>JBAMNC010000142.1:602500-1162500 GCA_037902135.1 Cetoscarus ocellatus
GCAAACATTAAATCGCACAATCTGAGCCAAGGAACAACATTTTTGTTTGCTTGAAATCAACACCCATGAGTCTGAGTGAAAATGAAACTGCACATGGCATATCTGCATATCTGAAACCTCAAGAGTGAAGGCAAGAATAACTTTTGGAAGTTTTGGAGGCATGGATCTAATTTCTGAGAAATCAATGTCACATCAAAAGACAGCTGAGTATCTGAGTTAATTTCTCTAAATATGCAATAAGTGAAAGAGATGATTTCTTTTACACGGTAAATTCATCTGTGTCTTAGCTCTTCTAGATAGAGCACTAAGTTGCCTCAGTCCTTTTTCTGCCTCCAGTTAGGCTGCAGCAGACCGGGTGAGGGTGTTGTCCTCCTTCTAGGTACAAACAATCTTGTCTGCTACTGTGATGTAGACCTTTTACACTAAAAATGTGATGTTCGTGTTGTGCCCTCTGTTTGACCGAGTCCGCGTTACATCTGAACAGTGTGACCCAGTTCCAGTGAAGAAGAGAGTGCAGCCCCACAGGACCACCACTGCTGACCCACTTGAATAATTCAGTTGCGAGTGTAAAACCCACGGCTGACTAGATGCAGCCACCTGGAAGATTACATGGAGGGAGGCTGGTGACAAAGAGGAAGTGGAGGAGATGGGATGACATGAAATGAGATGAGAAAGTGTTATGCAATTGGAAGTTACAGTAAAAAGAGCTGACATGAAATGATTTCTAGTGTCTAACTGTTGGGGAAGTCGAAGATAAAGGTGTCGTAAACAAGTCTGACTTACACAAACTGCCAACAGTCTTTTTAAAGTAGAAGATCCTGAAGGTGGACCAAAATAAAGGGATGAAGAGCTGACACATTTGATGCTAAACGCAGCAGAGTCTGTTATGACAAATAAAACCCTCTGTTGAAGTGAACAATGTTAAGGGGCAGTGTTTGGTTGAAAAAATGAAGCCAGTGCAGAAGTACTAAGCTGCAGTGCCACAAGTGTTCCCTTCAGAATGTCTGCAGACACCAGAAGGCAGATGAACACTAAATACAATTTTTCATGGCATAATAACTATACGGTAAGCAAGTTATGTTTTCGTTAGTGTTTGTCCTTTTGTGTTTGTCTATCTGTCCAGCAAGGTAACTCAAAAAGTGGATTTTGATTATATTTTTGGTCGCATTGGTAATGGCGTATGGGAGGAGTGATTAGATTTCGGTGGTGATCCAGATCTGGATCCATGATGCATTGGTTAACATTGCACGATATATGGCAGTTTTCACATGTTTTAAAATAATAATGACAGCTAACAATGTCAGAAATGCCTTGGTTCTCATTCGGGATGTGTCCTTAAAGACTACAAGCCAGGACATCTTGGCTCAGTCCCTCAGTTATTCGTTCTCCTACCCCTCGCTTTTGAGTGTGCCCTCGCCTCTTGGAACAGAGAAAAGTGGCAAAACCTTCCTTTACAAAATGGGACGACACCACAAAGACTTCACTCATTTTCTGCCTGAAAGAAGATGAGGTGTCTGGTTTGCTGAGCGGTCCCTGGAAGGACAGAAGATTTTCTCTGCTCATATTTTACATTTCTCACGATTTCACTTTTACAACGCTGCGTATTATTTTGCGACATAAACATGACGTAAAGACAGACAACATGAATGTTCGTGGTTTGGTATCTCAATATTACTGCTATAACACGACTGCTTCAGAGCTCTGTGGGTCAGTGTGTCCACTAACACTGGCTAGCTCCCAAACTATCTAACAAGACATTACTGAATGCTTGATAAATGTAAAGTAACCAAAGATAATATAAAGACATTTAAACAAATAAAACAGTGACTTTTGTAACCCATAAACAATATTAGGATAGAAAGTACTTTCATTTGAACACTTCCTCCACAGGGTGAGTAGCCATCCAAACTGCACCTAGGGGATGATAGGGCACTGCTGGGCAAGCTGTAGGTTGCACCCAATTTCTAGGCTTTCAAGTTGGTTGCTTAGGTTTGAGTGAGACCCGTGTCTTTTTTTACTGCATGCCCTCCCAAATTTTCTTCCCCTTGATGTCCCATTCTTACCACTGTCCTGTCCTGTCCAAAACGTCTGTGTAATGTGTAACTTGATAAACTGGAAAGTGTTACTTTTTTAGCTTTTCATGCAAAAAGAACTTGAATAAAATGTAAGAGTCAAAGGAACCTAAACCCAGAAGGACTAAAAGGTAGAAAAAAGAAAAAGTTAAAGACCATTATTGGGGAAAAGTACCACCTATGCCATGGATGTGTGTTTTCTAATAAAAGTTACCTAAAATACAGCATAAACCTTCTTCCGTATTGCAGGGTCTGATACTCAAAGCGGGTCAGTGATCCTGCAAACTAATTCACAACATCACCCCCACCCCCCAACTACCCATAACATGAAATAAAAATCAGTGTGGGGTCACCACCTCATTAGCAGGTTAAGAAGCCATCAACCTGAAGGTGCAAAATCAATTAACCAATCAATGAGGAATCAACCGTCTTCAGCCTGTAACGAGCACCTCTATGATAGTGTTGTTGTGATCGTTGGTGTGTGTGTAACCGTGTTAGCAGGGCAGCAGAACAAACCACCTCAGGCTAACAGTGATGCAACACACAATACTCTGTCGCTAAGTCTCCGCTTTACGCTCTTCTGCTCTCAACGTCAAGCTTTCTCCTTCCAATTCACAGATAAAGAAGACAGATTACAGTATACTGTAAATAAGAGTGTTTCTCATTTAAAACTGATACCAAGCAGTCTGGTGGTGGACAGTAAGGCACGATTGACGAAGGCGTCCTTCTAAGCAGAGCTGGCCTGCCTCTTTCACACAGGCTGAGTGAAACATCACGAGGTTAGACTGAAGAGGGGGACGAGGAGATACAAGTGGGCTGAGATGCAATCAACCAAACAACTCCTCTGCGTCTCCAGGAACACACACTCACATACAGCACACATGCTTCTCACTGCTATTATACAACCCACATTACATAAATCAAGCAGTTTGTAACTATGTGAAACACTTTCGAGGTGCCCTCCCCCAAACACCCACACAGCTCTTTGAAAGCAGAATCAGGAGAGGGAACAGGTACATGCTGAAGCAGGCACCACCACTGGATCAACAGTTTCTATGATTCTGCCGGGGATGTTTAAAAAAGAAAAAAAGAAAAGTCTGGGGATGAATTCAGTATGACACGCTGGTTATGCAACGGCTGCTTGAAGTGAAGCGACGCTCAGAGAGCACAGTCATCACAGAAACAGTGAACGCTGTAGAAAACAGCATTTATGTTCAAGGCTGCTTAAATTGCTGCACTTCAGTGGTTAAGTCATACAGGCAGACTTTGATTTATTCAAGTTTTACAAAGTAAGAAGAGTTCATATACTTTAGAGCAAACATATTGAAGGCCTGCCTCACTGTGTGCTTTTGTTACTGTAAAGCTGAAGGTAAAACCTTAAACATTGCAAAATGAAATGAGTCAACCTGTGCAAACGCTAGCACTTTTTGCTGATCGTGATATCATTTCTTGAAGTACTTTTAAATATTCTGTACCCCTTGAATCAGGGAAACTTAAAGCCATGAAATCCAATCAGTTATAACTGGATCAAAACAGTTCCAAACAAGGAATTACCAGGGTTCTTAGTTTCTAGAGGTATTTTAGCAGATTTTACAGAGAAATTATATCTTTGAATAGGTACCAACATCTGTGTTTTTGCTCTTACAGCACTCAAACCTTAAATTTCAAGGCACTTGTCACTGAAGCATACTATTGCTAGGTTGCAAAAGTTGGGTCATCACTTGCCCGAATCTGTCTTATGCCAGGTTCAGACTACACGATTTATGCATGATTATGTTTGTAGGGTTTTGGGACCTGTTGGCCACGAAAATCAGTTGTTCTGTCTCATGTAGTGTGTCACAATGACAGACCAGAACAGACCAGTCTGGCACACATCATGACTTCGCAACAGAAAGTCTAGCAGGTTTGATTTTTGTCCTGCCTCCTATGATTTGTTCCTCCACGTCAGAGACATTGACCAATGAGACATATGAAAGGTTTGCAAAGTCCTGAAAAAGAACATCCCTGCCCTTATGAGGTGTTGAAGAGGAGCTACCAAAGACTGTAAACTGAGAAATGTTGGAGAGAAACAGCAGATTCAATATGGTGAGTGACTGCTTACATTTATCAGCAAACTAACATCTCATTCAACATAATGCTTCTAGCTACAAACTAAAGTACTGTACTCTAAATACAGTGTTTTTGGTTGCCATCTTCAGCGTCGTCTCTTCACCTTCCAGTGTCACCACATCAGTTGTTACATGCAGTTAGTTTCAGTTGTGTAGTCTGTCATGCTTGTCGGGCAAGTCACTTGTGAATTTATGGCTTTGTCGTTGCCTAGTCTGACAAACTGACTATTGTTACCGACAACAAAAATCATGTGAGATTTGAGATTTAATTATTTTCTTTTTTTTAAAATGGGATAGTATGCATTAAAAGGGGACAATATGCATTAATGTAGTCTAACCTCAGTAGTAAAGGCCCCATATTATGCAAAGTAGATTTCATTATTGTAATAACAAACTATGTTTACAAACTCGCTTAACAGTAGAACTAGGGATGGGAATTGAAAACAAATTCCAGTTGAGAATCGAAATCAACTATCTATATCTATAGTCTTATGCTTAGCATTCACATATCAATTCCATCCACCTTGTTCTGCATGCCTTGCAAATCAATTATATCAAGCCCTTATCAGAGGTTGTCAGGAGAGATGATAATACAGCAGTTTAAGGTGTGTTACTAGCAAATGGAGGCAAGAGTTGCCAAAATTTATTTATACTAGATGTTGTGTACGCTGAAAAACCTGTATATATAAATAAAGACATATAACATTATAGTCTACTGTTATATCCAAATATGGGCAAAAAAGCCAAAATAAACGTTTAAAATGTACAACTTTATGCTGTGGGATATGACATTTCATATTGTGTAAAAGAGGCACTTGATCCATCTCCATCCTGTGATCCAGGTTCAGTTTTATGGGGCAAAAATCTGTTCTGCAGTGAAAAAGAGAGCTGGAATTTTGTAAAGCTGGCAATGAGCTCATCTTTAACACAGCTGACAAGTTCAAAACACGAGAAATCAGGAGGGACCTTGGAAACACTCCCTCCACATGAAAACAATTACATCAACATTAACCTCATTTGGGGTGGCAAAAGGAGGTCCAAAGTGAGGCTCCAGGTCAGAAATTTAAGAAGCCAATTAAAAGAGTTTGTTATTTTGGTTTGGAAAGAAATATAACAATTATTGTTATATATTTACATCATATAACCTGTTACAGAGAGCGTACACCTGTCAAGAGGACTTTGTTATTCTATTAGATTAACACTGGTCATGCATGGCAGCCAGCTGTCTGTCTGCCCACACATTTATAAACTAAAGCATGAAAGGAGCCCCATTTAAAGACCATGAAAATACAGCCATTACTAAACTTCACTTTAGAACAGGAGGGGTGTCTGATGTTTACTGATATAATGAGAAAACAAATAAGATTAGGGCTTAAGACACGGAGGAAACAATTCATGAGGTCCTCACAGTCTGACCAGGAAATGGGAAGTTTCCTTCCTTTGCTGTAGGACAGGAAGTCATAAAGCGGGATCAAACGGCCTGCACTGCTCACAGTCCTGCAATATGAATATCATGATGTAATGGGAAGTCATGAAAACAATAGTTTAAAGCCATGGCTAAAAGTACAATCATCCGAACATTTTAGGAACTTAAACTGGGGGTTTGCAGTACATGGACTCTGTACATGAAGTTAGATTCATCAGAAGTTTAAGGTGCTTTGTTATTGTAGCTGCTCAGTTTCTTATATATTTACATTAAACACAGAGGCCACGTTCTGCTCTGATAAATGGAGTAGAATGAATATGAAAAAGGCGTCAACACATGCTGAAGAGAGGAATAACACACAAAAGCACGCAGCTCATGAACTTCTATCACAAAAAACCTGAAAAAGAGTATAACAGAAATAATTCTATAAAACACTGCTTTCTGACACAACTTTTCAAAAAAGTCATGATGACAACACTCCTTATTCTGATTTATTAAACACAAGTCTTATTTTTTCTACGGTTGCTATACTACACACATTAGATAATGCTGCTGGTCTTTGGCTTACTGAAATTACTTATAGATGCCAAATCCAAGATTTTGGTTATATCTGTTTGTCATTTTAAAATATTTTGAAATACAAATAAAATAATCTTAATGTGGGATTAAAATTGATTATTGTGATTAATGAGATTTATTGATTAATTAAAATTAAGGCATGCAATCACTAACAGCCCTAATATGAATGCACAAATCGTGTAGTCTTTTGCCATAACTGATCTACTGTACAGCTCATTCTTACGTTAGGTTTAAAGGTCACAGTCTTTAAGGCCAAAGGCTAAAGGCTCTATTTAGGGAGCATGTGCTCACTTTATATCTCTTGAAAGAGGATCACTACTACTTGTATTTCCTTCTGCGAGTAGTCTTCAAGTCCACTCATTTCTCTCCTCATCTTGCAGCTAAATTCATAATGTGTGTTTGTTAGAGGCTGGGGGCTTTCTCGTCTTGACTCACTCACGAATACAGTTGGAAGACAGCAGGAGTGGAGCAGATGCCTCTGAAACACCAGAAACATGCGCAAACAGCACGCAGGAACACAAAATAACAGCTGCAGTACCTGAAGCACTGATTAAGAGCCGGCTCCTGTTTTATTTTTATGTGTGAGAAACAAGCATGTACTTAACTCAAGGTAATATATTTATAAGGCATGATTAATTTTCATCTAATTGTCTCATTAGAAAGTAAGAACAGCCTTCTTCCTATCAGGGGCATTATTTGCCTTCACCTGTGCCAGAGCTACAGGGAGCAAGCAGAGCGTACGAAGGCTGATCTGACAGCTTACTGAGGCATACACACACAGACACACACTGATATATAGGTGCCTAAACAAAGGCTGCAGGGCTCAAGGACAAGGAGAACTCCAGGAATGAGTAAACAAACACACACAACCAAAGCTCTTGGCAGTAACCATTACAGGTTCCATGTTTCATAAATATTTTTAACTTTCCACAGGGATACAACAGCAACACACCTGAACGTGCTGGATGATACAAACAGGCAGTCTCAAACCTTCCCTGGAATATTTACTGCTGCCATCCTTGGTCAGGAGTTCTGCTGATCTCAATGGTACAAACCTGGTTAAATAAAGGTTGAATAAAAAATTACTGACCTTTCTTTGTTCTGCTAAATCATTCGTGTGCCATTTGATGGCAGATATTCCACTTAAGTATATCTAAGATTAATGAAAAATAACCCAGGATGTCTAGGATGATAGATCGCAAATAAATGTTAGCAACATTGCACCTACACACAAGTGCAAATTATTAAGTGTGAAAGAGTTACCCTACAATTTTTAAAGGGTTAATTTCCATGCAGTTCTCCCATAGCAGGTCTTGCTATGTGTTACGATCCTAAAGGTGTTAAAGGGGATGAAGGTAGTAACAATAATTGAAAAATCCAGGTTGCTCAGAACAGGCTGTTTTGACCATGCACCACTCAGAAAGTATGTGTGTGTCAGCTTTCCAGTGCAGTGCTCTAATGTTTACTGTGGCTACAAAGATGTGCCTAGACATGGTCCTTCCACTGGAGCTGGCTGTGGGTTGAACAAATTCCTATTATATATTTCATAATGACATCAGGAGGGGTAACTTCAAATGTACATTTTGAACACACATTTTCTGAAAGGTGGATCAAGCAATGCAGAGAGAAGATAAATTTAACTGGGGTTAAAGGCTACTGTAAGGTGTGCAACTGCCAGACAATGAAAGTACAGTGGTGAGTCAACATGAAATGCTCAGATTGCTTTTGTGTTGATGTGAGTCGCAGAGAGGTGTGTTAACTCTTTCATGCCTGAAAACACAAATTATAACCAGAAATTTTTAATTTTTTCGAGCTAAAATGTTCATTTCACTTTCTACTGAAATCTTAAAAAAAACCAAAATTTAACAGTTATATTTTTGTGTCTCATTTGATACAATAGCTGTTTTTGGCAATTGATAATCCATTTGAGGACATTTTAATCATTTATCTGATTGTATTCACATTTTTTTTTAGTAATTTGTTGATCATATTGATTAGATAGAGGCATCATAAAAGTATGTATCAAATATGATTCAAAAGGTGTTAAAGGGTTAAAACGAAGATCAGCTCACCACATAGTTACATATGTCCTTGACCATAAAAATTAAATCTCACAAGATTAACTGCTTATGGGATGATCCTGGCTCTCTGATTTTTTTCCTGTTCTGCTTAAATTGTGTTTATTTGAGATGCTATAAACACTTTGGATTAAAGTCACAGCATGGAATAAGCAAAACCACAGTAAATAAATGTTACATTTTCCTGATGTAGACATCTACTACGTAGCTTTGTCCAACTAAACCTCAGTTCCAAGAAGAAACCAAACCTCACAGAGGCCCCTCTGTGGATCAACCGTTCTGAATAATGAGGTGCAGAGCCACAGTGGGCAAACTCTTGCTCAATCTCAGACCCCAGCTACAGCCATGTGGAAAGCATAGACGTTCCAGCGCAGCCATCACGTCTAAACAAAACAGCCGGGGAGAATATTTTAACAAAGAGACATTTGAGTACACCCCATAGCTTCATAACTGTCCAAAACTATCGCAACCCCCCCAAGGGAAGTGCAGGGCTTAAAACACCAGCAGTCAGGGGCAAACGTCGGCTACAGATGGATAAGCATTACTTCTTACTGCTTAAGGAACAGCTCTGGTCCCCTGACAGGACTCTTTAAAGACAGAGCAGGCTCTCCATGCTGGGACACAGTGTGTTGTTGAGGCCCATTTACTTTAATATGGTTAGAAAGGCTGCCAACAACAACATGGGGAGAAAGAAGATGAAGAAAGTCTCTCGGTGTTTGATGATAAAATAGACAGCTGCAGCATCTGGTGGACGAGCACTTGGTTTTAAGCACTGAAATCTGATCAAGACAGAAAAAAAGGAGGACAGACACAGATGGATGTCTTTTTTTTGTTTACCAGTCAGCTGAGGAGGAAAGTCAAAACTATGAAGGAGACAGAGAGGAGGCTACTTTATAGGAAAAGTTTGACTTAAATGGAAAATATAATTATTTAATTTCTTTCAGCCATTTAGATGAGCACTGATTCCACTCACATTTTCTTTCTTTTACTAAAGCAAACAGCTGGCTTGTTTCACTTGGCATGAATACTTGAATAAGTTGCTGTCTGTCCAAGTTGTAATCAAACAAAGATGATTTTGATCATGTGCAAGAGCAAGTGTCACTAAAACTAATTTAAGTTGGAATTTGTAACTTAATCAAATGCAATCATGAACCAATTCTTGAAAATATAACTCTAATCAGACTAAAACACACGAAACTGAACCCTGTTGCTCTGAAGTTGTATTCCATCAAAATAGAAAATTCAGCTCGCTTGGTACCAACACTCAGTTTAAGTAGATAAAAAACAGGATAAAATAAAATATAGACTGGGAGCTAAAGGGTTTATGCCATATTAAACATTATTAGGCATCAAATGCTTCTAGCTCCATTTATGTTTAAGTTTATGTCCTTTAAGGAGAATGAATTAAATATTACAAAAAGTTTGTTGTTCTTAGCTCTGTGTTCACACCAAGAGGACATTTCCCTCAGCGCCTTCATGTTTTACTCAAAGATCTAAACATGTTTTTGTGGCAGTTAGCACTGACAGAGGAGCATATCTGTGCACTCAAAAAGCCTGAAAGTAGAGGCACATTGGTTGGGTTTTACCATAAATAAAATCTAAACAGATGAAAAGACTTTAGTTTAAGATACTTTAAATGTGAAATTTTGCAAAATACACTCTCTCTTTCGTTTATTGACAAAAATATGTGTCTAAAGCACATCTACAAACTTCCCCTAACATTAAGAAATTAAGAAAAAGTTCTGTCCCTGGGTTATTTGTTACACCTTTTAGAAAATGTGTGTGAAGCCAGTTAACCCCAGATTTTTTTCTCACAGTCGATGCCATTTGGGGATATACCATAAGGACGACACTTCCTGAACCTGATGTTTGTTCAGCCCGCATCCAGTTCCAGTCTATGCATGTCTACAAAGCCACAGTAAACATTAGAGCATGGTTAAAGCCACATCTATTTCCTGAGTGAGGTGCGCTTGGACACAGGGAGAATTTACACTAAAATAGTCTTTTCTGAGCAGGGCTAAATCATGGGTGTTTATTGACACACTGAGTGGAGTTTTCAGGCAAGAAATATTTTTATTACACAGTTTAGTCTTAGCCACAAAAACTTGTGGAATTTAGAATGAAGAAATGATGGAAAAACAGCTCAGAATTCTGCTTTTAAGATCTGGTCACATTGGCTGCCATGGCTGCATTGACCACATCAGCACAGCTGGGGGATAGCGGCTGCGATGTTTAACATTTTACAGTTTTTTTAATACAGAAAAGAAACACCTTTTTCTCATTTCTCTATCTGAAATTTTTTTATCAGACCATTCCACTATCCTATTGTTGTAATTTCTTTTAATGGTGCCACAACACTGTCTCTTTTGGTTTGAAAATATGACTCCCAATCACACACCTTTTCCTACATTGACAGGAGTTACATTTTTAAGATTTCTAACCTAAAATGAAACAGTCATTACTGCAATTAATACCAATATTTTTCAAAAAGGCCACATCTAACTGAAGAATTAACAGCACTGGACCCTCCTCCATTCGACCACACAGGGATTTCAGACCCTTGGCTGAGGTGAGCCCTCAACAATCCGTGAGTTGATCCTCACCATGCTCTGGCAGGCAGAGCGGAGCATGAAATGAGCTTTGCCCCTCAGAGCGTCAGACTGGGACCACGATGAGAGGGATGAGGTGAATCTTCTCCCCTCAATGTCATCTGTTGTCTATAAATCCACAGCTTGGGAGCAGCCAGGGAATGTGTGTATGTGAAGTTTAAATGTGATTTAGAAGAAAAGATGATTGTGCTGGATCACTAAAAAAAGAAAAAGAGTGGATTATGTTTGGAATAATAGAGAATACAATAAAAGAGGCAGTTGGTAGAGCTAGACCACCAAAGATCTTGTCAGGAGGGTATGAAATATACTGTGCCACAATTTGCGGCCCCACAAAAACCAGTCCAGACACCAAAAGAGAGGAAAAGAAATGGTCGAGTACTTCAACATGTTCACATAAATTCAGTAAAATATGTGAAAGTTCCTGGATGTTTCCCACTATATATTTTTGTATCTGAGCTTGGTTGTAAATTAGTTGAAGTGATTTATAGCAGCAGCACAATCAAATTTATTCTTAACCACACTCTGATCATATTTGTTGACTTTTTTCCCATTTCTACATTCCCTGTCCTCAAAGTACAGAACAAATGGACATTAATAATTATTTATAACACTAATGGCGAATGGACTTAAGCTTATGCAGCACATTTCTAGTTCCTTTGACTACCCAAAGCAGCTTTACAACATCTAACCATTCACATCACTCTCAGGTTCACTGACGGTTCAGAGCTTCTGTGTGAGTCGTCCATCAGTATCAGCTAACACACTTTCATACCCATTTACACACCCCTGACCCAGCAGTGGGACCTACTTGGTGTTAAGTGTCTTGCCCAAGGACACATCACCACGTGACAGTGGAGCTGGGCTCAAACCTGCAGCCTTCATTACAGACAGAGTGCACACCATCAGACTGCGCCACTGATGCAATTATATCTGATTTCTTATCGATTTTACTGTTGGATATTTTCTAATTCTTTATGGTGTGAAACAAAGTAGACCTTTGGTATCAACAACTTCAAACTCCTGGCACTCCTGATATACATTCCCTGGCCATTTAATTAGGTACACTTTGCTAGTATTCGGTTGGACCACCTTTTCCCTTCAGTAATACCTTAAGTCATCATGGCAAAGATTCAAAGAGATGCTAGAAACATTGGAATTATAACATTTCCATTAGAAATGTTGGTTCATGTTGACATGATAGCATCACACAGTTGCTGTAAATTTGTTTGCAGCACATTCATGAAGCAAATCTCCTGTTCCACCACATCCCAAAGGTGCTCATGCGGAATGAGATCTGGGGCAGGTGAAGGCCACTAGAGTACAGTGAATTCACAGTCAGGCTCAAGATTACATACGATCATTTGAGCTTAATGACATGGAGTGTTAACCTGCTGGGAGTAAGCATCAGAGGGTGGGTGCACTCAGAAGGAGATGGACATGGTGGCTAAGCAGGTAGGCTGTGGTGTTTGAGTGATGCTCAGTTGGTCCAAAAGAGCCCAAAGTGTGCCAAGAAAATATGCCCTACACCAATACACAATCACAAGCCTGAACCACTGATACAAGACAGGATGGATCAACGCTTTCATGCTGTTACACCAAACTCTGACCCTAACATCTGAATGTTGGAGCAGAGATTTAGAGACATCAGATGAGGCAACACTTTTACAAACTTCTACAGCCCAAGACAACTTCTATCAGGTCTGTGTGAACTGTAGTCTCAGTTTCCTTTACATAGCTGACAAGAGTGGCATCACTTTGTTCGCCATAGTTCCTTCTTGTGCTTCGTTACACACACTTAACATATGTTCAGATCAAGTAAAATAAATAAACTACACAAAATGTTAAACATGCTCTAAATAAACAGATATTTTGGTGAAAATCCACCCCTTTATATCCTGTTTTTCATAATCCCATGATGGCTGTTATTTCATAAAACATATGTACATTTCTGCTGACCACATGACTTCTTGAGTAGACAGGTAAACCCAGAAGTTACATAATGGCTGGTGTATTAGTGTGCATGAACGTATTATTTGAATCCCAGCTTGAGAACAAAGGCAGAGAGAGGATGGGGCGTACACAAAAGTCTACTTGTCATTATTAATGACCACTTCTTGTTTCTCTCTGTAACCCTTTCTCTGACAGCAGAGCCTCTCTTATTTTTGCCACGTCTCAGGCTTTAAAGTTACCAAGCCGAGGAAACAAAAGGGAATCAGGAAATTTTATAACAACCATGTCCATGCTCTTCTACGTTGACTTATTGGCTTTCATCACTTCTCCCTGTTTAATCGAATAGAAGAAATAAATGTCCTTTGTGTTCAAATCTAACACTGTGAGCTGACCCCTCCTCCCCTTCAGACTGTTTCCAATTATTCCTGATCCCTGACTCTTCCACGAGACAAAAGAAACAGTATAAAATTTGTTGAGAGATTCACGGTGTCCCTCTGGAAAGCATTTCATTTCTCCGGCTGTGATGAGCTCCTTTGTTCTCGCTTTAACTCTCAGCATCACATAATTGGCCACCATCTGGGGCTCTGCTTCCCCTTCTACTCCTCTTCCATCCCCATCTCTTCTTCTCTGTCTCACTAAAACAGGAAGACCTCGCCATATGTGCTGCATATGCATGTTCATGTTAGGAAATCATACATCTGTTGTCGATCCTTTACACTTCCCTGAAACATTATGTAAGGTTTTAATGAGGACCAATTACAGATGCAGCTTGCCCTTGACAATTAAAAGGTCCATCAAAGCAGTTTGTTTTTATTCTTTACTCCAATACTACACTGTCAATACATATGATTATTTCTCCAGCAGAAAATAAAAGGAGATGGCTGCATAGACACCCCTTTGCCTTTGAATGGCTTTTTTATTACCAGCCTTTTTTCTTTTACGAGATCCTTAGTCATCCAAAAACAGCAACAGAACTTTTTTCTTCCCTCTGGGTCCACAGTTCAACCTTTCTTCTTGGCTGATTCAAAAACATGTTCCAACTCCCTTAATGTCAGTCCTGCAGCTGAAACTTTAAGCTTTTCTAGCTTTACTCTATTCACCAGTAATCTGAGTCAAAATTTAGAAGAATTTGTTTGTAACTTTAAAAGCTCTATGCAGCCAAGTAGCTTCATCAGTCACTCCTTTTGACTTTAACAAATATAACAGATGGACAAACATGAAATTTTGTTAAAATGAGCTCTTCAAAGTGATAATCGCATTGACTTTGCTCCATATCCACTGTGTGGAAGGTTTACAATCTGAAATATAGAAATGTAAGGCAAAAAGCTACCAAGTCTTCAACAAAGAACAAATGTTTTAGACTGCTTGCAGGAAAATAAAGTCACAGGATTACTTCAAAAGACCTTGCTGGCTCTGAAAGCCAAGGAATTCCCATTGAAACATATATTAAAATGCCAATATTTAGTACCAAAGGCGACAAAATAGGTCAATGCAATGACTAAAACAGCTTTTGTTACATAACATGCTAAATGTTAAATGTCTGATATCATTATTCATTTTTATGTGTATCTGCTGCCTTATTATGTTCACTGGGCTTGGAAGCTGCAGTTTGTCTCATCACTACATGTATGCCATGTGTCCCTATATCAAAGAAACAGAAGTGTATGAACACCACAAACAGAGACTTATGAAAAGTCTGAAAAAAACTATCTTTGATAGACTAACAAAAAAAAAAAACTCAAGCAGATATAATCAAGTTTAGAGCATGTTTCAAAATACAAGCCTGCTTCTTTTATTTCTTTATTTTTAACAGCAATTACTTTGCAAAAACTCATCTGTATGTATTATATTAAGGCTTAGAGTTTTGCACAATAGCTCGGTTTGCAGAGATATATTAAAATGGAAAAAGTCACCATTTCCATGGATACCACTATCATTGGGCTCTGAAGGCCTCCTTAGCAACATGTAAACTTAATCCTTTAAAAAGCCATTATTCTAATGATATTCAAGCTCATGCCAGCCTTCATGAGACATTAAGATTAAACATTGTATAAGGTCGAACTGCTTTAATGAAAAAAAATGCCTTTTGATTACTCGCTCCATTCATTACAGAGGTCCAAATGATTACGAATTTTGTTGGTTGAATTAAAATTTGCAGGAACAGAATTGAAATAAAGTTACTTTAGGGCATGTGTGTTTGATATTTGTGCTGGCAGCACTTATTTTAAATACAAAAACAGTGCAGCCTTGCATTTCACCACTCAGCGTCCTGTGTGCTGAACACCCACGGCATCAGTTCTTCTGTGTTGCACACTTACAGCACTTTTAGTGGAAAACAGTTCAACTTTTAGAACAGTGCCATACTTGTCTAACTTTGCAAAGCAGCCAAATTCTCCAGATTTCATGTCCTTCAAGAAGCAGATCCATCGTGTAAGGCTTTGAGCTGACATACAGTACATGTTCTTGGTCAGAAAATGACTGGACCAATCAGCTTTCCTTGACAAGAGAGATGTGGTAGCATGCATGGTTTAGTTATGCTGTATTAGGAATATATTTTAGCACAAAACTTAACTCTCATTGGACAGATGTTTTTGTTTCACATATAAGGAGCCGCTGGTGATAGTTCAACTAGTAAGAACCTCTTCAGCAATTGGTGCTTTTATTGGCTTATTTAGTAAATCAACATGCTATTTTCTTTTGCTGCAATAGACAATATCCATTCAAACGCTGTCTAACTAAGGGCTGTCTTGACTAGGGATGGATGATGATACAGTTTTATTGGTACCTATGCCATTAACAGTTCTGCTTACGGATCTGATTCTTTAATGATTACTGGTGAATTAGTGTGGAAATAACACTTGGCCTTCAAAGGTTTCCAGTAGCAACAATGTGAAACACATGACACTCCTGATATTCCATGCTGTGCTGCATAGAAAGTTGTGTAATTTTCTTGAAAAAATAGGACACAATTTTGACGACTTTTGCCATGATTTTTTACTCCCTAGTTATCATTTCTACTGACTGCCTCTGATGACAGAGTGACGTCCTTGATTTGCAAAGCAATGCTGAACAAAGTGGAAGGAATTGATAAAAAGATAAAAACACTAATGATATTGATTCCTTGAGGGAGTTGTTAATGATTCTCTCAGCAGGAATAGGTTTACGATTTCCATCCCTAGTCTTGACTCATGACTTATGTCTGCAGCTTTCAGGAGGAGGAGAACACTATTTTTTTATGGGATGGCAGTATAACAGTATATCTCTCCTCATT
Source organism: Cetoscarus ocellatus (assembly GCA_037902135.1). Classification (NCBI taxonomy): domain Eukaryota; kingdom Metazoa; phylum Chordata; class Actinopteri; order Labriformes; family Labridae; genus Cetoscarus; species Cetoscarus ocellatus. Next base: position 618,594 of record JBAMNC010000142.1, read on the forward strand.
GAATTGTCTTCTCAGCCCAGAACATCTGATTCCAAGTAAAACCCAATAAAGGCATCTTCCTGCAAGAGAAATGTTAATCAGATGTATCTGCTTCGTCTTCACACACACAAACTCATTTTGACAGGTCGGGGCTTTTCCTATCCTTCCCACAAAGAGAAAAAAAAATCATTATCTGCACATTTGCATGATCTAAGAACGCTCACCGGAGTGCGTGTAGCTATTTAGGGCATGCATATCCCAAGTGACGGGGAGTGGATGTTTTAAAGTGGGAACAAAGGCTGCATGAGTGAGGGGCTGTGACGGAGCAGAGGAGTGTCTTTGTTTGAAGATGACAGGGGAAGACTTAAAATCCATCAAAGTGCCGCGATCAGCCTCACTGATCAAGCATCGTCTGATGAGGAAGTCTGCTTAATTGGGACTCATCAATTAAAAAGAAGCACCATATGCTCCAACACAGACAGGCTATATGAGGGATGAGCCTCATTTAAAACATAGAGGGAAAAATTTATGAACATAAAGAAGAATATAAGTTTAGATGGGAGAGAGAGCTGAGCTACTCTGCGATCTCTGTGGCTGAAATAATGCACAGACTCCACCCATTCATAACCCCCAACCAGACGCACACACACCTCTCCAGACAAAAGCTAATAAACAGCAGGTAATGTGGCAGGCCCAAGTTATTGATATCATTTACGATGCATTAGCCCATCACCCATTTATGTGTGTGTATGTGAGCTGGGTTCAGCCCCAGGGGGCTGCACATGCACAGCAGTGAGTCCCATCTGTTAGTGCTGCTGACAGCTGTGTGTGTGTGTGGTATCTCTTGTGTTTATGTGTAAGGCTGCAGGGAGCACGCAGGGTGGAAACATGACAGATCACAGCCCTACGTGACAGCGGCCAGAAACAAAATAGATGACACCACACATTACACACCAATTTATATTAATGCAGACACACTGAAGCACCCACACACAAAAACACACCTCATTAAGTCACTGAGCTCCATGTTTTAAACAAATACTACATAAAATACCAGCACACTGAATGCCCCAGAGGCATGGCATTTTTAACAGAAATTACACTGAAAATAATAATCACTTGGGAGTCTGAGGCACAGTTTTCATGAGAACCAAAAGAAAGAGAAAGAGGAGTTAGTCTCTAAACTTTTCCTACCAATAATAATTATCTATAACAATATTCTGATCCTATTTTGTGTTTTGTTATGGCAGCTGGTTTGGTGCTTGTTCGGTCTCCTTAGTTTTGTAGCGTACTGGCACTTCCAATACGGATGGTAGCTCGATAAAATAAAATGACCAAAAAAGAGAGTATACAGTCCACAAAATACTTTTACTTACTTTGTTTAACAGGGCTGTATAGTTGTCCAAATGTAACCCGCATACTTTAACTGCTATTTTTTCTACACAACCACTGAATATAAGAGAAAAAAGAAAAAACTGAAGTCCTCAAAATTTAGGTGCAAATTCTCTCAACTCATTAAGGCGTCCACTGTTTCTGCAATGATATAATTTCTCTGTTCCTACATACTGCTCATATTGCTATACACAGTTACCACTCTTATTTTTTTTAATGATGTTGGCACAACGTTAGATTTGCATTAGCAATCAGAGATTACATCAGATTTTAAGGTCCACACTTTCCTCATGAGCTGAGTGCTACTGGCGCACAAGCTCCACCACCAATCCTCCAGATGGCCAGCACAATGGCTATTAGCCCAAACAACGTCACTTTCACCAATAAACCCATCATGTTGCATGTAAATGTCAAACTTTTCATCTAATGCATCATGTAGAGGGAAAGCGCTTTGGCTCTTAAGTGGGAATGAGAGTGCAGATAGAAGCTCACCCTCAAACTTTACAACCCCTTTGCAGCCGTAGTTTTACAACAATGCCAGCTAATGTGCGCGTTCATGTTGAGCTCTGCGGATTTGGAGGGGGGTTAGCTGAGAGCTGCCAGGAAGAAACAGTTTCATTGCTCCCCCCTTTTTGGTTGCAGTGCCCGACTTCTTTGGCTCCATCATCTCCGGGAAGTCGTTCAAAACTCTCAGGTTACTGCTTATTAAGGTCCACTAACATTGGTAAAACATGGTGTTGACATGCATTTACCCCAGACTGAGACCAATAAAAACAACCCCCAGCACTGAGCAGGGTGAGGTACATGATGAAGGGAGGGGAAGACGGGGTTAAGAGGTTGAGTTGGTCTTCTTTTGCTGGGGACAGTCCTCGACATGCTACATGACTCATAAAGCATAATAGTAGCATCACATGCAGCTGCAGCAGTGACCTAAGTACAGGACACTGCAGAGAACATTCAGTCCCTTTACACACTGTGACATTTAGTGAGGAATTACATGGAGTTGGATGTAATCTTCTTGTAAAATACTCTACATGGAGAAAATAAAAGCAGTATCATACATATTAAAACTTAAGAGGCCCCGTAAGTACAAAGTTTTGACAACTGTTCTACTTGAAATTCTCTCTCTTTTCTGATTTGGTGCATAACCAGGCACTTGGATGCAGAATAACAATTCACAGATTTTAAAGGCTTTTGGGGGAGGGGGGTTACAAATCAATATAGTTGTGATCTAGTCAGTTACCTAGCTACCCACATTTCAGAACATTTTTCCCAAACTTTTGCCCTTTTTGCACAATACAGAATTACCCTCAAACACATCCTGTTAATACTGGAAGAGCCAAAAGAGACACAAGTTCTGCACACGAGACGCTGCTCCAAAGTCAGTAAAGTTACAGATCCTAGCTCTAAATCACATATGTGCACCTTTAGGTTATAAACCATTGCATCCACTCATCTTCTTCCTTTGCTGTTCCATCATCCTCATCAAGAAACTGAGGTAGAGTCTCCAAAAATGTGTTTTAGTTCTGTTACATAAAAATACTGATCTAGCAAAATTCTTTTCAAAGTTCATGCAAAGGCTGGCAGAATAAAAGCCAATCAATTAGCTACAGAAGCCAAACAACAGCTCCATGTTTCAGACTGTGATGCCTTTAAGGGCTGGTCCAGAATGTGATGTATTTGCATGTGTTGGCACGGTAAAATGACTACATGACAAAGGTTACATGGTACTTAAAGAGAAGGAAAATAAAGTCATGGCAATGAACTTGAATCTATAATCTTGTTACACTTGTTTTTCTAAGAAAAATACAAAATAATTACATCAATATAAGTCTATGCCTTGAATTTATTCATTCACTTTTTGGAGAGACCCTTAAATTTGATTTGGTGTGTCAGTCCTTTTGTTAATTAATTTACATAAATTAATTTAATTAAATTTATTACGTTATCATAGGATAACCTATCTTTTACATGAACATTGAACCAGTTGTTATGACAAACCCATAGCATGATCAGTGTTGTAATCAGTGTCTTGCTCATGGGTTATTTGGACAAAATATCAGCAGCAAAAAGCCTGCTTGGGCAGTCCTACTCCAAACCGTGTACAGTCTTATTTAACTGAATTATTTTGATATGGGTAGATCAGGTTAGTTTTGATGAATGTCAAGCATGACTTTAAGGTGTATGGTTGATCTCTTTTAAAAGATTTGTAAATCAATGTACATAAACATTTATATGTGATGGAAATTATCAATAATCGCCCTTGTGTGGGGCAAATTATCATGGTGAAAATCCACAAGAACGTGGCAGAAGTGAAGAGAACTTGGAATTATAAGCGTGGTTAATAATGTCACTGATAAAAAAAAAATATATATATAAATTCCCATCCCTGTGTAAGAGTGAACACAAAGCACATGATCTTCCACTCCTGACTTTTTACATTTGTCCTGTCAGACACTTTTAAATAGTAAAGCTGGAGAAGATTTATTTTGTACATTTTGTTGCTTTATATTCTAAACTGCTCGCCTTTGTTGTCTCTTAAACTACATTTGTAAGCACATCCCTGTAATGCTGACACGCCTTAACAAAATCAAACAGCATTACTCAAAACGCCTAATCACCCAGCACACATTGTAGTCCTTGAGTGATGTAGAAAAACACCTAAAGATCGTATGTGAAGCAGCATCGCAGTTAAAGTCATCTTCTTTGTATTCTGTCTTCAACAGTTTAACAGAGTCAGACTGTAGGGACAGAAGGATCTGGTGGGTGTATTAAAGACCATAAACTCTTCCTCTGATAAGAAGAGAAATAAAAGTCCCAGGAGGTTAGCCCAGAGGGATGTACCAGGGCCGGGTTGGGAGATGAAAGCACTGCCGACGCTCTGTGATAGGATGTGTTCCTGCTCCCCAAAGCACTGAGGCTGGTAAACTAAACAGTTACATAACTGCTCCTTTGAAGACAAGTATTGAAGGTTACAGATGATACACAGGGGTCACCAAGGAGACTTTATATCCGGCAGACCAGGAGACAGTTTGAACTTTTCAGTGGTAACCAGTTCAGGACTTTGGGTCCATTTATAGATTGACTGTACTGAGGTCCTGAAAGAAGAAGCATCACACTGACATGAAATGTCATTGGAAATCAAAAAGCTTCTCATCTAAAATAGACATATTATCAGCTCATTCAGAATCAGGTAGTAACAACTGAAGGGGGAAAACATTATTGAGGTCACACTTTGTTCCAGAAAGTTCTAAACAAGGTGACAATCAGTAGTTTGAGAGCAAAATTCTAACACCAGAAGCACTTCTTTCCTTTAGATGGAAACTTTGGGACCCGATACTGATCAGTTTTCCAAACCACATCTGTGTTGACAGTTTGAAAGACAGGAAAAGTGTAACCCCTGCTTTGTTGCCATTTAGCGGAGGCTTAGCATCCTAACCTCAGAGACTAGAGGTTATCTGCTAAGGCAGGGGAAGTCAGTTTGGTGAAGGGCTACAAAAAAAAATGGTATCTCCCCTGAGGACAAGCAACTCAGTCTTTTAAATGATGAATCCCTCTCTTTAACTTCTCATATTCAGCATCTGGTAAAAAGGTTTAAACTGAAACTGTGTTCATTTCCGAAACTAACATCACCTTTAATATGAGTCCAAAAAGAGACTGGTTTCTGCCACTATTTTATTCATTTTGGACAGTGCTGATGTTTTGCTCATGCATGCCTCTTCTAAAAGCTCACATGCTCTGGACACTGTCCATCACTGGAGCTTTGGTACTAAGTTTCCAATCCCTCACTCGTCAGTGTTTACTGTACAACATGTTGGAAAGTCCTCTATTTTGAGGGCAGCATTCCTCTGACTTACATTAGAGGAGTACTGTAACGTGTTGTCATTAACTTTTCCAACAGTCTTTTCAATGGGTCAGAACTTAATTGGAGGAAAAAGGTGTGAAAATGTACTGCTTTTCTTTTGTTTGGAATAAAAAACAAAAAGACCAGCTATGGGTTAGACCTTGCCCTGTTTAAAGTGCTAAGTTACAACAAAGATTAAGATATCTTTAATGTTGTGTAAATTTAATTTCAGGTCTATTTAAGGTGTTGGATAACCTAAGCTCATATAAACAGGCTTGAGTTACAATTTTAATCATATATCTACCTCCTTATGGGTGTAAAGTCATACATAAAACAGGGTTGCCATCATATATTGTTTTGATCGGTGGAATAATTCAGTAACGTTAGAGTAATTCATGTAATTGCAATTTCACTACTCCGTGTCACTGCTGCTTTTTTTCGATTGGAATAGCTGCTGCTTAATCTGAACAGTCAATGTTATTTGACATCACATAGACCATTAAACTGTTATTTGTTTAAATAGATTTATAGAGATTTAAAGTTTTGTTTTTACAACCTATTGTTTTTTCTTTATTCTTTCACTTACGCCAAATCAAAAAAAAGAACCAAATCAATGTAATAAGGACAATGTTAGTCAAAACTGAGTTATTTTCAATAGTTTGAAATCAGAGAGGCCAGCAACATCCTATTTTGCCTAACCTAGTTACAGTTACTAAGGATGGTAGGGCTTGATAAAGGGTCACCTCTTGTATAGGTTGTGGCTTGACTAAGGGTGAATTATCGAACATACAACTTAAGATATCTCATTCACATAGCTGGTGCAAGAGGCTAGAGATCCCTAATAACACAGTCAGGGTGGGTGCTCTTAATAATTTGTTAGATGTCTAAGCGGTAGACAGATCTTGCTGTAGATGTTCTGGGACAATTTAATATATATATTTTACTGAGGTCAATAAATACAAATATTAGTAGTTTAATTTTCTGTAGTCCTTCTATGTTTTATTGTATTTGGCATGTTATTTGTAAGTAAGGCAGCTTACTGATTGTCTGAAGGCTTGTTACACACACTGCATTCTGCCTTGACCAAACACTTACACTTTTTTTGTGCTCAAACAAAAATTAAATTAAAAAAGAAAAGCTCAATAAAGCTAAAATAAGTGTGTAACTGTTGCCTCCCTCTCTTCCTTTATGTGTTTGTGTTTGGTGTAGGCCTACTCATGCACATCACAGACAATACAACCCTTACACATGATGTCATTCAGTTTACAGAAAACACTGTCAAGGTAAAACATCTCTGGCAACAATCACAACATCTTCTGATGTCGGAGCCCATGGACTTTCTCATCAGTTACAAAGTGAAGAAACAGCAGCTGGTGAAAAAAGAAAACTTCCAGCCTGATATGCCCATTTACGGTCAGTCAGTATTCCACAAGCTTGTTAAATAAATCAGAGGGTCTCCAGAGAGGAAAGCAAAACACTGAAGGCTCCTTCTAAACTCAGCCTCAGCAGGAAAACAAACAGCCCGGGTCCTAGTGAAAGTCTCTTTAGGTATGCACTCTGACTGTGGAGCTGACTGATGTCCCTCAGGCTGATACTGTAGAAATCAAAACTTAACGATTCCTCTGCTGACAAATCCATATGACGTGAGATAGGCTGAATGTGATGAAATATTTGTAACACCATGACCCTGACAAACATGGCATTTTTTGAGAGTGAAACACATTACCAAATCAGTGGAAAACAAAAGTTTAACAGCTGGAATGCACACATATCTTACATTATTTTAGCACATGTATGACTACTGTACTAGAATTCACTGAATATTATAAAATATTGTCCGCTAATTCGAGCTTTGACCGCCATCCACTGAGCTGTGATTCTCTGTACATGTGCTGCAGTCAGTGTGCTGATAGTGTTATTGTCAGCCTTATACTGCTGTTGATTCTTTCTAAAAGATCCTTAAGCTGCATACTGAAAGTACAAATACAGCGAAACAAACAAACATTAATTTTGCCCAATTCATTCATAAATATTGGGATGCCAGCAAAATAAAAAAAAACCTTTAAACACTACTTCCCTCTAATGTGTGTAATTCATGAATTTTGATCATGGAATTTTAGAACCACTGTTGAAGTGGACTGCATTAAATTGCCCTGGCGCTGAGAATATTGTGGCAAAGACTACTGACAGAGGAAATCTCTTCATTGCAATTAACCAATCAACTTTATTGATTCAGGAATCAAAGTAATGAAAAGATATTCATTTTATGTTGTTTACTTTAAGCATGTTTTGAAACCATGGCGAGGAGAAAGCTTCAAAATGCTTAATCAGACAAACACAAAGTTCAATGTAAACAAATCCTTTAAAAAGTTCCTGGATCCACATCTGGATTTGGATCACCAACAAAACTAACCACTTCTCTCTCGTGCCATGACCAACATGCCCTGAAAATTTCATCCAAATCCACTGAGAACTTGAGTAATCTTGCTCACAGATGGAAAGACAAACAAAAAAACAAACAGATGGTAAAACAAAGGCAAAAACTTCACCTCCTTGGCAGAGGTAATGACTCAGTGACATGAAATGATCCTCTGCTGATGGAACAGGACTACCCTTTCAGAATAACTCCCCCATTTATAGTAAACAACTGAGAACAAACATTTTGTGACAAAAGTCTTTAGTTAAGCATTGATTTTGTAATTTGTAGTGGCTTAAGCTTAAGGTACTGTATTTCCTGTCTGGATAAACCCCCTATAATTCTGAAGGAGAAATAAAGAAATCTTCAGGTATATAGCAACATGAGTTCAACCACTGAGAAAACAACTATAACAAGATAGAAGGGTCACTGAAAATAAAAAGCAAAGTTGTAATGTTTGATATAATGAGGTGCACATTTCTTTGACTTGCTCACTGAACTGAAAGTGAGTTTCTCTTAACTTAAATAGATGTTCAAAGGAGTAGTAATGTCCTTCATCCATGGTGAATAGCTGCTCCCTGATACAGCTGTTAACAGTCCAGCATGAGCTGCCTTTTATGAAGAGAGGGGAGCTTTCTGCATGAGCTGTGTGCTTGACCATTCAGCCGAACATGAGTCCCAATGTATACCAGCTGTAGCACATATCAGACCGAAAGTGAATGCAAATAACTTTGGTCTAGTCAGGGGATCCAGGTGGCAGAGCTTTGAAGCTGATCAGACTGTACACAACATTTTCTTCATTCATCATTACTTGCAATCTGCGACACTACTAACTGTCTTTAATTTACAAATCTAACTACAAATGTGTGTGCATTCATTTGTCATGATGTTAAATAATGTGTTATATTTGTTTGCACCATTGATGGCTGATTGCTGTATATTGATAAAGCAATATTAACCTGACAATATCAGCCTATCTGTTCAATTCTGATGCATGGCAAAACTTGTAGGGTGAGGCATATTCAATTAAATTAATTAGTTCACATGTAAGACAAAAAAAAAAAAAGTATGAAATGAAATGTGCACCTTATTATATCAAAAATACAAGGACTAGAAATATGTAAGGATTTAACTATGTGGGTGATTTTAACTTAAAAAAACACATAATTTGTTTACACATTGTCTGTCGTTGAATTAAAACCTCCAGATATTGTTTGTTTTCAATGTCAACTCCTCTGACATTCCTGAGACCTTAAAATGATGCATAGCTACAAGCAGCTACTGATTTTCTTTAACACTGACCCTTGTGTCAATTTTTAAGGTACCGATTACCTGTTCTGTTGATTAAATATCTGAAAATGATGAAAAATGATTGTGATATTACATCAGTCCCAGAGGGCTGCTGCAATAAATCTCTTTTATTGACCCACAATAAAACACGGGGCAAAAAAGGATAACATTTAGATATATAGAGCTGCACAGAAAATAGATGCCGTTATCTAAATGACTAAAAGAAAAAATGTACTTTGAAGCTGAGTGTGTTCGCTGCTGTTTAACTAAAAAAAAACACTAGATAATTATTATTAAAGCTCTTAATAATTTAAACATTATTGACAAAAGGAGAAAACGTAACTCTATGCATGATCACAATTCCAGCAACCAAATCAATCGTACGCCCACCCGCTCAGAGTCAGGGACAGAACATGTCATTCTTTCTCTTGTTTTCTCTTCTGCTCTCTTTTTCTTTCTTCTCATAGAGTCACAGAACATGTGGTGCATTTATTTGTTTACTTTTTGTTGCCGTTGTTGGCTGGAAGTGGATGTTCCCAGCAGCAGCATATTTGTCTCTCTGACTGGCAGCGGCACCAGGGTGGGTGGGTTTTACTGTCATGTATATACCATATTGAACCACTGACAGACCACTTATGCGGATGAGATGGTCACATAAAAGAAAGAAAGGAAATTAAATTGTCATTTTTAAAAAATGTTAAATTCATTTTAAAACCAGGGCTGCATTTTTCATATAACCCATGCAGCAATTTCAATGTTTAATTTTTGATCATGGTCATCTGAATCCTGTAATTTGTTTTGCAGAATACTTTACATGTCTCTGTGATTCCCACTCTAGAAAATATAAAGTAATTTAGGTTGAGTCGTCTTTGCTCTGAGGAAAAACCATTTTCAAACAGGAGCTTTGTGAGTACTTTTGGTAACCATAATATAAAATCTGTTGGTATGGAAGTACATGTACAAATAAGTATCATGACGTGAAAATATAACCTCACAATCTGTGCTTGTTCTAAGTCTTGTTAATGAAAGTATATTTTTTATTATTCATATATTAAGGTACCTGGAAACATAATCTGTGTAACAGGGTGGTGTCAAATGACAGTCCTCTAGTAATCACCATTTTATCACCTTGTAGTAAAAGAGCAGACAGTCAAGAGTTATGACAGCCATCAAATCAGGCCTCAAGTGGGGAGTGATGTCATTGGATGCAAATGATATTGTCTTTTCAATAAGAGAAAACAATTGTTGGCCGGTACAGCTCATGTTTTTTTTTGTGTGTGTACAAGCATCATCTATACCTTATAATCACATAAGATATAAATGATCCATAAAGCTAAACTATAACAGCACAACTGTTTCAGTTAGGCATTTCTCAAAATTTTAGAGACATCAAAGGTGCTGACATTAAAACAGAAAAATCTGTATCACTTGTAGTGCAACAACAAGGTTACTTCAGCTGTGGACAATGGCAAAACTATCAAACAAGACTTGTACTAGGGGGTGCTGGTTTGGCGGAGTGGTCAGCAACCACGCTCGTCCCATAAACATACTTCTGCCGTCCTGGGTTCGAATCCAGCCTGTGGCCAGTTTGCAGAGTGTCCTCCCCTACCCCCCCCAAGCCCATCCACTGTCACTCTCTCATATCAAATAAAGGCACAAAAATGCCCAAAAAATAAATAAAACAAACAAGACATTGTACTGTAACTATGCTCTAGAAGTCATACATACGTATATATATGTATGTATCTATATGACATCCATGTGACTTGTAAATGATTTGATGATTTTCTTTAATAATTGATTAAATATCTGAAAATTATGAAAAATGGTTGTGATATTATAAACAATCCCAGAGGGCTCCTATATATATACACACACATAGATAGATAGCCTGAATAAATTTTCATTCACTGAAAATGCAAGTTTCTGGGAGGCGGGGGTGTCTTGCCATGAAAGTCACTCTTCTGTAAGAGGGTAAGCAAGAGTTCGAGCTCAGATTATGCAGCCGCATGTCAAGGTAAGCTCTAAGCAAGACACTTCCACTCAATTCACTCCTACTGCTGCATGTACATGGGTATGACAGTCTGTACAGTATGTCATTAACAAATACTGAAAGACAACATCCATGAAACTTCAGCTGTCATCGAGAATGCAGATGTGCCATGTAACAGCACTTTGGTCAAATAGACTAGAAAAAGTCTTAAGAAGCTGAAGTCCATGTACCATTTGCAACTAAGCACATCACATACTTACAAAATCCTTCCATAGGTTTGCCAATCTTTTATCAGGAGCTGCCTCTTGACCCAGTTACCCCAATCACTTATTGGCCATGCAAGATTATTTTTTTTCCACCACTGAGGATCATCTACTCTAAAATAAAAGAAATAAACTCTTTGGCAGACACAGTTCATCTTCTATTAATTAATTTAGAAACATCCTGGGCTGTTAAAGTTTAAACACAAAGTCACATTAAAATATAAAAGGACGTGATACGGATGATTGAGAAAAAAAACGCCTCTGTGGTGCAACGTTTGCTCTTCAGATAAATCAAATGTGTCACTCCAAGGACGTAAACCATCAAACTGAATGAGGGAAGCATGGAAAGTGTTGGTGACAAACAGGAAATGCTACATCAAATATGTCGCAGATGTTTTTGTTTCCATTCAGCGACCGGCTGATAGACACACAGCAGGAATTTAAGTCTGAGAACAAACAACAAGCCCACTCATGAAGAACAGGAGATTTATGAGCTTTATTTAGACGCATCCTTCGCTTTAGAATGTAGCAAGTGATTCATGTTTGTCATACTCCCTATCTGAAACTGGAGATGTGTACTCCCACTGCAGTTTGTCTTTGATAAGTGACTTATGAACGCTATTCAATGAGTTACAGCAACAAACACAACATAAATCATTTCAGTCATTTGAGAGTGAAGTTTGAAGAGCTGAAAAAGTTGAGGAGCAGGTTCAAAAATAACCCAAGACAAGTGCACCTTTGACACTGACAACAACACTTGAAGGAAAGCACGAGGACATTAACTGATGAGAGTGACAGAAACTCTCAGAGCTGAAGTGGAGTCATGAAGAGAAACATCACGAAGAAACAGCTACGGCAGAGTTCAGCTGAATTTCAGAGACAATGAGAAGGGTCAATCTTCACTTGATCAAGTAGAATTCCCTGAAAACTGCAGCGCACGATCTGATCCACCTCGACCAAACTTAAGAGTCCTAAGCCAAAAAGTGACACTGGCCATTTGGTCTCGCTTTAGGAGAATAAAATCACAAAAATTGACCTTGTAAGGAGGCTTTAAGTTACTCCTGCGCCCTCCCTTATCTTTTCATGGCCCTGCTCTCCTCTGAGCCTTAACAGCGCATAGAGGAGAAAGACTTGTGTGACCCAAGTGACGCTAATGATTACAATTGGCATGGTGTAGAGGTAAAAAGTGTCTCGGAGCCTTTAAGAATAAAATCAGAGGCCTCAAGCCATGCCCATATGTAGGCAGATATATTTAAAAATGAAATCTTTTCTGTGTTTTGGCCTTTTGTACAAACACAAACAGTGTTATAAGATCACTGAAAATACTCATTTCGAGAAACTCTTGCCAGGCTGAAGATTTTCAGAAAGTCTGTTTATGTAGGAAAAACAGTATTTAGATCTTAGATTTTTATTCCGTGTACCAGTTTGTATTACCAACTAAGGAATACCTCTATTTATTTTTTTGAAACATGGTATCTTATATGAAAACTAAACACAGAAATATTTGAAGAGACCATTTGTTAACATCAGTTATCATGTTCACAAGTTAAATTGTTACATCAGCAGACTTTGGGATGTTGGATTAAAATTGAATATGAAACAATGCTTGCAGTGGAATAGTGAGAGAAGTTTTGAATGTCAGGGACATCACTGTATTCGACAGCGCATTTTTGTATTTATTTGTCTTCATGTTGATAGATGGTTCAAAACACGTGCAGTCATGTTGGAAGAAACCTCTGTTTTCAAGTTTAACTGCCTACACATCGACTTAGTGTATCAGAGAGATGCTAAGTACAATTCACAAATTAAATGGGCAACTCAAAACAAAGCCTCTGCCAAGTCAAAAAAATGTTTTAGAAAATCTTTGACTGCCAATGCACACAAACAAACAACACATCCAATGCCCAGTTCTGTATGAATCATGGACAAGAATGACAGGAAGAAAACTAAACCCAAGTTTATGCAGCAGACCTGGTGCTACAGAGCACAAAACGACAAGACTGTCTGAGTTGGAGGAGCGAGATTTTGTCCAAAAATCTGTCCACGCATTTATAAAAATGCAGCTTTTTCTGTATGATCTGTCCTTCTTAAAATGCATATTTTGGAAAACTTCTGCCAAGGTGATATAAGAAAAATTACATTTTGGACCTAAAATGTCACACTATGCAACATTATAACAGTTGTTTAAATGTGCTGCAGCCAATGTTGCTTAACTATGGCTGCTGTAAGGGTTGCAGACTGGACTATGTATATGCCAACACATGTTTCTGTTGGTCCCTCATGATGCTGCTGCTCTAAAAACACTCAATACACAATACAGACACTGCCAATGTTTTGGATGAGACCCCTTCTTACTATTTTACAAGTGGACTTTTGCTGGTGACCCTTGGCCACTTGTGTCTGTGGATGCTGTGGTAACAATTCTTCAAGGATACCCACAAAACTTTTTATTAACAGGAATTGATCAAGATTATCAGCCATGTCTCAAATTGAAATATAAACAAAACATGTTTACTCAATACGCCTGCAAACACCAGTTAACATGGCCACAAGTTAAACCGTAACAGGAGTCAGACATGCAGTGGGAATAGATATGGAAATAAAACAGCTTTTGCGTAAAAACTGAAAAAAAAGGGGTTGCATATAATGCCCACGTTAAGTGCATTTGGACTCACAAAAGACAGCTTTTCCAAGGTTTAAAATCTTCTAATTTCTAATTAAAGTAAGGCTGATAGAAGGAAATGCTGTTGCTAACAGTTGGATCTACAGCCATCCATAAATAATTACAGAAAGTGAAATCAAGCTCTGCAAACATGCAAACATCTGGTCATTTAAATTCAGTTTTTCAAGTGAATCAACTTTCTAAATCTGTTCTTCTGAAGTTCAGATCCCTGTGTATAACTCTGTAAACTAATTTGAAGCCTTTTTTTTTCACAAATTTGAAATACCAAACAGATTAATTTACACGCTGTAAACCTGAGCTGCAGTGTATTAATAAATTCCAAATTACAACAAAATGTAAATTCTTCTGGTAGGTACTATAACAGGTTTAGGTAGTCAAATCAAAGTAGACTATTGGCATCTACATGTTCTACTTTTAATGTTTGGATATGATGGAATTACATGATGTATTTTTGGAAGTTTGGATTCCCGGCACAGATCAACCTTCTCATTTGTGTCCGGATCTGAAAGACTTTGAGAAACCCTGATCTCAACAACAATGCAGAGCAGCATTCTGTCTTCATACAAAGAAACCACAGATTCCACAGCATTGGCAGGACCGAGTTAACAAGACTGAGAGGCATTTTTATAGGGCTGCTTCTCAGAACATGACAGGGGAAATCCCCCGTAAAATAAACTCACATTCAGAAAATGAATCCCACCAGCATCATTAGATGCCACTGTAGCTAAACCACATTATTGTGCGTGGAGGCGTCACAGCTAATTAAATTAGTCACATGTTGGAAAAAGTCCCACGTAAGGGCACAAGCATTTCTCTTGTGTTTAAAATGTTTCTGTCAGAAAATAGCTTCTTACCTGGACTTGCCCTTTTCCCATGATCTTGTCCACAATTTCGTTGTCGTCCTTGTTGAGCATGCTTTTGTCGTAACACTTCTCGTAGCACAAGATCCTCAGGTACTGAGAGCCCTCCAACTCTATCTCAAACTCCTATTCAAATACAAAGAAAAGGCGTGAAATAACTGCTGGTTCAAAGCATCAAAAGTGGATCAATGTGAAATGTGAAAGGAGACATCTTTGTGACTGACTTCGTTCCACTGAGGTTCTGCTGTATCTCTGAAGACTCGGGTCTTGGCCTTGCTGACAAAGTATCCAAATGAGTCCACTTCTAGGGTGCAGTATAAATCTACAAGGAAACAAAAAACACAGAGTAAACATTTCGGTTTTATAAAAGATCTGTCATGATCATGATAACCACTGTAAATTATAAGAGCTGGTAGAAAATGTCATAACAGGAGGGTAATAAATGACAGTCCTCTAGTAATCACCATTTTATTACCCAGTAATAAAAGTGCAGCCAGTCTAGAGTTATACAGCCATTAAATCAGACCTCAAGTGAGGGGTGATGTCAATGGATGAAGGTGATATTATCTTTTCAATAGGAGGGAACATAAATGAGCCAGAACGGGCCCGTCTTTATATTTCCCAACACTTAAATCATCAATATTATCTTTTATCTCTCGTATTAAAATAACAGAGGATGTTCAGCGTGAAATTGACATCCCAGGAAACATAAACATGCGTAATTTTGTCATTAATTCTTTCTGTAGTTCAAAACATTTCTTCTCTTATGTTCTTTTCTTTGACTATGCTTTACTGCTTTCCGCCCAGCTAGACTTGTACGAGTGGAGTAACAGCGCCATATTAAAACTTGAATATTTGTACACAATCTTAGTTGCAAAGCTAGAAACAGTCTGTTTGTTTCTCAGTTGTACAATTTGCTGACCATAGAAACAGCTGCTGATCAACTTCAAACAATCAATCTCCTATCTAGAAAACAGAACATTTTGTTAAATATAAGTACTGCTTGGCTGATTATGTCAATACTTAATCAATACTTCTATTACAAAAACAACTCTCACTTTCCAGAACCACGTTGGACAGCGTTTTGTCCTAACTGCCTCAGTGTGGCATTGATTCAACAAGGTGGTGGAAACATTCTTCAGAGATTTTGGTCTATATCAAGAAGAAAGCATCATGCAGTGGCTGCAGATTTTTGGCTGCACATCCATGGTGCAAACTATCCATTCCACTACATCCCAAAGGTGCTCTATTGGGATGAGATCTGGTGGTTGTGGAGGCCACCGGAGTACAGCAAACACATTATTATGTTCAAGAAACCAGTTTGAGGTGATTCAAACTTTGTGACATGTGGCATTATCATGCTGGAGGTATCTGTCAGAAGATCAGAATCAGAATCAAAATTAGAATCAGCTTTATTGGCCAAGTATGCAGTTTCAGCAGGTGGTGTCACTCATGGAATAAACAGCAGCAAATCTAAACATAAATAATAGAAAAAATATATATACACCAAATAGAATAGAAGAAAAATATGTATGCACCTAGTGGAAACAAAATATGTACACTTAATAGAAAAAAAATATATGCACCTGTGCAGAAAAATAAACATATATACAACTGGTGCAAAGTACACAATTTAGTGCAAATTGAATCAGTGACCAGTTAAAGTGAATGTATGACCATTTAACAGTGCAACAGGTTTATAGTTCAAGATGGGCACACTGTGGTCATAAAGGGACGAACATGATCAGCAACAATACTCATGTAGGCTCTAGAGTTAAAATGATGCTTAACTGGTACCAAGATTCTCAAAGTGTGCCAAGAAAATATCCCCCACACCATTGCCACCACCACCAAAACTGTTCTGTGCTTCTGTATTGTTCACATCAAATTCTGACTATCTGGCTGTCACAGCAAAAGTTGAGACTCAGCAGAACAGGCAACATATTTCAAATTTCCTATTGTCCTGTTTTGGTGATCCTGTGCATATTGTAGCCTTAGTTTTCCTGTTCTTAGCTGACAGTAGGGCACCTGGTGAGGTCCTCTGCTGCTGTAGCCCATCTGTTCTAAGATTTGACATTCAGTGTGTTCAGAAATGTAGTTACCCTGCATATCCTGGTTGTAACAAGTGGTTATTTCAGCAACTGTCTTTTTTTCCATCATCTTGTACCACTCTGGCCATTCTCCTCTGACCCCTGGCACCAACAAGGCATTTTCACCCAAAGAACTGCTGCTCACTGAATATTCTCTCTTTTTCTGATCATCCTCTGTAAATTAGAGATGGTTTTGCTTGAAAATCTTCGTAGATCAGCAAGACTTGACAAATAAGCACCAACAACCATGCCATATTGGAGTAATTAACTTTTCTCTGTCATTCTGATGCTACCTTTAAACTTCTTGACCATGTCTTAGTTGCTGCCATGTGGCCGGTGAGTGTACATCGATGACACATCTTTGCATTTTGTTCTATTTTCCTGTGAAAACAAGTCATTTCTTGCTGTTTTCTTGAGGTCTTGACCTACTTTTTTGTTATCTTGGGAAAACAATGCCTGTTTTGTATGATAATAAGATCCTCTTTTCAGAGATCTATAAAACAAAAGCAGTCTGTGTGATACACAAGACTAGGACATGTCATGCTGCTGTTGTTCACACTAATCAGGTAAGTATGACTATGCTTGTTTTGTGTTTGCAGCTCGGGGGATATGAGGTTAGTAGGTTGAGGTTTTAAGAAAAATAAAATTGACTTGCAACAATTTGAAAATTAAGTAAATAGTAAGTGTTTTTATCCACACTGAAAAACTGTCATAATCTGATTTCTGGTGTTACCTGATTACTAAAGAAGTTGTGTTAAGATCTCAATCTAACATTGTTTATTGGGTCAGACAAAAGGTCATCATTGGTATTAGAAACATCAATTTCGCACACTTATTTTTTTTTCTAACAATCTGTTTTATCAAGTGGTTGTATGCTATTAAATCTTGATCCTTTTGCTCAGTTTCAGTTGTTTATGAGTGAAATACACCACACACCACTCATTCTTCAGTCCAGGGCATACCCCACTTTTTGGCCCATGTTAGCAGGTTTGGGCCCTAGCTACCCAGCAACTCTGAAAACTAGGAAGCACTCGGAGGGCACAAACCTCCGCCAAGGTAGCTCACATATTGCTGTTACATCTATAAGCAATAGTTCCATGATAAAGTTACCATCATAATATGATTTATGACCCTGAAAACCCACACCTAGCACTTGGAATCATGTTGATATCATATTAGTTTGACAGTTATTGAGCAAAAATGATTGTTTGCTAATGGCGGTAATCTGGATCACCTCCTAATCATTTTTAAGTTGGGCCATTTCCAACATCTCCTGAAAATTTCAGCAAAATCCGTCTACCAGTTTTTTGTGTAATCTTGCTAACAAACAAACAAACAAACAAATAGACAAACAAACATATGCCGGTAAAAATATAAGCTCCTTGGTGGGGGTAATAAATTTTGTTGACATGTGACTACATCCACTTCAATGGAGGGCAGAAGAACCATGTCTGTCGCCAATGAACCTTAATGCATTTTAGCCAACAATTACATCTAGAGTGCATTTTGGAGCCATTAAAGTAACCAAAAGTAACACAACATTAGTATAGAGAACACAAATAACAATGACTGTTAAATGAACTTAGTCAGTCACTTAGGGTATAAACAGAGAGACCAGCAGAAGCTGGACTGAATGAGTCTTGTTTTTGTATAGGGAGTGATATCAAAGCATATTTGAGTCTCGTAGCTGTCCTACCTAATGTCACCTTGATAAGGAGTTTATTATCATTTTTTATATATGTATCAGGCATGTTTTTAATCAAAAACTACAAAAAGAAGCATTATCTTTGTTTCAAACAGCTTTTTTGGTTAAAAGTCACCATTGGCTTGAGCCCATCCGGTGCTTCTGCTTATTGTAAATTAGACTGTGCAGTGAAATACACTTCACAAACTGATAAGCAGATATCTAAAGCTTTGTTAGAACAGTCCACTGCACAGCAGGAAATAATTCTGACTGACTTTGTAGATTACAGTGTACAGCGTGTTCAATTGTGTTCACTTAGGGTAGACGTTGGTTGAGTAGTGTTTTTTGCTGTCCTGCTGGGGGTGGGTCTGAAATATAACGGCTCATGCGAAAGGTCTATAGAAAATGGAAAGCTAGACGGGAGGGAGAGATCATCAACAGGCAATCTAAATGGGTGCTGTATGGTTAATCAGGGGGTATTATTATTTTTTACTGCTTCTTTTACTGTAAAGCACTTTGGTAGGCCACTGGCTGTTTAAATGTGCTATATAAATAAAGCTGACATTGACATTGACATCGACATTAATCATCAAACAATATGAATTGGACACTATTTTCTTATAGTGTCTTATTTTATCAGATCACTGAATGAAAGAAAAACAAGATGCCTGAATTTAAGTACAAGGTTGAGTTCCTATCTAACTCCTTTTGCCCCGTTTGTCTATCAACAGCTTTCTATACCATCAACAGGAAACTGTCTGTCCTACTTAAGGTTAAACAGAAGCCAACATGCAGGTTAGTTGAACTTCTATCACTAACAGAAAAACCACGGGGATACACTGACTGTGGTCATGAAAACCAATTCAAATTCTGCAGGTTCAGATACTCTTTAACAGTGAAATCCACATTTAAATATTCCCTTCAAGTGAAAAAGCATGATAGAGCATATATTTAATGAATGTGCACTTAAATTAAAAGAAAACATTAAAATCCATCAACATGAAACACTCCTTTAAATACTCAATTTGTTGCACTCTGTCAGCTGTCAAGACATCAATCTCCTGCCCTGTGTAAACACTGAAAATCTGCCCCCCTCCCTCTCTTTGCACAGCCACACCACAGTAGCTGCTCCCTCGAGATCGTCCCACACTCAGTTCAAACATGGAGCAATTAAAGTCTTTTAATGTGTTTCTTTAAATGCTCCTGTGGTGGTTCCTACAAACCTCACCACGGCCTGTCTGTAAAGTGTCTATAGTATGTCCTTCAGCCCAGATGCGATCCCAGGGGTAAACTTGTATCTGACAGCATGATGGATGGATGGATACACGGTTCGACCTTTCACTGCAAGAGGCATGGAGAATAGGTGAAGGAGACAGAGCTTGAAAGGGGGCTGGTTGCATCTTATATGCATATAAGGACCACAACACTTGAAGAAAGGCGAAGAATGTGTTTACAACAGACAACACAACAGCCTGGCCTGTGTCTGTTTAAAGCTGTGTTAAGATACCAAGCATGACACCTGGGATAGCTATGACTGAGTGGAGCAAACATCCACATGTGTACCATAAAACCATGAAAAACAGGACTATACAGTATTAAAGGGTCTCATTCCATCTGGTTTCAGTCCGCCTTTGTTTGTTTTCATAGCGTCCTGAAAGGCATGGGCATAATTACTCCCAATGAGGAAGAGATTAGCAGCGGTGGTACGGGGGAAGTTCAGCGGAGGGGAATTTCTTACACTTCCGCTACACACAGGAGAGCATTAGTGCTTGTGGTAGTGACTGCAGGTTTTTCATCTGGCATCCAAGAAAATACACAAACTACCTGTCAGATGTTGCTTGGGTTTCTAACATGGGGTACATTTCTGGAGTATCAAAGTAATGAGTGAAAAACAAGGCAAATTTCATTTAGTTGGGACACTGAGTAATATGATAGAAAAACAGAACATGCTGATAAGTACTGAAACTCCATCTTGAATTAAAAGTAGCAGTAAAAAAAACAAATCAAGCGCTTGATCTGAGAAATGTAATTATTTTGCTAATACTGCATTACACATATGACAACTAACCCATTGCCTGTTACCATTGCTGACTGCCAGATGTACAACTGTTCTGGTGCATGAGCCTGAATGCTACTGGAAAAAGGAGTTTACTTTTTTCCCGAGCCTTCTATCAAAAGATACAGCCTTTTGGTTTGATTTTTGATTCAAAATGATAATGTGCTTCGAGGTAATACGTCACTCAGGCCACTATGTTTATGCACCAGTGGTGCAACAAAAAATGCTATTGCACAGGATCCATGAGACTTAAAAACAAAAAAGCAGAACTGGGCTCTTATGGACAGGTTTGATCTCCATCCCCACCTAGGGTTATTTTGGGGCATTAAGCCTTCATTTAGAAAGGTAATAAAGAATAAATTAATAAAATGCATAAAGAATAAGAAATGGGGAAAGAGTGGAAAATTATGTTGAGGAGGGAGCTACAGAGTGGACTTGACCTTGGACCAGCAGTTCAAAAAATGGTAACGTTAGCACAAGAGATGCAATCTAATTATACAGCCATCAGCATGTGCTGACTTCAAATCTTGGGTTGCAATGGGACTGAATGACACTGGAAAAACAAACAATGAAATATTTTTTCTTTTGTGATTAATAATTTAACAAAGCAACAATATGTTACTTTCCTGCCTTGTAAGAGAATATCATGGTTTTTCTTACAGTTAGAATAACTGTTAACAGTGAGAATGGCATCTTTTCTGCTCTTTAGTTTGTCATTGTCAACTTCCATCTTTTGGCTACAGTGGCACAAAAATATATATTAGCTATAGGTCAAAAAGAGGTCGAGTCAAATCTCTGTACTATGTAGTTTCTTTTCCCTCTTGAGCCTTCAGAGAAGAAAAGAGTTTATTCATAGCCTTTACCAACTCTCACTCCCTCTTAGTTTGAAGTAAATTTCCTCTCCATCTGAAAAGGGTTTATGTTCCCAGACCTAAATCTCAAACAAGGCCAGAGAGAGCAGATATGGGTCTTTTTGTGTCCTCGTACTATCCATGTGGGCTCTGAGAAGTAGGACATGCTAAAAGAGGCCCTGGAACACCATGAGTTTTCATTTTCCTGGCAGGTCACCATCAGGCTCAGACTATGAGGGGGATATATTTGTCAGCATGGGGTCTCTGACCCCTAAATACAGGGGTTAATGGATACCATCCTCTTCCATCTCAATCAAGCGAGGCCTCCAGCCCTTGTGGTCCGCGTGTGTTCTTATACAGGGGGCTAATCTCTGCCCGGGGCTGAGCTGAATGTCGGGTCAAACTGTGAGTTCACAGAATTAGAGAACGAGTGATAATCAGTTAAACTAATCGAGGGCTACAAGTCCTAGACAACTGAGCAGTTAACTGTCTAAGTGTTTGGCTTCAGGAGGAAATGTGTTTCTTTGACGAGACAATAAGGAGGGAACACGGATATCTAATTGTTTTATAGAAAGCAGAGAAGAAATTTATTAAAAGTAAGTCAGAAATTAATTAGGAATGCAGGCAGCTGCGGCTGTAATGAATTACAAGAAGAAGTTATGTGGACATAGTTGACAGTGTTTTACTATTAATCTTTATACAAACAGTGGCAAGTAACAAAACCTTTGGTTCAGATTCAGGCAATAATAAACATCATGAGGTTGCTGCAGCCCTTTCACTCATGACATTAAATCTTTTACTCACTGTCTGCAGATTTGTGAGGTTGTGTTGACTCCTTTGTTTCATTTGGATCTGTACAAACTCTTATGTTGCACTGTTTGAATATAAAAACCACAACCGTTTCTATTTTTGCTTGCTGTGCATCTTAATTGCTCAATGGAGAAGGATTTCCTTTGCCGTTCACTTGTAATTTGCCTTACATTTTTATTGGGTGACAATTCAGGACTGCATGGAAGCCGGTCTAGTGCTGTCACTCTTTATCTGTGAATCGTGTTCAGCCTTGCTCCTCAAATGCAGAACTTTCTCAGGAATTCTCTAAATCTTTTAATGGTGTGATGGAGAAACCTTTAAATTCATTGCAACTGCACAATGAGAAACATTTTCTATGGACCTCAAAAAGTCTTTCATAAAATGGAGAACCTTAAGAATCCATCAGTGATAAGCATTTTAGGAGTCAATCCTAGCATTATCACCTACTAACAATTAACCTGTAGAGTGTTTCCCAGTCCTTTCTTGCCCCTCATTTAGCACTTCTGCAACATACTGCAGACTTAAGTTTTGGGATGTGTGTTTATATTTAATATAAAGAAATCTGATTACATAATTAAATGCAATCTTTGAAAAGAGGTTTATAGTTGTGCTGTGTGCTGTTTTTATTCACATTTTACACAATGTCCCAACTCTTTTGAATCATGTGGATTGTATATGAAGTTCACTGTGCACAGATTCACTTGTTGACACACATTCACATACATAAATAAAGAAAGCTTGGATGCACATCTTTATCAGCTCATGTTTTCCACTGAATTTTTCCTAGCAGAGTATTTGGGTGATGCTTGACTCTCAGTTCCCTCCTCTGTGACCCAGTTTGACTGCTTTGCCCCAGGCGGATTTTACAGCCCTTTCCCACTGGTGGTGGTGGTAGTGGTGGGGGGGAGTTGACTGCTGTGACACAAAAAAACACAACTCCAAAAAGATATTTGGAAAATGCTAATGTGAAATTTCAATCAAGATAGCAACCAAAAAAGCAGGCTTTTACTGATGATTGCAGATCTACTTAACGATCTCAACCACTGAATAATGACTGTTATTTTCAGCCATTATACATTCAAATTCTGATAGGATGATGATTACCATATGCATCTGAAGAAGGCCCGTTCTGTTCACACACACTGACTATACTGCAAAATATCGAAATCCTGAACACAT
This sequence comes from Cetoscarus ocellatus, assembly GCA_037902135.1. Classification (NCBI taxonomy): domain Eukaryota; kingdom Metazoa; phylum Chordata; class Actinopteri; order Labriformes; family Labridae; genus Cetoscarus; species Cetoscarus ocellatus. Next base: position 641,984 of record JBAMNC010000142.1, read on the forward strand.
GCCTTGCTAGAAGAGCCAACACAAAAATATCATGGCTCAATGATTTATCCATTGGCTTGAAACATCAGCCAGTTTAGGCCTATTACATATACATCTGTTAGTTATATTCCGATTCTGCCATAAACAAATGTGAAGAGAAATGCTGAGGTGTAAATAATGCAGAAGCAACTTAATTAGGAAGAGAAGAAAAAGTGCCTTTCTCTTATTTAGAACGTATTTGGGGACTGTCTACAGCACATGTAGCACTTGGTTCACAATAGTTGATTATATCAAATGCCTAAATATAAGTAACTGTCATCTTTTAAGATGGGTTCTATGGGACTTAAGCGTAACTAATTTAAATGAAATAACACATGACTTTTGGAAGCCATGTGAATCATAATCACTGCTTTATCATCATAGAGAGGTTTACTTTCAATCAAGAGCCTGGCTTTATTATTGCCCTCCTGTCATCACAATCAATGACATTTTCCCTCTTTATCAATAACAGAAGAAAACATCACGTAATGGTCAGGCTCTGAGGAGAACAGAAAAGGGGTAAAACCATTCTTAGAGTGGGGGGATGTAGAGCAACAGCCCAATCCTGTGAGGGTGACTGATAAGCAAGAGATATTTTTGGCTGTTTATTATGTGGATGTGGACACAAAGGCAAGATGGGTGCCTTCAGATCGCTCTGTTGCTTTAGCGTGTCGAGTCGACTGTGCATGCCACACAAACCCGAGGTGCATTAAACACATGACCTGTAGATCTAGTGTAGAGGCAGCGAAAAGCAGTGACAGAAAGTTTTAAAGACAAACTGAAGAACCAAGTCTGCAATAATCAACATCTAAATAATGTTATTGACACTCCATAGACAAACATATCCATCAAACTAGCCGGAATCTATTAACTGATGTTGATAAGTTGATGTTTAAACCTGTTACACTAAGGAAAATAAGTTAGGTGAAACATTTCAACTAGTGATTGTGTAATCTGGTGCCTTTCAGGAGTTGGATTTGTGGCACCATTATCAATATAATGTCATGAAATACTTATCTGATGAGAATAGTGTTACATCAGTATGAATTCTTTAAAATGAGGTAATTAAGAGGACATTCAGAGTTCTATAGGTGCTGTAATTACACACTGTTGGCTTACAGTCACCAGACAACACAGACACTTTTTGACATGTAACATGCCTGTGTCTGTTGAAGGTGGCATTGCTGTTTGGGCTGTGATCACATGTGGTAGTGTGATAAGAGAGGGGTTTTATTTCGGCCTCCAGAAGGTTTTGTGGGACTAATTGGACCAAAGAGCAGAGAAGGGAATTTTCCATTAAACAGTCCTGGTGATAAGATTGTTATTGTTGCCTTTAAGACTTCATGGTTGAGTTGTGGGGCAAATTAAAGGGGCACAATTTGTTTTAGGCAATTTTTTTTTTTACTTACCACTTCATGAGGACATATACATCTTGAATTTATTTAAAATTAGCAAAAAAAAAATGCTTAACTGATAAGAGAAAGCTGTCTTAAGCATAAGATTGGGTGAACTTGTTTTGTACAGCATCATGAGTGCAGATGTACAACAACTCAAACACACACTCGCACATAAATAAAAGAGTCACTCACACAACACATTTCTAACACAAAAACACAGGTGCACTGTGGTGGGGGTTGTGCACTGCGGGTGCAGCAGGCATATGACTATAAATACACAATTGTGAGACACAAACTGTGTTGCATGTGTGGCAGTTTACATCAAGTATGTGTGGTTCAATCTCAGATTTATGGAGATAATGTTTAACTAAAAAACTTAAGACTTTGGGGGAGTGGGTAGCAACCATGTATGTACTGCATATGAAAACTCTTGCCTTGTGCAGCCGGCCCGTGTTCGATTCTCGCCTGAGGTCCATATGCCACGTGTCTTCCCCTACTCTCTCTACCCCTTTCCAATTCTATCTGCTACCTCTTTTCTATCAATAAATGCCAAAAAATATCTTAAAAAATGAAAATTTGGTAACTAATCAATTTTATCGCATGGTGTTTTTGTAACTGAAAAGAATCTGATTCCATGCAACACGTTTTGAAGACTGTGGGACGTCTGTGCTGTCAGAGAGCCTCTCTCTGCATTTCTGCTCCAAAACAGTCACATTTTGCTGGATTCAGAAAAGAGGACAGTTTGTTTATTTACTTGTTCCCTTCACCTGGCACAAGTGGGTGGTTTGAGCGGTCCCAGAATTGACAAAGTCAAAAGCACTTGGAAGGATTTTTCACTTACACAAGGGACCCAGGGAACATGCTTGGATGCTATTTTAGGTTTGAATCATTGCATAAGCTGCATTTACACAGTATGAAACAATTCTTACCTACAAAACAGACAAATTTCATACAAGATTCTGATTTTCTGAAATTACTAACTTCCAAAGTTCCTATGTGTGTTTACAGAATTGGCATCGGGTATTAACTTTAAAGCTCGATGCAATTTATAAGTGAAGCTGTACATCGGTGAAATACGCAGTGTTAAAAGATTTATAGATGTGTTGTTAAATGGGGAGTAAAATAAGCAAAAATTGTCTACATCAGAGTAGATCCAAAAATATTTATATAAGATGGCTCCAATGTTCAGTAAAAGATTATTTGCAATGAGAACCACATGCAGTATTGTGTTTATTGATTACAAGGTAATGTATTTGAACATCCTTTGTTTGATGGGAGGGGTTAGCATTTATTTATTTAATTTAATTTCAGGAATATTTATATAAACTGTAAACACAAACAAATGACCTGATTCCTTGATATCCAATATCAGATAATTCAGTGTTCTTAATGATCAATAACTGCAGGCCAACCCCGCAAACATTGCCAAAAATACAAATACATTAGCAAAACAGGAAAAAGAGGGTAGAACTGGCTGGATACTAAAGTTCGTCGTCAGTTTCACCCGCTTCACCGTGCTGCCCAAGTATTTGTACAGTTTTGGCACAATTCAGACAACATGCAGGGGTCTGCAGCTTTTGATGTCTCTTAATTAAAGATGTTCCCTAAGTGGAGGTTCAGGACCTCTATTTTTGTTGCTGTGATATCAGACAGTATCTGTTTTGTCTAATTTTCAGAATCTCAACAACATCTTTAATTCTGATTTTCCACTCTCAGAGTTTTGCTCATTGCATCCTGTATGTTAAGGTTGGATGGTCTTCTTAAGCAGTTAGACAAGAAAGACATTAGCTATTATTTGCTTTTAAAGCTCTTACTGGTAATCTACCTGCCACTATTACTTCTTAAAAGAAGTACTTTAATTCATTCTTCAAGTGCCATAAATAAATACAAAATCTGTGGAAAAGAACGCTGTGATTTCTGTGACCCACACAGCTGGAACTGCTTAAACACACACAAATACTCAAGGTGGTAGTAACCTTTGGTCAAAAACAGGATTATAAACTACGTTATTCATAAGTTAAATACTTTAACTGGACCCTGCTTGTTTGTTTTGAGAAACTTGTATCTTGACTGTTTGCTGTGTTTTTCTCTGTTTCTTTAGTTGTTCTCTTATTGTCAATAAAAATGAAGGCAAACAGACATGGCTCGAGAAAACATGTATACGGTAGTCCAATTTTTTTCTTTTCATATTTGCAAAACATCTTGTTTATTTTAATATAATAATGGAAGAACATTGGAGAAATGCAGTTAATTTTTCAGTACTGTATTACTGAATTTCTCAATCAATTTTATGTTCTTAATTGGTTCCTCAAGTCATTTTAGATAATATATATATCTGTATACACTTTATATACAGAAACACACAAACACAAAGTAGAAGGAAAAGTAGACAGAGAAAAGGAGAATGACGTTATCTTGTTGGTTAAACTTGGCAAATAAACTCATTGCTTGTTAAATGATACTTAAATGTCATTAACTTTTGCAAATCTCAGGCAGTAGTTCTAAAGTACTTACAGAAATCAATGTTTATTTGCCCTTGTTATATCTACACATGAATTAAAATCAATATTCTAGCCTCCATACTATCTTAAAGAGATAAAAAGACAACTAAATGGCAACCCCTTTATGTATTTTTCAAGATTAAAATAAAAGATTTAAGTCCAGAGTCAAAATTTCAAGTTCTAATGCATTCATGTTTACCACACTCAACAACATAAACCAGAAAAATCCGACAACAACCTGTTATTACACAGGCTACACTGATTTTTGCATAAATCCCACCTCCAACTTGGTATGAAGCCAATCACAGTGCAGAGTCTTGTTTTGTTACGTAGGGTGGCCAATCAAAATTACAGGGGGCCCAAGCCCGTATTTGGCCATGCCCCCATCCACGCAAAGCTCACCATGTTGAGCTATCTATAACACTCACAGCAGTGTACATCTACAATGAAAAAAAATCAGCAGTACATGTGAGTCATCAATAAACCATATTTTTGATCCCCAAGTTTTGTTACAAGTACAGGAATGAGGCGCTGCCCGTAGCGCTGCCTCACAAGCATCTGCCCTGCGTGTCATCTCAGTGTGTCTGTGACAAAAGCAGGATAACCTGAATCCTGAAGGTGTCACAGGAGACACAGAAACTCTGCATGCATGATGATCAGATCTTTGGCTACTGAGGCTGATATCAGACAGAACTGTTCTGAAGATGAGTCATAAGAAATAGCTGCATGAGTTGCTTCCCGTCACCTGATATCCTGCAATGTAACTTTTGTGCATGCACGCATCATAATTGCAGTGGTAAAACAATAATCTATTCAGCCCTAGTGCACACCCTCATGGGTTTCTCAAGATTAAGTAAAGGTTAAATGACTTGTGATGACTATTTACTATTTTATTTACAGTAAACCTAATTCAGATATGTGTCATGCATGGCCAGTCAGCTTAAAATCATCAAGATAGGGGATGCTTCAGAAAAGCTTTTATCATCATCAGCAGTGTGATCCTGAACAACTCCCATTACCCATCCAATGCTAGTTCCTTGGTTTGAATGCCCCACCCCAACTCTATATGCTTCACTGGACACACTACCTTACCTCGCTCCATGCACATACACGAACACGCTGTATGCTCATTTTAAACCCCTCAGCTCTCTGCACTCCATCGAGGATCAAACAGGCTTTCAGAGGAGAGAGCTTTCCGATCCATTACCCGGGCTGTTCCAGCTCTCACATTCTGCAGGCTGTCATGGTAACTGTGCAAATCACATTCCTTCATCTCGTCCTCTCTTCCAGATATTTGATATTTGATCTGTGGCTTGTGCGGCGGGGCACAGAGTGTACCGCGAGCACCAGCTGTCCACCGCTGACACGTCTGAGGGTGCACAGCGCTGCCAACATCACATTTGGCTGATGGAAAACACACATCTGCACTCATTGTTATACAAAGAAACAATTGTGTAAGGTAGGAGGTATCAACGACAACTGGTGCTACGTTTGCCAGCAGCTCGGTTTCAAAACTCAACGCCTCCTTCCTGTGAGGGATTGTTAATGCTGTAACTTTTTTATTGGTATTTTATGTGTCATTTCTCAGACTGCAACATGACAACAACCACAAAAATTCCACAGTGCCCATAACTTCTTCTCAGAAACTCTCTTTTTCTCTCCTACGCTCTATGATCATGCTCTCTATCCATCTGACCACCTCTGCACTAGGACATGAATGATGGAAAGTGCATGTGCCGGCCACAGTGACGGACTGGATCATGTGTTTTGCTGGCAGACGTGAATGCGTGTGGTTAAAAAATAAGTCAGGAAAAAAAGTTGTCTCTGGCTGACTTACTGGCTGACTCCTTGAATCCTTTGGCAGAGTGGACGATCACATGCAGAAAGCCGTACAGGCCTGGGGTCTCCTCATCTGGAAAACAAGCACAAACAGAGCAGTTAGTCCAGGGACAGGAGTACACATGGATGTCCTGTACATGATGTATTTAGAGTCAGTTCAGAGATAGAGCCTGTGCACAAAAATCAGAGAAAAGACAAAAAATAAATGCATCGTAGGGTCAAAGAGATTGAAATGTTCTCTAATTTTTCTACCAGAAGGCCTTTTTTTACCACTCGTTCATTGTCTCGTGATCCATTGTTGTTCACCAACACAATTCAGTTAATGTGAGCATGTTTGGTTTGCTGGTTTTTTATGCCAGGTAAGTGACACCAAGTTTCCTCATGGATCTCAGCTGCTGTGCAACAGATCCTGTGAGAAAATTAACATAATATGTCGTTCTAACCTTGCAGTGCAGATGGATCAGCCTGATTTAATGTCTGTAATAAGTCAGATCCATCTCGCCAAGATCCAATGTACAATAATTGTGAGTGGCCCAGGACAGCATGGCCCTACCAGAGTCCTTTGCAACCAAGAAGAGGTGGGGGGTACAAGCAAGATGGCAGCAAGTTGGACAAGATTGTCCATTTAGTCCCCAGGACACTTTTAAGAGGCTGGCCAGTGAACTCTGGATGCCCAGAGCCATCCCCCTCCATGCTTACTCTCTCTGCCCTTCATGTCAATACAAATTCTTTCTTTATCTTACCTACCTTTCATGGCTATAAGAGCCTGAACAGTAAAGTCAGCTTCAGACCCAGGCTCCGTACATGCAAGTTCAGGTAGTGACACACTGATACTACCTTCCCTGGTCCACAATCACCCCACTTATCAGCAACTAATGACACCCAACATTACTCATTGAAATGTACAATCATGTAAAACTAAAATATGATATTAAAATATTCCTAATATATATATATATATATATATAAGAACATGCAAATGCACATACAGTAAATGGAAAATAGTGCTTTTGTCTACTTTAGTTTTGGCCCCCAGTCTGCATTATTCCTCCTCAACCAGATTCACTGGCTGGTTCTAAGTGCTTCATCTCCACTACTATATTTTTTCTGACCCTGTCCCTGTACATCCGATTCTGTAAGCTATTAGACTGCTGATCTTGCCATGACTTTCCACCCTCACTGTACAGCTTCTGCTCCCAGATCTGCATAATTAAGCTTTTTTGCTGTTATACACAGTACCAAAAATAATCATTTTATGTGCCAAACATTTGGACAACCTAAGCAAGCAAACAGCGGTGTGCCTACTGTCCGGTGATTTACATAAAATCAAATAAACTTTGAAGAATAAAATCTAAAAACAAAATTTCAGATGAGAAAAGTCTAACACAGCTTATTAACATAGAATAGAGAATAGAGGCAGGCATATGTGCTCTACATTTGCTGTGGTTGGGTGGTCCAAAGTGTGGATAAACTTGTCATGATTAAAACAAACTTTAATGTCTGATCTCACACGGTTATGCAAGAGCAGAGACAAGTTGAGACATAAACATGATGCACCAGAGAATGTCCTGAGATAATAATTTATCCCAGCTCTGAAGTGAAAACTAACTGTTATCCCGATCTGTCCTCAGATCAGAATCACACCTCAAACTAATAAGCACCGTGTTCTCCTGACGTAACATCTACGCCTGGTGATGAGGGGAGGTATGTGGGTGTTCTCTGTTCGGTGGCCTGATGTACCCCCTCATCCTGATGAAAAAGAAACACGAAGGAGAGCACCAGTCACATGGTTGAGTCCCGTGGAGCTGAGCTGCTTCCTGGTAAATAAACTCTGATGGTGGCGGCGGGAGTGTTTAGAGCTCCACTGTTGGCGCTGAGAGGTGAGCGGTCGGGACGTTCAATGTGAGTGTGAGAGCTGTCTGAAGGCGACACAGGGAGTTCAGAGTTCAGCTTCATGGTGGCCTGTCTGCTTTGAAAGTGACACTGACTATAACAATAAACTGCTTGACTCTATTAACTAATATGTGATAATGGATAATGAACACATCAAAGCAGTCTGATGAAGTCAAAGTATCCACCGGTCTTATTAAAGATCATCCATCTCTTTGAAACATCCCTCCACCAGCTGCTCTCCATTTAAACTCCTACTGTGCTTCCTGTGTGTTGGGTGTGTGTTTTTGCATTATGTGGGGCCTTGACAGGATTAATACATGCAGGAACGTGAGATGGAAAATGCAGAGCATAAGAGATCTGCCATTCAAAACAATAACGAATGATGATGAGGAAAACTGATGAGTTGTCATCTCAGCTTGGCTTAACTGCTAACTTGTTTTCTTTTTTAAATGAGGGCTACTCGATTAAAAACTGCACTTCATATTGTGTATTTACTCAATTATAATCCGCCGTTTGGTTCTGAAGATTAATTTTTTGCCAAGGTCAGACTAGTTAAGTCAATTTAAGTTGGAATTTAACATTAGGACATTTAAAAACAACATATAATGACCAAAGTGCTATACAACCCCAAGAAAAAGAAAAACAACAATGAAAACCCTCATAAGGCATGAAACAAACTAACTAAACTGACTAAAAATGACCAAAATTGGACAAAAATGCACAACATTTAAGGGCAGACAAAATAAAACAAAAAAATAAATAAATAAATAAAATAGAAAGACTCAGGGTTAGTTTGAATTGAAGGCCATTGAAAAGATGTGAGTCTTAAGTAATTACTTTAAGGAAATGGGGACTGAACAGGTCTTATATGGAGAAATCTTAATTAAAATGTACAGGAAGCCAGCGGAGAAAAGCTAAAATTGTTTTTATTATGGTCTACTTTTCTTGGCCTTGTGAGGAGATGAGTAGCAGCATTTTAGCATACAATGACTATGATTATCAAGTTTTTTCAGATATGGCTTTACTTAAGCAAGTACTCCAAGCTGGAAAAAGTTGGTTTGGACAATAGAAGTGATCTGCTTGTCTAATTATGATAAATTGTAAAAAAAAAAAAAAAATGTCATCAACCCTTTTTTTACAGCTGGCAATAGTTGGGAGCTAGAGAGCCAAGAGCACATGTTAAGTCGATCAGGTTTGGCTGTCCAAAAATAATTTCTTCAGATTTAACCTTATTATCAAGATTTATCCTACTTGAACTTAAGAAATTCAAGTCCATCCAGATGTTGACATCATTTAAACAAGTCAACAGTTGTTGCCTCATACTGATACATTTGATTTTCAACGGTAGATGGATCTGGACATCATCTGAAAAGCAATGAAAATCAATTTTATTGTTTTTTAAGAATTGTGCCTAAAGGAAAGACACACCATAGAAGTAGCATGGGGCCCAACGCGAAGCAAATGTGGAGACTACATGATTTTTGCACAATTACGGGCCATCCGACAGTCGTAAAGTTTCGGGACCCCCCTGCCACAAAAATCTGTTGTTTTGTTTCATTTGTCTTTTTATCATGCTTGTTGTGCAAGTCAGTGGGCGATATTGTGGCTCTGTGGTTGCCTAATCTGACATGGTGACTTCATAACTAATGAGATAATTGTGTAGTCTGACCTCAACAAAAAGGGACACGCTGCTAAAAGTAGATCTTTTAGGATCACTGTGAGCTACTCACAAAGTATACCAGGATGGCTGGAAGTGCCAGGATGTTCACCAAACAGTTTTCTCCAACTTACGGTGATGTTTATCCTTGCAGTGCAGTTTGATCTGCTTGATTCAACGTCTGTAATCAGACAGATTCAACCCGCCAAGCTCCAATCCACAACAATTGAGTTCGGCCCAAACCGGCACTGCCCAGTCAGGGTCCTTTTAAAAAGGAGAGGTGGGAGCTGTGTGCAAGACAACAGCAGGAAAAGACTGCTGCTACAGAGATTAGCATAGATGCTAATCAGTAGCAGATTTATCAGATCTGGACTGAATTTTTTAAATTAAATACAAAGCAAATAACAACACGGAAAGCACTTTCCTATAGAAAGGAAATTTTGCTTCACTTCTAAAATGTTTTTGTGACAGGTTGTCCCATAAAGCGGTTTTGATTTTGTACTTTACCCTATGACTGTAACACCTGCCTGTTACGTTATCTGATTGGCCAATAATAAATGTGACTGACAGAATGATCGTCCAATCCCCTGCCAGATTTGCTTTTGGAATGGTTCTGTCCTCCTAAAACACTTTCTATGGGCTGCTTCATAGAAAAATACTGTTATTAAACAGTCCATTAGGTTTTTCAAGTCAGGAAATGTCAGGAATAAGGAGAGTGGCCCTCTGTAGAGGTTACCGCACCAACAGTGGATCTGAGTTTGAGACTCCTGCTTTCAGACTTCTATAGTTATTACCCTGGAATAAAAAAAGAAATAGTGATCGTCAAACTTAAATTATATCAAAATTTTAAATTTTGGTACTTTGACAGCCCAATAACAGACAAATATAAAGACAGTGGGCATGTTTAATGACCACTCTGTTAAAAAAGCATCTAAGCCATTCTTCTTTCCTTGAGGTTTACCTCAAAAAATGATCAACATTTAAAAAGAACTAGATATCAAAAAGTCTCAAGCCCAGAGATGCCATTGTAGAAACCCAAACATATTTTCGCTACACAATGAAAGACAGATTACAACCCTGTTACCATCAGTATTTCAAAACTTCACAGTCAGCTCTGTGGTCATGCATGTGTTCTGTGTGTCCATTTGAATGCAGAGACCCTCATGCTGATCAGAGGGATCAGAGCGGGTCAGACAGATGGCTTTAATGTCACCACCAGACTGTGAAAGCTCAGCGACGTGGAGATCTGGAGCGAACACAAAAATATAGGAGCAGGGAGCTCAGTGCAGGCCATCGTCAGCACACACTGCATGACATGGACAGCTACGAGCTAGATGGGAAACATATTGTAACCCAGATTCAGCCCTTCTCTCTGATTATATGGCTTTCTCTGTGTTGAGAGTGTAATAATAGACACTTTTGTTTGAATTCAAACTCAAAGACAAAAGAAAAAAGAAAGAGGAATGTGAGAATATGTGTTTATGTGATTGCAAAAGGAAGAGAAGGAAAGAAGAAAGGAAATGTGTGCGAGGGCTTCTTACCATCTTTGTTACCGGTGACAGGAATGTTGTGGACTGTTCGGAGTTTGAAACAGGAGCTGGTCAGGACCTGGAGCTCCACAGAACTTAATACGCACGACTGCAGATCTGGAAAACACAGCAACCACAAGGCTTTGGTCAAACTGTTTGTAGTTCGGCTCATAAAGTTGTTTAAAAACCCTGTTACTGCATGCACTGAAGGTTTTCCAAGGACAGAAATAGTCAGAAAATTGATTCCAGGGCCAGCTTTACCTTTCTTCTGTAGTTTCTGGATGCTTTCCCTCCATTCTGATCTCTCATAGTCTGAGGAGAGGAGGAAAAGGTAGCTCTGCATACACAAAAAATAAGAAGTTAAGACACCAAGGAAACATCCACAAAGAAATTACTGATAATTACTTTGCATTACACTATTTGACAGGCTATTTTTTTTAATTTAAAATCTGTACATTCTGGGGAAAAAAATAAACTTTGCTGGATTTACATGGTATCTGGTCTTAAATTAAAAGAAAATATATGAATTAAATAAATGGAATAAAGAGAAGAACCAAGCTTTACATTAACTTAATAAAGAGGACTAATTGTCTGTCTTATTCTACCACGATAGCCAGTATCACAAAGCTGATTAAGATATTTTACTTCATTAAAAATGCAGTTGCATTGCAATTCATTTCATATGTATCATCATGTTTTGGGTAGATTTAAAGACCCACTGTTTGAATTCTGCAAGAGGAAATTCCAAACAAACTTACAGAACATTAACAAAGTTTTTGAGTAAATAGTTCACATCCTCTTTCCTCCCCTGCAAAACAGGGAAAATAAAAATATCCGAAAAAGCAGCTAAAAAGCTTAACGTTAAGTTGCCTCAAGCTCCTTTTACAGTTAGATGTCTCCCTCTTGGGGTCAAACTAGAGAACTGCAGCTACATAGATGTTGCAGCATGACGAGATCTTCACCTTTCCATGTTTGTTGTGGATGCGGAAGGGGATTGTAGGCGAGTGTAGAAGCAGCCATGACTCCTGCTCGTTCATCTTCTTCCTCAGACGCTCCACTCGACTCTGACCCTTTGGCGCTTTCTAAACACAAACACAAACACAAACAAGATCATGGGCTTAGGGGATCTTTATAGACTGCGATGCTTTAAATGTCAGCATTATCATTATCTTAGTTCATTTTTAATGCAACCTTCATTTAACCAGGTGTGTTTCAAATGAGCAATAATATCTCCCTAAAATGAAGTCCTGTGGAAATCAGTACCATCTGTACAGGTGCTAAAGGTTGCACAAAGATAATAGTGATGTTTTGAGGGAGAATTATTTTTTTATCTTTTTACCCAATCAAATCTGATGAGAAGGACATAATGGGATCCTTAGTGATTAAATGCAGCTCACCATAAGTCAATCAAATTACATAGAGGCCCAATAAAAATGAATGCCAACAACAAAGCTGCTAAAGTAGTGGGAAAAATAATGCTTCATTAATTTTTATTAGGTTTATGGGATCTTGTGTTTATTTTTTAGATTTATTCAGGATCAGTAATGCATTTGGTAGATACATGTAAGCTCTGGATATTGACAGATACTAATAGCCAATACAAGGTTATTAAATTGGTGTTAACTAGCTAAAAGACAAGTAAACAAAGGCTTTTAAAAGCACACCATGCCATTGCTATTTCTGTTTTCATATGAGAGTGTAAAACTGATTTTAAGGTGCCCTCTGGATAGCTTAAGCTATCCAGCTTCTTTGTTTGTTACAGTATGAGCATTGGCATTAAAGCCTCACAGAGGCTGAAATCTTTATTGCCCTAAGGGAATTTGTCTTGCACAGAGAGCATCAAAAACTACAAAAGACATCAACAACCACTCAAGATAACACATAATTACATGAAACAGCTAGTTAAGATTACAAATTAAAACAAGATTAAATTAGTAGGTGATATATATTATTAAGCACTGCATGATTTCGTGTAAGCCTGATCAAGTGTCAGGGACTTAAAAGTGCAGTGAGCCAAGTTCATATTGTGTGATCAGAGCATCCCTGACCTGCTCAATAAATAAGGAGAAACTGAAATCAAATGCAACTTTTAGGTTATATAATCCTGATTTTTCTTTAAAGACATTTTAGTCTTGATTTTATGTTAGGTTAACCAGTATTCCACAATGACACAGAAAAAAAGGACACCATTTCATGTCCATTGTGTCAGTGACATCAGATGGTTTTGATTGGCACGATACCCACCAGTTGAATTCCCCTGCTATCTTCCTACAGACCGCTGATAAACCCCTGAAAGTGACCGCCATGCTGTTGGAGTCTTGATATATAATTCAAGGATCTAATCTTGAGCTCAGTTTTGAGGGAAAACAAATACCCACATCCTCTCAGCCTGCACCAGGAAGCTGTGACTCACAGTCTGGATACAATCAGCTCTGTCTCCCTCTGTGAGCTCAGGCCTCCTCTGGCTCTAAATACCAGCCATGGTCACTCACTCTGCCCTCGGGTGGGCGAGATATAACGCTGTGAGACAGAATAACAGGAACTCTCTGCTCCTAGAGTCTACTGAGTCTCAGTCAGGAGTGTGGGGGTGCTTTACTGGAACTTGTTGAAGTTTGGAAATTTTTAGCATCTGTTCTTACAACCTCTGTCACTGACAACACTGATGAGGACAGACACGCACTGCTTGGTAATAATTTAAGATGTAGGGAGTGGAAGATTTTTTAACTCTGACCTAAGAAAAATGAAGTCTGCTTTGTTTTTTTAAGTTTCTTTTGTTTTATAACCCGAGTACCTGTTTTGATTTCATTTTTCGGTATCACTCGCAGCAACGGGAAATTCCCCGAAGGTCACATCAGACCTTATCTTGACTCTGCCACAGACAGATTAAAACTTGATATATACTGAGTAATATGGGAAGAGCAATGTTTTTAATTAAGGATCAGTGATGTGGAGAATCCTTTCATGTGCTTTTCTGTAAACTATGAGACATAACATACATAAACATCAGATTAACAGATATTTGGAAAAACTTCCCTCCTGAGTCACTTGTGTTCTGATTTTAAAAAAAATGAAGAAAGGTCTGATAAATTAAGCTTATCAGGTGAGGTGGACCTCAGCATTGACTATTTCATATTTTTTATATGTCACACAACCATTACATACAGGAAATGGCTTAATCTGCGACCGCCAGAATAACAATGCAAGGAACTGAGGACCTCCATGTTATTAATGTCATTGGCACAAAATCCCATTTGAAGGTTTTTCTCATCTTTCCTCCCCCATTTAAGTGCACAGTTTGCATTAAGACTACTATTCTACTTCAACATGAGCTCATGTTATGAATATGTTTTTGTAATAGCTATAACATACCACAAATCCCACTTCTAATGAAGCTGGGGCGTTGTGTAAAGTATAAATGAAAACAGAATACAACGATTTGCAAATTCTCTTCAACTTATATTAAGTTCAATAAATTACTCTACAGAGACAGGATATTTAACTTTCAAACTGATAAGCCTCATTGTTGTTTTTTTTGGCAAAAATTCACTAATTTTTAATTTGATGCCTGCAACATGTTCCAAAAGAGCTGGGACAGGGGCAACAAAACACTGAGAACGTCGAGAACAGCTCAGAAACATCTGTCTGAAACTTTCCACAGATGAACAGGTGAGTGCTAGGTTTGGGTATGTAAGTAGCACCCCCGCTAGGAAATGGTCCAGCAACATTTCACAACATAATGTTGCAAGGAAATTGGGATTTCATCATCTGCTATCATCAGAAGATTCAGAGTATCTGGAGAAATCTCTGCATGTAAGCGGCAAGGCTGAAAACCAACACTGAATGCCCTTGACCTTTGATCCCTCTGATGGCACAGCATTAAAAACCAACAACATTCTGTAAAGGATATTAACATGTGGGCTCATGAACCACTATAAGTTAACACAGTTCATCATTAAATCTACCTGTGAAGTTAAAACTCCACCATGTAAAGTGAAAATCATACATAAACAAAAAAACAGAAACACTGCCGGCTTTTTCATCTGCAATGGACTGAAATTAATTGGAAAAGTATGCTGTGGTCTGGCGTGTCCACATTTCAGATCATTTTTGTAAATCATTGACATTGTTTCCTCCAGGCTGAGGAGCAAAAGGATCATCCAGATTGTTAGCAGTGCCAAGTTCAAAAGCCAGCATCTGTGATGGCATGGGGGTGTGTTAGTGCCCATGGCATGGGTAACTTACACCTCTACGAAGGCATCATTAATGCTGAAAGGAACATACGGGTTTTTCTAAGCCATGTCTATTTCAGGGATGTCCCTGCTTATTTTAGCAAGACAATGCCAAGCCACATCCTGCACATGTTACGACAGTGTGGCTTTGCAGTAAAAGAAAATGGGTACTAGACTGGCCTGCTTGCAGTCCACACCTGTCTCCTACTGAAAGCGTGTGGCACATTATCAAGCACAAAACACAACAACAGAAAACCCAGACTGTTGAGAAACTGAAGTCTTACATCAAGCAAAAATGAGAAATAATTCCACCCACAAAACTTCAACAATTATCGCCTCAGTTCGCCAACACTTAAAGAGTGTTCTTAAAGGAAAGGAGATATAACACAGTGGTAAATGTGCCCATGTCCCAGCTTTCTGGAACATGCTGCATGCATCAAATTCTGAATATTTGCAAAAACATTAAAAAAAACAAGAAAACAATGAAGTTTATCAGTTTCAATGTTTAATATTTTGTCTACCACTGCTCTTAACTAACAAACTAATCCAGATGAAGGCATCCTGAAAACACCAGTAAGCAGACTAAGCTGTTCCCAGGTTCTTCCACACCTCGTGTCCAGGAATTAGACTTTGGTATCCAGTTACCCAGATCTGATGTTAATACAAGATGTACATGTGGGCAGTGACAAACTGGAGGGTTACATAACATGCTTGGTTACATGCTTATGAAATTTACATTTTGCTGTTCAGTTCCTTTAGTCCAGTGACAGTGAAGTTGTATCTAATTTAATCTAATCTAAATAAAACACCTTTTAGATTAATTTCAAAGGGGTTAATAGATACTCAAGGTAAAGTCTTGAAATATTTCCGTAAAGCTCCAGTTTTAATGTTCTGTGTTTTTTTGTGCTCTGCCTGTGCAGTGAGTAGCACTGTAGCATTGTTTCCCTACAGCAGGAGGGTTGATGGTTTGAATGTTGACCTTTCTGTGAGGAGGAGTAAACATTCTTGTCATGTTAACTGGTGACTCTTCATTCCCTGTGGTATGAGTATGAGTGTGCCAGGTTGTTTATCTCCATATATTTGCCCTATGATTGACTAATGACCAGTGCAGACTGTACCCAGCCTCTTATCCATTGACAGCTGAGGCTCCAGCTCCAGAGACTCCAAAAGAGATAAGCAGAATGGATAGTTCATGAAATAACAGATGAATAAATGTTTGATATTTGCACCAGTATATCCAGCTGTGTTCTTTTACAATGTTGTTTTTTACCAGCGCCCCCTTATCTAACATGTATTGAGGTGACCTATTAATTTTTCACTCATCACAGCAGATAAAGGACAGCTTGACCCAGCTTTAGATCTATGTTAGCTACTAACCTACATTGGCTGACCTAATCTGACTCAAAAAGAGGCTCTATTTGTGCCATGACCCACTCAGTGGACCAATAACCAAATCCTTCTCACCTAGCTTTTCTAGTATTAAATATAGCTACCACTTATAGGCAGTCCCTCAGCAGACTGACCAACAAGACTGATCATCGCAGAACAACCCTCTTTTCCCACAAGGTTAAAATGCTCTGTAAAGTTTTTGTTCAAAAATATATTTATATCTCAGTTTCAGCATATTTTTGTTTTCTTTGTGCTATTTATAGTTTACTGTAGTATGTGATTTGATGTTTTTGGTTTGCGAGAGGAAACCTAAATACCTGTAAAAAATCTCACATGTACTGCACACGGACAGAACATGCTAATCCAACACAAAAAGGCCCTGCTAGACCAGAAGTCAATGCAGTGACCTTCAATGCAACCCATTCCTGTATTGTTCAATGGTACAACAGTACCCCTATCATCAAGGTAAATTTCATCGATCGAGATTGACATCACAAAAAAACATTGCTCTTTATAATGGGAAATCCCATCGATGACATTCAATAATTCAGATGAAATCAAAAAACTAGGTGATGTTCCCAAAACCTGTTGTGTTCATACAGGATAACAACCTCCATGTTTGTTCTGAGTTTGGTCCGGATCCTGGCACTATTCTGGATCTGGTGATCCAGAATTGCATCGTTTAAAGGGGCTGTGGAAAAGCCACTGCCAGAACTGAGCTGCTTGGTGGAGGTCTGCGCTCTCTGAGTGCTTTTCTAGTTTAGATTGGAGTACTTGCAGCTTCCAGTCTTAATGTTAGGGTGTTACAGTGATAGCTGGTGAAACTGGGAGAATACTTTGGTCCCAGTTGTTGAGAAGAAAGTAATGTATCCTGCTTTCTTTGAGGATGTACAGTAATGGTATTAATCTTCAAAGTAAAGACATCAATACTCACTGGCTATACTATTTCTTGCCTGAGCACAACACCAGATTTAGCTCAAAATCAGTTTAAGAGCCTTACCTTCTCTTTCTGTATCTCACTCTTTAAGACTGAGATTTTAATCTTCATCTCTTCGATCTCGTGCTCGGGCAGGACCTGGATGCTGGGACAAGAGTCTGAATCGTCGAGGGTTTGGAAGGTCAGGTCTGCCAGAGGGATGTACCACTTACACTCATACTGCTGGTGGCGACTGCAGATGGACAAAGAGGAACAGAATAGGAGGATATAAGGATTAACCGGAGTGTCAGAGCTGAAATACATTCTCCTTATTAAAATGAACAAATCATTTAGTTATAAGGCGGAGGTCTGGAAAGCAGGCTGTGAAAAAACATGAAAAACTGGTTCTCAAAAGTTCTCGAACAAGTTAAGTCTGTCCAGATGGCCAGTTTCATAAAATATGCAAAAGATGCACTAATACAGATAAAATTATTTAAGGAAGCTTAGAAATACAATTAATAATTAATCTCTGGCCTAATTTTGACAAAGTGTTCCTACTTAGAAGTTAAACTGATGGTCTAAAATCATTAATTAAACACAAGGACATCATTACAGTCAAGACTGAACTTTCACAGCTTAAGGAAAAGAGAAAATATCAATATTCTACAAGCTGACACAGCAAGGCAACACTAATTGGCTGATTGAGAGCAGAACAGTTTAAGGTCAAACACAAATTTAGATTAATTCTATTTTTCAGAAGCACGCTAGTTTGACCTTATATCTATGCACTTTGAAAATGGGAGCAATATCCTGCTGATTCAAGGGGATCCAAGGTTGTAATAAAATGATTCACGCTCAGCCAAGCCTCTCTTCCTTCGGGCCTGAGGAGATGGATTTGCATTGTCACTAATGAGACTTTCATTTACATTCCTGGTGCTGCACAGTCAACTTAGTACAAGTTAGACACCTTCATCTACTGGCCTGATACCGAGGATCCATACAGGAGATAAAACTTTAATATATGATAGATAATATCTCAACCAAAAAAAAACTCCACTAAATTTAATCTAAGAAAGATAACTTCCCTTTTTTAAGGCCATACGAGGGCTCTGTGAGAAGAAAGGATCAGATGATAGTACAATGTTTGAATCTCACCTTAAAGGTATAGCACACAACTACTCCATGGCTCAAAACAAACCACACTGCTTTCCCACCCATCTCCCAACACTCCCACAGTGCTAAGACTGAGTGCTGCACAGAGAGTTTTTATTTTTTGAGTATTCCAAATAAACTTTTTTTAATAGTTTGGAAGTTTGTTGGTTCTTGTTACATTGCAATAGAAGGTGTGCAATGCACCATTTAGTATTTCAAAGCTGAAGAGACACGCATCCAAACTTTGAGAAAATACTTTGAGAAAAGACCTTAAAGCATACTTTTGCTTTTCGAAAGCTCACAAACATTTTAAGGTTACTAACCAGCAGAACAGGAAATATGGTCAATTATTTCTTTATTATCCAAGCACTTTCATTTCTCCACCCACAAAGCCACTCCAAAGCCTCTTAACTCCTGCCCTTACTCCAATTTCAAAGCTTTTACGTCTCGATTCTCTCTTGCCTCTGGGGAATCACTTTGTTTTACAGACCATTCATTCATTTTCAGTCTTGTGTACTCTGCTTTCAGCTGATCCACTTACACTTGGACACACCCTTGTAGATACTACACTTGCATTACAAATTAAAAGGTCTGGACTCTGAGAGATCTGTATCAATAAACAATATTTTCTTCAGTCAAGGTGAAATAAACCTACAGTAGCAGAGGTTATTTGTGTTCAGGAAGTGGAACCTGTAGCAGCAGCATCGATGTAAATTTGACAAAGACTAAAATGACAGTGGAGTGATAATCAGAGGATTTGATGGGGTAAGGATTTTGAGTGAATTAGCTCAAGGTGATTGAGTTTCTGGATGGCTGCCCTCCAGCAGCTTCATGTGTGTGTGTGGTTATGCGTATATGTGTGTTTACTCTGTAGGTGGCTAGCTGAGATAACACCTCAGACACGTATTGTTTGATTTACAGCTCTGGTTGTAATAGCAACGGTTTGTGTTCCTGCAAGTGGGAGTAGGCTGCAAATGACACTAACAACAGGCAAATGTCAAGCAAAATTAAATCCAATCAGGCTAACAGCTATGGCTATGCTGACGAAGCGGCCGATTAGTGATCCTCTAAGTGTGATGCTTAATGAAGGGACATGTGCAAAGTGTCACACACACCAAATGCCTCCTGGAGAGCACAGCCCTCTACGCGTGCATGAGGCAGAGGGTCTGCAGGTGTTTCTCTTTGATGGTGAGATCTTAAAAAAGCCTTTCAGTCAGAGACAAGGTCCTCTGTTAAGTTTTAGTCATTCTTTCTGTTTCGTTGTGGGAGGCTGATGTGCAAATGTGGGGGGCGAAATGAATGACATACAAAAACACAGTACTTAAAAGGGATTCATGTTAAAAGCAGAGATTCTGTGATAAATGACGACTTGATTCTCTCACTAAAGGTGAAAAATGTCAAGTCTCCTTCTCACCCCACAGCTGTCTTCTTCATCTTGGCACAGAGCAGCAGATCAGTGAAGAGGAAAACATGCCGGAGTTTTCTGGAGCTTTCCGACACTTCCACCAAGAAGCCATCCTTCACCAGCTGACGAGCCTGTAAGAGGATCACACATCAACCTCTTCGCTTCATGACAAGTTGATAGCTTGAGAGTGCCCAGGTTGAACGATTACAGAAACATTGAGCTGAAGGTGTGAATATAACTGCTTGATTTCTAGAGGACTGATGCACTGAGTTTTTTTTAATCACTTAGATTGAAACTGGTAATAATTCCTGATCTGAAATTACTGCTTCAAAAGTTTTAACAGGGTCAAGGGAAGAACCAGAACATAAGGCCTAAGGCAACCATTAAAATGCAAATGGTCTGGTTGGACCAGAGACCACCATGGTCTAATGAGAGCTGTCAAGGAAGTCATTTGGTCAAGATGGGGGAAATCATTCTTGAACAGAGGGGGGGACTAAGACACTTTCTTTATCCAACATGTAATACGGTTTTGGATTCCCTTGATAACAATCCAAACAACAACTCCAATAGAGAACAAAGGACCAAAAGAGCATGTGACCCAAACAACCCAGGAACTTAAATGGTAAATGGACTTGAGCTTAATGGCACTTTCTAGTTTCTTTGACCACTCAAAGCAGTTCTACACCTCAGGTCACATCTACACATTCACATCCATTTGCTTACACATTCACTTGAACATCAGTATCAACCAACACATTCAGAGCGTGTCTTGCCCAAGGACGCATTATCATGTGACAGCTGGTGCCCGGCTTGAACCTGTAACCTTCTGATTACTGACCAAGCCCACTCTCCACCAACGACCCCTAAATCAATTCTCAAATGGCCACCCTGATCATTTTCATTTTAATGGTCGTCTTAGGCCTTATACTCTGGCTCGTCCTCCATCAACCCCTAGAACTGAAGAAGCTTTTTGGACAAGAGGTGAAACGTCTTCAAGAACCTGACCAGTCCACTTTGATCAGCGTTGGTCAGTTCACCTGGGATCCTTTTAAGCCCAATATACAGAGGTGACAAACCTTGCGTCACTGCAAAATCTTAGATATAGGTGCAAGTAATCGTACAGTTTTTAGACAAAAAATCTCACTAGTTATTCTAAGCCACAATTTCCTGACATGTCTGTATTATCATCTGGGTTGCATGTAATAAGTAAAATGATCTGCCAGTGAGACAAGCCAAATTTAACTTAAAATGAAAAGTTATATCTAGAGTAGTTATTAACGATGAATTTAAGACACACACTGAGAAAAACTTTGTTTGTTTCATTGGCAGATGTTTTCTGATCATTACAAGGAATTCGGTGCCTTAATTTTTGCCTTTTATTCCTTGTAGTAAGATATTCATCTGGATTTATCAAGTGAATGTCAATTAAAATGAGTGTTTTAGATGGATATCAAGATGTTTTAATTAATAAAGGATGCCTAAGACAAGACTGGGGAATTATCATAGCAGTTTATTACGGCCGGTTCAGTGAGAGAGAGACAAAGAAGCACAAGTAGCTACCTCAGTTATACAGGCATGCATGTAAGGATAAGTATGGCAGCAGTAATCTAAGACAACAAAAGTATGCATATGTATGTTTCGATCAGCGTTTCGAATATGGTCCGGGAAACTCTATACAGCTTATTCAGTGGTTTCCTATTTTTGGTTGAGTGTGAGATGTTCTGTCTGTCTGTGTGTTGACATACTTTGAAGCAGTTACAGGTTGTTGGCTGAATACATAGGAAATCTAAAGATAATTGGAAGAATGGGGGTCCAAGACCAAAATGATACATGGAAAACCAAAGGAATATGTTAATGACTGAAAAGTCATCCTTACATAGGTTTTTCTAACTTAAAATTTAACAAACACACTTGTTAAGATCTGAGTTTTTGCACTGCTAGCATCATACTCTACTCTCTCTCCTCTTGCTTGACTAATCAATTCACTCTCCTATCTCTCTAAAACAGACATAACAAGCACAAAAAACTGTTGAATATTTTAGGGAGCAAAATAAAACCACAAATACTGAAATGACCAACATTTGTCTTTTGAACTCATAACAGCCTAGGGTATGCCAAGTAAAAAATAAACATACCTGGATATTTTTTGGCTTATAGCTCATCACAAAACAAACGGTAATCTTTACATACATATACATATATCTTTGTGATGCCAGTGTGCCTTTACAGAAGGCAAAAAGTGTATGCTGTATTCTGGCTACAAGTGAGTTTTTAAGGGCATTTTCATAATCTGTATTTTTATTAACACTGAATGAATCCATTTTAGCAACAACACACACAAACACACAAACACACACACACACACACACATATATATATATATATATACACATACATACATATATATCTACACACTGTCACAAACCTCTCCTTTAGGTGTGGTGACAGCGGTCCTGCGGGGGTCGATCTCCTCATTAATGGAGGAGAGAAAGTTCTGAGATATCCTCAAAGCATCTTGCAGGAGGGGGAAGTCTGGATGGTCCTTAGGAGTGTGTTTCAGCAAATCCTGCATCACAAGCACAAACACACATGGTTAAACTCATCCATAAATGTCTACATCATCAGGTTCTTCAGGTGCTCAGTGACCTTGTGGTTCTACTGAGAGTATCAGGGTCTGCAACACGTAGAGCAGCCAACGGAGACTGTAATGTACCCTTTTGTAAATCTTCCCTCGGACAAACTGCTTTCTCTGTTCAAGGCATCAACATGTGAAACGCTTTACCTTCAGAACTTAAACTGGATCCAGACTGGAATCATTTTAAACTCAACCTGAAATGGTTTTTAAAGAGCACCCAGACTTGTAGACATTAATGATAATGTGCTTCCTGTTTTTCCTGTTTTTTTTGTATAGCCCTATATATTTGTTTTGTACTGTTTTGTCTGTATTTGCTGAGCTTGTTGTGTTTTTTGTCTGTTTGTTTGTTTCAAAAGTATTTATTGCTGTTTTTTAATGTTTTTAAAGGTCCAACTAGGGACGGGCACTGCAAATAAGCTCAGGCTATAAATACTGTAATGTGCTGCAACATTCCCTTGTTTCATACTGTCCCTATACAAATAAACATTAAATAAATGAATAAATAAAACACTGAAATTACATATTCCACATTTTTTCTACTTCAGAGCACAAAAAGAAACATAATTATTATGTTCAAAAATAAAACGCACGAGTGATGTTCATTCCAAACGCCTGAGCACAGGCAAACCATTTGAGGTAAAGAATAAAGAGAATAAATGTATGTTATCTGCTGCCTTAAAGTTTATTTAAGGTAACACTTCTTCTTGAACTTTGTTTCATCCAGTCAACTTTAAAGTTGTTCAAGCACCGTCTACAGATATCTTTCCAACGTAAATCACTGCCTCCCTTTGATCGTCCTTTTTTTTCCTCCTCGAGGTCACTCCTCTCCAACATCTTGAAGCCTCTGATACATTGAAGGAATTTCCACCTTACTCCGTATTCTCTCAGAAGTGTGTTCTCACTTTCGAACAAAATATCCTCTCAGGCATGGAGAGAAGATTTAATTCCATCGTCTAATTTAAAGCAGAATTGCCCTTCACATCCACACATCCCTCTTACTGAAAGCATAAGTAATCTCTGAAAATCTCATTTCCTTGTTTTTACTGAAGCGGCTCTCATTAGTCCAGCAGGTTGATGAGCCAAGCAGCGCACTCCTCTCCAAAACAAACACCAACATTTTTCCTCCACCTCGTCAGATACATGTATGACAGGAGCAAGACCTCTGAAGCACGTCCCAAGCTTTGGATGCACTGTACATGTTTCTCTGACAGCTTAACACATCGTAGTCAATCAGACACACTCCTCTAACCCATCTTGACATGACCCTGCATTTCTGCCTGTTGGATTATGTTTATTTTTCATTTTTATATTCATTGCACTCAACTGAGGAGCCTGCCATTCAAGCTCAGAGGAGCATAATGTTGCTGTCAGACCCAACCTTCTTACCTCCAATTCCAAATCACTACTATTATTTTAAAAAGATGTATTTATAATACAATATGTAATATAATTGTAATATGACATGTTACTATTTTTTTTTTTTACTTTTTTCTTCATAAATCTTTTAATCCACTTCAGCCCTGGTCATAACCACCAAAGATTCAATGATTTTCACAGTTTTAACCCTTTAGATTCCAGTTTGAATTATCTAAGTGCCAATTTTAATGTTTAGGTGCCTGTATGTTCACTGTAAGAAATGCGAAGTGAAATTTTCTGGATGGTATTATTACAGTGTCGAACATGTCAGTGATTAAGTAACAACATTGTTTTTTATGGATTTGTAGTTTTTTTTTCTACATCAGAAAAAAAATCCCTAATGTCTGACACGGGGACGTTTTTGTCCCTTTCCAAAATGCCCTTAAAATATCATGTGTTGAAGTTTTTTTCTGCTATTTTCTTCATTAATCTCTTAATCCATTTCACTCCTCATCATGAGTATAACACTTTCAATGATTTTCACAATTTTAACCCTTTATTGTTATTTATGGATTTGTAGTTTTTATTCTTTTGCTTGGAATGAGCTGCAAAAAGTCCTGAAACTCAATGAGCTGGTTTCACTGGAAACTTTTAAGAGGACATTAAATGATGTGAATACTGAGGCATCTGGCTGCAGATGTTTTGACAGAAGGGGCTCTAATTTCCTGGCGCAACTCAGGGTGGCGCAGCCTGGCACACCCCGGGCAGTGGTAATTTTGTCCGGCGCACCGCCGTGCGCAGCCAATTTGGCAATTTGGTAGACCGGCTGAGCTGAGATGGGTGTGACGGCGCACCAGGGGGAGGTGTCGAAAGATTCAGCTTGGCGCAGTGACAATTTTGTGCCAAAAAAAACGTGCGGAAGGTGCGCTGAAAGCTCGCCAGCTCCAACCTATTCTCGGCGCAGGTGAGGCACACCCCGTGCAGTGGTAATTTGGCTGACAGGCGAGCTGTGCGCACTCGTCACCAAAACCTCACAGGCAGGTATCCACAGTGTCAGGCACATTTCAATGAAATAAACAATCACAGCAACCACTATTTAATGTAACCGTCTGAACCAGCACATACATTTGTATCTATATTAATTGTCCCGTCACATCTGATGTCAGATCAGAGACGTTTGTCATAACTAACGAGTTCACATCTCTCAAGCCAACCACAAACAGCCACATCATCCGATCCTGGGTATCCGGCTTCTCTCATCTCATGAAATTAAATAGAAAAGAAAAAAGAGAGAGACGCTCGCTGAAAAAATGTAAGTCACTCGGTGTCTTAAGGATTTACCTGTGATTGCCCATATTTCTCTGTTTTAATCTTTATTATTATCGTGATCTAAAAAGATGGAGTACATTATTGCAAGGAGGATGAGGAGGAGATATATTTTCACCTAAGGCGCTGCTATTTGGCGATGACAGACCAGGAATGCAGGTGGATCACAAGCATGATGAATGGATTAGCCTGCTGCTGTGTTTAAATGTAATTATCACTTAATTTTGTACTCCTATTATGACACAGGAACAGATTACACCTGTCCCGCAAGGTGGTCCACACGGTGATGCGCATCGTGGCTCTGATGCGCGGCCCGGTGGCCCCTGTGCTCTCCCAGTTGCTGCAAAGGTGACAGCGGCTCTGACCTTCTTCTCCACCGAGGTGAAATTGTCACTGCGCCTCGCCCGAGGCACATTTAAAGGTGAGGAGAGGCGTTCATTTGATTGGTGAAGATTACACTCGGCTGTGTTAAACCCACTCACGCCTTCTCTCCTCCCTCTCTGCCACTTGCGCTGGTAGGAGGGACAGAGGCGTGGGTGCGCCTCCCTGCGCCAGACTGCGCCGTGCACGAAACTTGTAAAATGCCCTGGACACACCCTGTTGGCCTGTGATGATCTACGAAATTAGAGCCTAAGATCTTGTTTCCTTCAATAGTCCAGCTTGTCAATTAACTGTTTTTTTATTACTTTTTCATTGTACTTTAAGTGCTATATATGTCATGTGTATTTGTATGTGTTGCTGTTGTTATCATAAGCAACTTTGTTAACCGTGCTCCTGCCTATCTTGGCTTTTCCTGGTTAAATTAAGGTTAAATAAAAATAAAATAATTCTAGCTCAGATTGATAAAGCAGCTCCTATAGACACCCATTGTCACACTGCGATGACACCGACATGCCCCTCCCCCCAGGCCCTCTTGCGATTTCCGCATGGGGAAATTGTCTAGGTCTTTTTATAAAGGGCATGAACAGGAATTTATTTTTTGGCATTTGCTGCCAGCAACCAGTGAGGAACTGCAACTTTTTTGCTTTTCAAAATTGGCTTATTAAATATCCTATCACAATCAGTTCAAAGGCTCAGAGAGAGAAATTGACCCCCAAAACTCCACAAAATAGGACTCAACCAAAGCCAAGAAGTAAGAGAACTTGGGGTAGTCTTATATATGCTGATTTTAGTTTTAAAGCACATTTTCAGGGTGTCACTAAAACAGCTTTTTAACAGATGAAAAACATTGCCAAAGTACTGCCATGTAAAAAGTACTGCATGCTTTAATAACTAGCAGGCTAGTGTAACGCTCTCCTCTCTGGTCTACCTATAAGCACAATAACTCAGCTTCAGTTAATACAGAATTCTGCTGAAAGAGCACTGACGAAGACCAGGAGGAGAGCACACATTACACCTTTTTAAAAGTCATTACACTGGCTGCTGTTATTTATTGCACTGATTTTTAAAGTCTTATACTAGTCTTTAAGCTCTCACGGCCTGGCACCAGGCTACCTCTCAGAGCTGGTTTTAGTTTAAGAACCAGGACGACTGCAGATCCCTCTCTTTTGGTTATTCCACAGAGCAGAACTAAAACATTTGGTGATGCTGCGTTTTGCTGATACGCTCCAAATCTGTGGAGCAAACATCCAGAGGATTTAAGACTAGTCGAAAATGTGTAAACCTTTAAACACAATCTATAAATTTATTTATTCAGCCTGGCTTTTATGTAGAACTTTATCATTTTAATGACTAATATTTGTTTATTTAACCATGAGTATAATTTTATACCTTACTTTATTGTTAAATTTAACTTAAATATTATATTGTTTGATGTTTTATTTAATTTTTAGTATACGTTTGTATTTCTTACCATGATCATATGGTTTTTATCTTTTTGCACTTAATTATCTTAGATTTTCTTTTAAACTTTTTAACATGAACATATATATATATATATGTATTTTTAGCGTTTAATTATCTCTGTCTGTTGTTTTGTGGTTTCATCATTTTGCCTTTCCTCGTTTCTTTTTTTATATTTCTATCAGTGTTCTCAATTTTAATATTCCTTTTAGCTATTCTGGTGTGCATTCATCTTCAAATCCTCTTGACATCCTACCTATTATGGTCACAATCACAGTGGAATACAACTTAGTAGATGGGCCTCTGATGAGCATGTATTTGCTCAGTGGTTGTAAGAAAATATATATGATTATCATCATTTTGATATATTTGCTTATTTTTGTCAATAATTTTCTGCATATTTGTAAATTAAGCATCTTGAACTACAATCAAATTTGTATGAAATGTGCTTTATAAATAAAGTTTGACTGATTGATTGACAAAACAGTGTGTTTTTTTTTTAATTCAGTCTGTCCCCCAAACTCCCATAATAGCCTCACTCCTCTCGAAGGCAATGTCCTAACTTTGATAATCCCTGTGCAAGGGGCTCTAACCACACACCAATCTGCCTTGCCACCATGATCCTTTAAATCCCAGGAAGTGCAAGACGTTTACTTACATGAAGGACCAGGGTGCTTCTGGTAACACGGTCAATGGGCTTGTAAAGGAGAGCTGTGGGGAGAGGAGAGGAGAGGGGTGAGTCAATATCACTCATGCAAAAGTCTGAACACTCACAGCCACACATACAAATAACCAGAAACAAAATCATATTCTCACACTCCAGGTCACAGCTCTGAAGCACAAGGAAGGGCGAACCCTCCCACTCTTTCCTCACACTGAGTTAAACACGCCGCCTACCGTGTAACTGATGATGATGATGTGACTCTTCATATCAACACTGAGTTACAGCAAAACATGAAACACATCCTGATGTTTTTCCTCTGAGTGAACGGGAACGAGCAAAAATTCATTTAGGGAGCAACGAAGGATCATAAATGTGTTGTTTCAAAGGTATACTATCCAGAACAGATATCCTGTTAAGGTCTTATCTAATACCAGTTTTTGAACCAAAAGAAAATGGTTCTTCAGTCATATCTCCTCTCTGCCACAGACCACCCCTTTTGATACTTGAACAAGCATAACTTACTCACACATAATTTGAGGCAATTCAGGGTCACAAATAAACCAAATCTGCATGTTTTTATCCTGTGGGAGAAAACCTTAGCAACTGGAGAAAACCAACACATGCAAAGTTAAAGATGCAAACTCTACATAGAAAGGCCCCAAAAGACTAGAGAGTCCATCCATAGCCTTCTTGTGACGAACATGAACTAACCTGCCGCCCTGACTGAAATTTTACACTTTGTTGTTAAACTCTGCAGACGCATTTCTGCTCAAACAAAACATGAAGAGATAATTTAGTATTTTTAAGTAAGGTTGTATGAGGTCCATGCAAATGGTATAAACTAGCAATGGCAGTGAAGGTGATCAGCTCTGCTCCTGTGAGGAGAAAACTGCAACAAAGCTAGGCAATACATTGCTAAAGACAGGGCAAAAATCTCTGTTATACAGCAAATTTTGGCTGAGTAGAAGTGCTTAGAATGCCTCCACCGAGGCATTTCTGACATTGGCAAAAATGTTGAAAACTGCCCTACAAAGCAATGTTAACAAATGTTTAACATATACCTGGATCTGCCTCAGTCTTTAAATTGCCTCCAGATCATATTATCTCTTCCTTGTGCCATGTGAACATTCCCTGAAAATTTCATCAAAGTCCGTCGGGATCTTTCTGAGTTATCTTGCTCACAGACAAACTGACAAACTAACAAATGTACAAACGCTGGCAAAAACCCCCTTGGTGGAGGTAAAAACAGTGTTGGGTGACTGATTACTTGACACATTTACAATGCTTTACTTTTCTGTTAACATGACTCATTACTTAGGTACTTCTTTGGCACACCCCAAAGTCTACAAAGGTCTCCACCTGGAGGGCACTCATCAACATATAGCCTAACAAAGGCACAGAAAACCCTTCAACAACCAAACATCACTCAAAATGTATCCAGTAATTTCTAGTCTATGGATCAATGTTAGGGGTTAAAATATAAAACATAATCCAGGTGAAGGAGGCTCAATCAAGACAGAAAGCTGGGAACAACAAGGGATACACACTAGTATTGGCACTAGGGCTCCAAAATCTGGGAATTTTCAGAGTTGGAAACTTTACACAGGCGTTCACTAGAATTTATGGGAATATAAAGGAATAGAACTGGAATTTCCGAAACTGAAGGTTGGCCCTTAACAGGGACTTTAAACATAGTTGGTGAAAATACAGCATCATTGAGCCTGAAGACTGCATTCCCTGAGTGAAGATGAAATTGATGAATCAATTCAATAATCAAACATGATGAAGTTCTACTTACAATTAAACCTACTGAAATATGATGTTTTTTACTGTATTATTTTGCACGGATGTCTGCTTATGACCAAACAAAATGTTTATTTATATGTGGATATGGTACAGTTTGTTTAAATCAACCCCAATTTCCAGTTAATTCCCATAAATTCCCTTAATTCCTATGGAAAGCTTCCAATTTGTAATATTTCTAACATTTCTAAACTTAACCTCCCAAGGAAACTTTCTAGAATTTTATCTAAAATTTTTGACCCCTATGCAGCCCTAATTGGCACATTATTGACATGGGCATATCACAGCTTAAGAGATTTTGGTCTCAGCAAATCCAAAGATTTCTGCTGATACTTAAAAATTGCTGCACAGGCAGTCAATGCGGGCATAATGAACCGTTACGTTTGTGCAGATTAAAGCAGAATCAACAGACTTCACTCATCTTATATTTTCATCCTTTAAATCACAACTGGCGGCACTTGAGAAGAATATTTCTCTATGTGGTATTTGTAAGGATTTTCTGAGGAAATCACCCTTATGACCTGATGTTTGAGTGGGATATTAAGTCTAATTTGAAAGTATTTCAGAAAGATGCATGTTTCGAGCACTACAGAGCTCACTGCTTATACAGTGCTGTTTGTAGCTTTGAAAAAAGGTTGATGGGGTTCAACTATTGCTGGTAAAAATCTATTTTGTATATTATGCACCATTCATATGATTCAAATAGTGTCTTTGTTGTTAATTATTGAATGTTTCTGTTTTGATAAGAATACACCAATCATTAATTCTACAACTAAATGTAGTTTATCTTGTAAGATGTTTGTTTCTTTAAGAAATAGTCATAATAGGAGTAACAGAAAGTAAATTCTAGTACATGGTAGACTAGGTGTTGTTTAAAAAACGAAAAAGGTCTTAGGAATGATATCTGTACTAGCTGTTATGATTTTAGACAAGTCTGTCATTGGCAAAAATCAAATACTGCACATCCCTACAAAAAAGCTTTTTTTTATATAATTTGCTTGCATTTTATTATTTATTAATCCTAGAAATATTGCATATTGTCCCTGAAATTGTAACTGGTTGTAAGAAGCAGCTTTTCTGCACTTCACAAGTGAGAGCGAAAACAAACTTAGGCTCAGCTGATTAACTTGTAGTCCTCCTCTGGGTTTTTGCTGCAGCCTTCTTTTTGCTTCCTCTGTGCATTTAGGCTTCTGCTCAGTAAAGGAGTCTCACCAAACACT
Organism: Cetoscarus ocellatus; assembly: GCA_037902135.1. NCBI lineage: Eukaryota > Metazoa > Chordata > Actinopteri > Labriformes > Labridae > Cetoscarus > Cetoscarus ocellatus. The sequence goes on from JBAMNC010000142.1 coordinate 672,755, forward strand.
AGACTTTACCAGAGTCATCATCAAGCCAAACATTAGCAACACAAATAAGAGCATGTAGTTATAGAAAAAAATACAACAATAAAAAACCAATGCATGTGCCAGCACCACCCCACTCCATCTCTACATCACAGCTTGAGCCTCCATCACAAAACTTGCGGCTCTCCCCGTGGGACGGCTTCTCCGCTGAGTCGGTGTGAACAGCAGCAGGTCTGACATACATGACAGCTCGAGGTGAGAAACTCCCACATACAGGAACGAGGGAGAGACAGAAATAAAATGGATATAGGGATTATACTGGGGGAGATGGCTGGCAGGCGAGATGGCAGATGTGAGATCCTGCGAGGAGTGACGAATCAGAAGCAAACACATATAGATTTATAAAAAGACAACAGAGAGGGGCAGGCAGGTTTGATTCTGTCAGACTTAGGCGCCTGCAGTTGTGTAATGAAATGCCAAAAACGTCTCAAGGTCTCAGCATAATAATGCCGTTGGTGTCATGAAGCTTGAAAGGTAAAAATGAAGAAAAATGCTGCTCCGATCATGCACTCAAAAAGCAAATCTGAGGAATGTGTAAAGGAAAAACAAACCAGACCCACAGGGGTAAAACAATCTGTAAGAGCAGCTGACAATTTTCCACCCTGTGATCAAGCTAATCTCCATTTATTATAACGGAAGACTTAAAGCAACTGATTTTTAAATTAAAGAGGAGAAGAGTTAGCCGAGTGAGACAAAGAGAGGTAATGATGAGCACTCAATATGCAAAGCAAGGCGACACTCAGCCCCCACAGAGAGATCCAGACTGTGCATGTCAAAATGTTCAACACTTTTTCACTACAAAGAGCTACATTAAGATGCAATACCTGTTATTGATATGATTGATAGTTTATAAAAGTAACAAAAATTAAAAAACAACTTTTTTTATGGATGAGTGGGAGAGGAATTAAGTCATCAAGCAAACTAAGTACAGTCTAAAACTATGCAAATATATTCAGGATTTTAAAGTACCAAAACTTAGCTGATATATTTGTGAAATTTAGACCTTTAGATTTGGAGTTTGTCAATATTTGGTGATAAAAACAATATATGTCACATGACTGCCTGCCCAGGACTTATTCTTCACTCATCAGAAATTAAGCTACAATTTAGACAACTTATGTTCTGATGACAGCATGATGATGATGTGTTTGATTTGCAAGGCATGCAAGACAAAGTGAAAGGAGCTGATAAGCAGAAAAACGTATGCTGTCGATTCCTTGAGTGAGTTCTCTATTCTCAACTGGAATTAGTTTGTCAATTCAAATCCCTATTTCTGATTCATTTGATAATAAAAAGATCCAGGATTAAAAATGTTAAATGGATAAGTTTGCATATCATGAAAAATACTCTTTAATACTTTCCATACTAAAATATATGCTCATGGTCTGTCGGCTCAAACAGAGCACACGTTTCCCCCTAATGATGTCATTATTATTAGATAAGTGACCTGCCCCGGATGGGGGGGGACTCCCTGAGGCAGGTGTTTTCTGACTACACTGAGCATCCTCCATATCAATTTTTATGAAATCTGATTTGATCATATTAGCTTCTGTAAGATCTTGTGTCTGCTGAGTTGCCAAAACAACACAAACAGTAGTCTGGCTGATGGTCTCGCAGAATCTTCTAGTGCAAGGATTCCCTGACTTGTCCAGGGTGTAGTCCACTGGTGTAGTGTTTGTATTTGAAGGATTGTAATGTTAGAAACTGACAGAAATTGTCCTTTTGTCTGTTGCCTCCATTTTTAAAACTGGTTAGTTTTAAAAAATGTCCGGCCGGCTGAAACTGTTAAACAACTGTGCTGTGAAAGAAAGGTTACTGCTCTTATATCTCTCTCTGAATGTTCTCACTTTGTGATAAATAATGCTTTTTCTTCTGCTTTTACTAAATCTGACGGAAATGAGAAAAAGAAACCTACAGGGAACATGACTGGGCTGGTCATATTTAACTTCACACATCCTCCACACACACTCTGACATGCCAAACACACAGAAACACATGCAGAGGCACACATACAGCTTCAGTAAAAGAGCAAAGAGAATCTTCTAGAGGGTTTGCTGATGGATTCATCTCTAGATGTATGCAAATGTAAATATTAGTATATGTGTATTTATGTGTATATGTGCATATATGTGTATCTATAAAATAAAGAGTATGGCTTTAGCCTGCTCTATTGTTAAGTGTTTTGAGATAACACCTGTAATGAATTGACGTTATACAAATAAAGATTGATCAATTGACTCCTGGAGGATTACCAAGAAGACCTGAACTGACTACAAGCAGAGTGAACACCTCTAATTTCATTCATATGCAGCTTGTATTCCACTCAGGTGTCAGCACTTTACTGGAGGTGACTTTAGGTAAGCTTAGGTACAACTCCAGTATTGGATTTTAGCCCAGGATGTTTGAGTACATGAGCTGTGAGCATGATCGCGGGTTAGTTAAAGACAGGAAATCAGCTCTATCGATTATTTGTGTCCTACTTCGTGCTGCATGTCTGAAATACTAAAAGAACTTGTTTCTGTTTCGAAACAAGTCTGCAGGCTTTTAAACAGCATTGTTAGGACATGCTAAAGAACAAAATTAAATGATAAAGCTCGAATTATCAAGGTTAACAAATAGTCTGAGTTACAAGCAGGAACGGCTGGGCCCCTGAAATGAATAGTTAATGGGCCCCCTTAGTTTGTCATCTAATAATATCAATGCGTAGGAAATGCAGGGGACCTTGCAGTTGATTTGCACACCCCATGAATAGGCTGTAGTCCTGGGGGTGCCTGGCCTGGTTTATATTTTTTGGAGCTGACAGAAAGAAGGAAAGAAAAAAGTGTAGAAGATCTTGTCATGACTGAGCAGACCAAACATTATTGTGCTTACTATTAGATTATATAGACCCATCCACAACATTAATATCAGAAAAAAAAGGATTGTATCATTTACGCATGAGAAGGTTTACACTTTCAAGCATATTTTTTTTTCCAAGGGAAAGGGACATATTTCTGTTTTACAAATATTGTTGACAATAAAGAGGTAAGGTATTTTGGTCTAATTGTGGTTATAGGGAGCCTGTGCAATCAACATACTAAAAAGCTGGAAAATTAGCACAGTTTAACTCAATATATCACCATTTCACAACTCCACATGGAGGTCCTTGATATGAATGAGAGGTGAACTTTTTGTCATTTCCAAAGATGATGTTGTCTAAAGAATACTAGAAGCTGACAGCAAGATAATACGCTCCTGATCAAAATTTTAAGACCAGTTGGAAAATTACAAGAACTTACATTTTGCACTGTTGGATCTTACGAAGGTTCTAAACAGAGCTTCAAAATGTAAAAAGAAGAAATGGGAGTGCGACAAAAAAAAAAAAAAAATTGAGAAAGCAATTTATTACAAACAACAATTAAACTGAAATAGGCTGTTCATCAGCTGATCAAAAGTTTAAGACCATAGCTCAAAAAAACCCCAAAACACCCTAAAATAAAAACAAAAATTTCCAAAAAGGACTCAGTAATGAGTGGCTGCGCCATTCTTGTTAATCACCTCTTGTTAATCACCCCTTTCAGCATGCTTGATGCCAGTGTTTCCAGGAGGCTAGTGGGAATGCTGCTCCAAGTGGTGAAGATGGCTTGACAGAGGACATCCACTGTCTGGAACTGATGTCCATTTTTGTAAACTTCCCTTGTCATCCATCCCCAAATGTTCTCAATTGGACTTAGATCAGGGGAACACGCAGGATGGTCCAAAAGAGAGACGTTATTCCTCTGGAAGAAGTCCTTTGTCAGGCTGCATTGTGAACTGCAGCGTTATCCCATTGAAAAACCCAGTCATTACCACACAGACGAGGGCCCTCAGTCATTACCACACAGACGAGGGCCCTCAGTCATCAGGGATGCCCCCTGCAACATCTCCACATAGCCAGCTGCCGTTTGACGCCCCTGCACAGCCTGAAGCTCCATTGTTCCATTGAAGGAAAAAGCAGCCCAGATCATGATGGTGCCTCCTCCACTGTGCCGTGTAGAAAACATCTTAGGTGGATCTCCTTGTCATGCCAGTAATGTTGAAGCCATCAGGACCATCAAGATAATTTTTTTTCTCATTAGAGAATAAAACTTTCTTCCACCTTTCAATGTCCCATGGTCAGTCAATCGGATCCTCCGGCTCAGGGCTGGTGAAATTATTTTGGGTCTACTAATTGAATTTTTTGTTCCATAACCTTCAGGATCTTTTAAGAAGATTAAAATGACTGTCTTGCTGCGTTCAACCTCAGCAGCAATGGCACGCTGCGAGAGGCCTTGCTGATGCAGCTCAACAATCCAACCGCATTCAAAGAGGGAAAGCTTTTTTACCTTTGCCATCAGGAGGTCATGACAGTGTGAATACCTGACAGAAAATTACATTGAATCCAAATTTTTTTAACAAGATTTTGGCTTTTAAAGGTTGTAGTTTTAAACTTTTGATCAGCTTGATTCAAATAATTCCAGCGTGATAATGGCAAATGGCCATGTTGCAGCAATGATTAAACCCCTATTAATTGCACAGCCCTACCATATAATGTCATTAACATGATCATATCATATTATATGACGTCATATTATATCAAAGAGGGAGCCATGTTTTGACCCCATATTTATAACTAAGTTAAAACATTAACAAGTTGTAAACAGAGTTACACAGAATCTTTAATAGAAAGTGTATCAAAGTAGTAAATAGAAGGTGGTATACTTGCATGATTCTTGGGCAAGGGAAAGCTTTATGCTATGATAATTTTATCATTTGTATTAATAGAAGAAGTGACCTTTCACATTTCATGGACCATCAATTTATTTCAATATACTGAATGGTCCCATAGAAAGGGTTTGGGAATGGGCAGAACATTTTCAGAAGTATATCTGCCAAATGATTGGACAATCGTTCCATTAATCACATTTATTACTGGCCTATCAGATAATGCACTAGGGAGTACTACAAATGCTCCTATCCTTACTATAGAGAAATTTGATTGTTATTTAATATTCATTATATTAAGATTTAATAAAACTACTACTGGAGCTGTAAGCATTTCAAGGTTATTGTAATACATATCAATAAAAACATTTTAGAGGGTGATAAGGGCAAAACATTGGCCTTGAACAGTGTCAGGTAAGTTACTTTGCTTTTAAATTACATATCAAAGGATGCACGATATTGAATTTTTGCCAATATCCAACATGTCGATATTGCAAAACTTATTTTGGCCAATACTGATATCAATACCTATATAAAGAGATGACTTAGTACATTTCCTTGAGTTAACAAATGTTATATGCAAATATATTTTTTCATGGTGACATTAAAGTTAGGCTTCATCTGCCCCATTGGGGACCAACAAACACTGATTTACTAATCTGTTGATATACACTATATTGCCAAAAGTATTCGCTCACCTGCCTTGACTCGCATATGAACTTAAGTGACATCCCATTCCTAATCCATAGGGTTCAATATGACGTCGGTCCACCCTTTGCAGCTGTAACAGCTTCAACTCTTCTGGGAAGGCTGTCCACAAGGTTTAGGAGTGTGTTTATGGGAATTTTTGACCATTCTTCCAGAAGCGCATTTGTGAGGTCACACACTGATGTTGGACGAGAAAGGTGTTCTATCTGGTTGAGGTCAGGACTCTGTGCAGGCCAGTCAAGTTCGTCAACACCAGACTCTGTCAATCATGTCTTTATGGACCTTGCTTTGTGCACTGGTGCACAGTCATGTTGGAAGAGGAAGGGGCCAGCTCCAAACTGTTCCCACAAAGTTGGGAGCATGGAATTGTCCAAAATGTCTTGGTATGCTGAAGCATTCAGAGTTCCTTTCACTGGAACTAAGGGGCCAAGCCCAGCTCCTGAAAAAAAACCCCACACCATAATCCCCCCTCCACCAAACTTTACACTTGGCACAATGCAGTCCGACAAGTATCGTTCTCCTGGCAACCGCCAAACCCAGACTCGTCCATCAGATTGCCAGATAGAGAAGCGCGATTCGTCACTCCAGAGAACGCGTCTCCACTGCTCTAGAGTCCAGTGGCGGCGTGCTTTACACCACTGCATCCGACGCTTTGCATTGCACTTGGTGATGTATGGCTTGGATGCAGCTGTTTGGCCATGGAAACCCATTCCATGAAGCTCTCTGCGCACTGTTCTTGAGCTAATCTGAAGGCCACATGAAGTTTGGAGGCCTGTAGCGATTGACTCTTCAGAAAGTTGGTGACCTCTTCGCACTTTGCGCCTCAGCATCCGCTGACCCGCTCCATCAGTTTACGTGGCCTACCACTTCGTGGCTGAGTTGCTGTCGTTCCCAAACACTTCCACATTCTTATAATACAGCTGACAGTTGACTGTGGAATATTTAGGAGACAGGAAATTTCACGACTGGATTTGTTGCACAGGTGGCATCCTATCACAGTTCCACGCTGGAATTCACTGAGCTCCTGAGAGCGACCCATTCTTTCACAAATGTTTGTAAAAGCAGTCTGCATGCCTAGGTGCTTGATTTTATACACCTGTGGCCATGGAAGTGATTGGAACACCTGATTCTGATTATTTGGATGGGTGAGCGAATACTTTTGGCAATATAGTGTATGATCTGCCTTATTTTTGGAGCTTTTACTTGCCATTTAATCAAAATGCAACAGCTTCCAAACTTAGTACTTACATATCAGGCTAAAACACTGGCAATAAATATCAGCAGTAATGAACATTACAGCCAGTATTTAACCAGTATTTAGCTTTTGAAGCAGTCATCTGCAGATTCTGATATCATACTGATAATATTGTGCATCCCTTCTTACTTTTCCCTCTTCAAAAGAATAACTGAAAACATATTTTAAAGGCCCTGGACACTGCACATGTGTTTTATTCAGTCTGGTTGATTAGACCAGATGAGAGGACATGAGGTCTTAAGCTTTGAAGACCAATGGAAACGGTAGTAGACCATCAAGTCCTCCTACCATTACAGGTTCTACAGACCTCACAGGGTTGTGGAGCTGTCAGTCAAAGAAACTCCACCATACCCACACAACCCTGAAAAGGGGTCTAGTCAAGGACTCCTTTGCTAACATCTGAGTAGGTTCTGAGGGATTTTAAAGGAAGTTGAGACCAGACAACAATTTTCTTGCATCTTGCACAGATACAAATTGAAACTGAAAATAAAGACTTTGAGGTTGTGAAAGTACAGCTAACTTTTTCCCTCTTTCGGCAAAGCTCCTCTAAACTTCCTTCAAGCCACGTCAAAATGGTGCACTCGGCCAACCTTTGAAACAAGTACTTCCTTGTTTGAATTTATAGGTCTTTAAAAACCACTGCATAATATGTTTTAACATACGAGGAAACCACCAATCACATTTCTTAATTAAATTTTAAATATCAAAACAAAAAGGGCTTTAAAAGTGCTTTGAAAGTACACCTCATTGCCACTTAGAAAGTGAATTTCTCCTTTGATATGTGAAATTAATCTGTGAAACATGAAGAGTTTCGTTTGAAAAGACCTCAACTGAGGAGGTACAGGAGGTGGGCGGTGTTGACTGTAGTGCCACTGCAAGGCTTCAACCCTCTCCTGAGAGCTACTGTACACTGGACCGTTAAACAAGTTATTAAGCATACACACCATCATTAGGACAGCCCCTTGAGAACAAAAGCCCCTGCTTGTTGTTAAATTTTTATTTAGTTTATGCATAACCTTGATTAGATTTGAAATGTCAATTCTTTGTTTGACATTGTAATCCCTTAAATTACAGTAAACTAAAAAAAAAAAAAAAAAAAAAAAAAAGTCATTACAGATAGAATATGACCCCTCATCCATTATCCTAACCACTTATCCCTTTCCTGGTCCAGAGGAACTGGAGCTTATCCCAGCTGACATTGAGCAAGAGGCAGGGTACACAATCACAAAGCCCACATTTAGAGACTAACAACCAGGCACCCTCACACACATACAAATGAGCAATTCATAGTTACGAATGAATCTAACAAGCTTGTTTCTGGTCTGTGAGAGAGCTGAGGTACCCTGAGAGAACCCTTGCAAAGCACAGGCAGCAAATGCAAACTCTGCACCAAAAGGCCCCTGGAGAGATTTGAACCAACAACTTTCATGCTGTGAGGCAACAGTATGCAGCAGTGCCACTCACTGCACCACCCACATCCCTGACCAGCAAGTAGTAAAAACATTTTCCTTTCTAATCTGTCTTGATTTTCAAACAGCCCCACAGTATTGACAAACATAAAGATCAATCCTTATTGGTTTCTGAATTACTGTGAAAGGGCACTCATGGGTCAGAACCTGTTCTCTCTTTCCTTAGCTACTCTTCGTTCCTGCCACTCATGACACACTGTACCAAATATGTGCATATATAGCGAGAGTTAAGTCATAGATGTCCTTATTCTTTTGGTACAATTAAAGGAGGTTTAAGTATTATGGCATTGAGGATGCTTCTAAATGTCTGCTGTCACAATGCAGCGTTATCATTTTTACTGATGCAGTCATTGTTCACCAATGACTGCATCAGTAAAAATAATTGTATATTGATTAAGTTTGCTGATGATGTTGCTCTGATTGGTCTTCTAAACGACAAAAATTTAGAGTGCAGAGCAGGGATAAATTACTTTTTTAACTGGTGTTTGGATAATTTATTGACTTTAAACACAAAGAAAACAAAAGAAATGATTATTGACTTTAGGAGATCTTCATCCTTTTCTCCTGATGATGATGATGGTGATGTAAAACAATTCAGCCATTGAAGTTGTACAAGAGTACAGATACCTGGGTACAATACTTCACAACAAGTTAACATGGAATGCTAACACTAATGCAAGATTTGCAAAGGCTCAACAGCGTCTTTATTTTTTAAGGAAACTGAGGAGCTTTAATGTGGACTGCGCTATGCTGAAACTCTTTTATAAAAGCTTTATTGAAAGCGTGTTAATTTTTTTGTATTCAGTGCTGGGGTGGAGGACTATCCCTACAAAATAAGAACCAATTGGACAAGATTGTTAAAAGCGGCACAAAGATAACCGGGCCTCAAATTAGCAGCATCTCCCGCCTGACAGACTGACACACACTGACTCTGGCAAACATCATCACAGCAGACCCAACGCACCCCCTTCAGTCTCAATCTGAACTCCTAAACTCAGGACGCAGGTACAGGATGCCCAGATTGAGGACTAAAAGAGGCATCACATCCTTTACACCACGGAGCATCCAGCTGCTAATTAAACTCTGATCTCACAACATGAACTTGGCACACTGCACTTTTAAGACCACTTAGTGATCTTTTTGTCTACTAATTTATAACTATAGCTTTATTTTAAGATTTTATTCTTGACTAACTGTTAAATGTTATTATGTGCTGTCTTGTGTTGTTGTTGATGTCCTATGTAGTTTGTGTATTTATGCTCCCTGTGCAAGACATATTCCCTCAGGGGCAATAATGGTTCATTCATTCATTCAAAAGCTACTCCATGTTTTTGGAGTGACTCATTAGGCCCACTTCACAGTCGAGGACAGAATCTGTACACAGACATAAAGTTCAGAGTCCAGTCAAGAGTGAGGACTGACGAGAAGACATGAGAAGAGATGTTCAGACAGAGATGGGGCAGATTATTGGAAGTCGATGACCTGCCACAGCACGGTGCCTCTGATTGGTCCTGTTCTCAAGGTCGCCTTGACAACTTGGCTGACGGACATGCGGTTCGTCTCTGCTAACTAGGGAATGCACCATGTGGGTGAAGTCTTTGAACGGGCACATCACACACAAACACTTCACGGGTCCACAAATAGGACACGAGGACCGCCTGCTTTTCAGTGTTTGGCAAGACACCAGCTTCACTGCCAGGCACGAGCAGTGACGGAGGACGAGGAGGACAGACAGAGAGTGATAGGAGAGGAGGAATAATAGAGGAAAAATGATAAATAGAGCAGGGGCAAAAAGGGATTAAGGAAAAGAGAGGAAACAGTAGTGCGGAGCAAAAGTCCCAATTTACATGTAAAAGAGGATGTCACATGCTGGGCTGATTTAGTACTTGTGTGCATCCATCCGTTAGAGGGCTGTGGGCAGATGAATCCGAGCTGTACTTTATTATAAACAAGCCTGACAAACTGACTTATTGCCATGAGGAAAATACACAAAAGAAGACATCACTTCATTTGGCTGAGGTCCAGTTTAATCATATAGAAACTACAAAGATGGATGGATGAGAATATGAACGATGAAAAATATGGACAGCATGATAAAAGAGGTACAGAGTTAAAGAAAGAAAGAGACACCTTCAGAGAAAAGCCAGAGAAACCCCTGATTACCTCGCCAGGTAATTAAAGAAGGTAATACAAACAGTAATGAAAGCAGCCGCCCTGGGTGCAGACAAACAATGATTGTTGAGGGAACATGAAACCACTGTCATGCTGCTTTAAAATATGTTTTTAAACCAGACCAATAAGGGATCTGAAGACTGATGCAATAAGACTTTTAGAGCAGGATAACTTGAACTGATCTGTCAAACTTTAAGAGGATGGTTTGGCAGAGGGGCAGTTGTTAACCTCAGTGGTAAGTAGCACACCTCAAGTAAAAAAGCTACCCAGTAGAGCTGGGCAATTGATTACGTTTTCATTTCAATAACAATTATTGCTTACCACAATTATGAGTCTAAATAATGAGATTAAAGGATTACTGTTCCACCACACGACATGTTTCACTTGATTGGTCTTTTTTCCTTCTATAATTGCTTCTAGATATTTGTATTATCACTATATTTTCATTTTATGCTTGACCTTTGATATATAGAATAACAGTATGAGAATGTAAGTTCAATGACTACATGTGGTGCATGTTATAAAACCACAAAGTAATCTTGATCTATAATCATGGTCTTAATATCTATCAAAATAACTGTGATTGATTTTTGTTACAATTGAGCAGCCCTACTACCCAGGTCCATACACATCAGACACTACTTTTTGTCCTCTCCATCCTCTTCCGTTCACTGTCCCACCACTCATGAAACAATGACAAGCACAAAAAGAACTCTAATAACCTGCCTATGTGACCATATTAAAGCTAACCTTGCAGTGCATCTGGATCCACCTGATTAAATGTCTGTAAAAAGGCAGATCCATCTCTCGAGGCTCCAGACTGGAACGCCTGAGCTCAGTCTGCAGAGGCATTGCCCAATCAGCATCCTTTCAGGAGAGAGAGGCGGGAGCTACGAGTGTGACAAAAGCAAGAGGCATCTGCGAGCCTGTAAGCAACAGCTGCTTGTAAATAGATCGGCATAGATAAAACCTGCTCCAGCAGCAGTTTTATCAGAACTGTAAAACATTTCACAATAAATGAAAAACAAAAAACCAACACTGAAAGCATTTCTCAATGGAAAATACATTTTCTTTGCCAAGTTTGCTGTGAGAATTGGCTGGCATTTTGTACTTCACTCTGTGGCAGTAGCACTCACCTACTTTGTTATCTGATTGGCCTGTAATGAATTTGATTGACAGAATAATTGTCCAATCACAGTACAGACGTGTATTTGAAAGGTTCTGTCCTACTCAAACACTTTCTATGGGCTGTTACCCAGAAGGACTAGTGAAATATATCCTGTAGAGTTTGTATTGTCCTCACCAAATGTCTCTAAATACATCTATATAACCTTAAAATACCTACAGTGCTGTTCCCTTTCCCAACCTGACAACATGTATTTGTTGCCTGAGGGTAAATATTCAAACATTGTGAGAAGCCAAAGATCCATAATGACTGAAAAGGAGCAGTTGCAGTACAGTTATGTTATCTGATTTTGCCCAAATATGGCTCTGCTATTATCTTCAGCAAGCTGTTTGCATGTGTAATATGTTGTGTTGTGTTGAACTGTTCATATATCTGAAGTCTGTGATTAAATGGCATCACTGGAGAGGGTAACATGATAATTAAGGTGGATTTGTGAGGGTCCACTTTTAAAAAGGTCAATAGGAAGAACATATGTCTTAACGTGCATTCACATTGAACGCGACTTGAGCGACCTGGCCGACGTATCGTGGTGACCTTGTCCCTGTAGATGGGTACTCTTGGGGTCGCTTTGGACGAACAACCAGGTCGCGGCGCTCGGTCGCCAAAGTTGAAAAATGTAACTTTTCAGGCAATGTTGCACGTGGCTGTGCCGCAACAGCCAATCAGCGCTGTCTGGGTGTGTGGCGACACCCGTGACAGACTGTTTTTATTCCAGTTCACAGAGTGATAATTCATGTCTGTGTGGAAACATTAGTTAGTGAGTACATTAGTTCCGCCTAGACGGGACTGCAGAGAAGTCCCAGATGATGCTGCTGCAGGGCCATCAGATGCAGTGTTTTGTGGTTGGTAGGTGAGTGAAAAGGTTACAGTTGGAATAATGTTAGCTAATACATCCTACTATATGATGTGATATGATCATGGGGTGAAACTTGAGTGGGCATGACGTCACTTAGCAACGCAACGGTGAGCAAATGACCTACTTACGGACAGGCGACGCGACTTGGGTGGTCTATGCGATCTCAGTCACCAAGTTGTATTTGGTGTGAATGTACCTTAAAAATGAATTTATCTAGTTTTTTGCATGAAAACCTGAAGCATAAAGTATACTAAGTAACTTAATTATCAACAAATATCAGCCCTTTTTACAAACATTGGCCATCAACAAGTATTAAGACAAGAAACAGCTGTCAGTTTTTTAACTCAACTGAATGTGAGCATTCAGTTGAATTGGCATCAGCTATTGGTTGAAGTGTTCATTCAAATTTCAGCATCAGTAATTCCCGTGATTTTTACAACTGATTTATCGCTGTTTTCCATGAACTGCTAGATGCAGGACCTGATGAGTTTCAAACTCTGCTGTCAGATTATTGCTGTCTTCTTCAGTTTCATGTTCATTCACTCTTTATTTCTAAGTTTCATCAGTCATTGTCTTTTTCTGTCCCTAAGACTCAGCCAACAACAGTGCCAAGTAAATAGAACCTTGTTAATTGTCTTCATTTTAGCCAGAAGCCTGTGTGTAAACTAGTGCTGTAAAGCTGTACATACTTCTGATGACAGAATCCTGGCCCAATGCTGTAACATAATGGTGACTGTGAAAGTGGGGAGGACATAATTCTATTTCATCATTCTTGTTGAAAAGTATTTTTTCTGTTAGACTGACTTTGAAGCCATTTTCCATTTGAAGAATGTTAAGATAGTTCTTTCAGAGAACTGAGAAAGCTGCTCTCAAAACCAATATCCTTTTCAATAATATGTCACAGTAAGTGGAAGACATAATTCTTCCAGTTGAATGCTGAGTATTGTTAGATTGACTTTTAAGCCATTTTTATTCAAGTGGAAAGTTTTTGACAGTTGTATTAAAGAACTGGGAAAGCTGCTCTTATAACAAACACCATTTTCAATAAAATATCACAGTAACTGGAGTTTTAAACCAGAACTACTGCTTGAAACAAACTACAGTATGCTCAGCTCTACTGCTCTACCACATGTCCTGCAGTAATTTCTGAGAATACTTTGTGTTTCTCACATGCTAGTTTCAAAATTTCAGTAAAATGTTCACACATAGATCTCATAGCCGGAAATGATCTTTGTAATGATGGGGGTCTCAAGAGGCAGGACATAAAGTGGAATGGACAACACAGAGGGTAGACAAAGATGACACTTACACTATGAAGACAGTTTTTGCCTTTATATCAATGCTACACTATGTGCTTCATATTCACAATATCAACACAAGAGTGGAAGAGAGCATACAGGTAAACAGTCATTTCCATTTGATCCATTTGATCTTGGAGGTTGAAATGTATGCATTGTAAATAGGGCTGAACAATATATCGTTATCGTAACGATATCGTGATATGAAGATTCAAGATATTAATATCGAAAAGCAACGATATAAATGATATAGATTTCCCCCGCGCTAAAACGGCACATTCCACATTCTTTTGTATTATGATGTTTTTATTTTTCTGAAAAATGCTTGGTTTTCACCGAACCCCTAGTCATATCGTATCGTATCGATATCAAGATATCTTGCATGAATATCGAGATATGAAATTTTGCCCATATCGTTCAGCCCTAATTGTAAATAAGACATGTCACTGGGAACGCCCCCTTTGGTCAGAATTTATATTTTAGGGTTGAACAACCTTCAGGCTCCTTGACTTTACAAGCTTGCAACTGGAATGCCTGTTCCTGGGAAGCAACGTACAGTAATTCCCTGTTTCAACATCTGAGTTTAACAATATATGAAATGCACTATCACTATAGTAGCGTTGGCGTTAACAGGTCACTGTGTTTGTGATGCCATAGGAGATCTCATAACAGCTACAATGGTGGGCAGCTCCCAGCATTTTCCCGTCATGGCGCAGTCAAGACTGCGTCAAGCAAAGTAGCTTCATCTGTATATCGGTATCAGCTAAGATTAGTTCATTAGATTAGATTAGGCATTTAGGATATCGAATGATTTAAAGTCCAATATCATGCATCACTATGAGGAAAATTAATGGTGGACTGGCAGGTTAAGTTGCAGTAAAATAATGGTTGTTGGTGTTAATGTATGCAGCCGTAACTGCAAAATTTCAGAGTATCCAGTTTATGTGCATGAAAACACAAAAAAACTGCAGCACTAAAGCAAGCTGTCTTTGCACACATGCTGAAACCATTTCTAAATCAGCATAGTTTTTTGAATCAGTATGTTCTTGGAAAAGCTTTCTTTTTTGACACAAATAAAAAAGAACACAAAATTAAAATAAAGCTCTCATAGGCAAATAACATACTACATATTTCTCCATGATGCATCTAAAATAGCCACATATGGGTACAGCGTGAAAAAACACGTTTTCATTCCTTGGACAAACCCCCCCTGTAGAATTAGCAGCTGAAATGAGAAAGAAATGTTCTTTAAAACACCTGCATAATTTGTTTATTCCTCATTAACAATGCATAAATTAACAAGCTTCACAGGTACATGGTGTTGAAAATAAATACAAATATAAAACACTCACCCATCCTCTCTCCGCCTGACAAAGACACCATTGTTCAATCATTTTTTTTAAAGACTTTTGCCTGCATCAGCTTTTATAGTTAAGACAACACAGCTAAAGTTAACAGCTATGGCATGCTATCACTTCCTCACACACAAACACAAACTCTCGCCTGCTAGCTGACACAAAGATCAGACTTGATCCGATCCTCTGGCGATAAGTATTCTTTATCAGGAGCAGTCTGGGGCAAAGCAGTCCCTATACAGACGAAACGTGCCCTGCCTTCAAACACAAAAATCTGCTTTCCTCCTATATATCCTGTGAGTTAAAAGACATGAACAGTTGCAGACGTTCAGTCCCAGTGAGCTTTAACTACCAGGAGATCATCAGTCCGCTAGAAGGGGGCTCCAACACTTCAAAGAAACTCATATTAGAGGCTCACTGAGTGGGCTGCAGCATATTAATGTAAAGATAAAGGCAAATTAAGGTCTCGGATAGGGACTAATTCATAAAGCTCCACAAAGGAGATAAGCTGGTGTCCTGACTCAATCTGCCATCTTGTTAAGAAACTGTCCCAACTTCATAGCAAACACAGATCGACATTAGAGACAACAACGCCAACATCCTTAAAGGAAAAAAAAGACTCCAAGTTTCACACATCAACCAAGTTAAATCATGCAGACATTACCGTATGTGCAGTTACAACACAGCCTGAGGACCAGAAGCACCTCCATATCCAACATCTCCTCTCCTCGCTCTGCTCTCCTGCTCACTGCCTCCTCTCACAGGCAGGGAGAGAGGGAGAGAGAGAGAGAGAGAGAGAGAGAGAGAGAGAGAGAGAGAGTGTGTGTGTGTGTGTGTGTGTTTGAGCACTGACACACACTGCTTTGCCTCCCAAAGCTGCCACTGCATACACAAGTAGAAGGGGCCGAGCTGGAGTCTTAAAGCAGCCCATCAGTTTAGACAGACATAAGTTACACACACACACAAACACACACATAAAGACACTTACCCTCCATTGAAACAGTTGTTGTGCAGTCTTTGGAGTCTTTGGGTCCTTTTACTTTCAGGTTCTAAAAAGAAAATGAGGAGAGGGACAATCAATTTCATTAATCATACACACAACCGTGAATACAAACTTCTACGCACACATTCAGACACACACACACACACACACACACACACACAGCCCTCCTCTTGCTTGGCTGACTCTGATAGAACTAATGAAGAGGTATAGGGTCGCTGCAGCAGACGGAGACAGCTGAAGGAGGCTGGACTGAACACCAACCTTTGTGAGTTTACCTCACAGGAAATTATGTTTACACCCTCCTACACAACTCAACATATGATATAAATATTACTTCTATGTAATGCCGGCAGTAAGAAAGAAGGTTTTCATAAAAGTCTTATTTTCAGTTGTGAAATCTGCTGCCCTGTACTGTCCATTAAATTATTATTGGAACAACAGTTGCCAAATTTTTGACTCTTGGATACTTTTTGCTCAGAGGTCTGGTGTTTCTGACCATTTATACCATGTCGTGGGTGTCAATAATGCAAGGAGTGGATTTAAGTTGAATAAAAAAATGCAATATATTGTCTCTTTAGAGGGTCAGATTCAGCTCTTTTTTCCCCTCCCCTTTGGAAAAGCGCAAATCTCAAGGGGCGGGGAGGCTACAGGATGCTATGCAAATTAACTCTGCACTGATTGGCCGCCTAAAGATGTCTGATGGGAAGGGGTAAAGGGGATTACAGGTCATGGAGAGGACTTTCAAAACAGTCATGGTGTCTGCCTGTGATGAGCAGAAAACACGTGTTGGAGGCTGTTTGCTATGACATAATAAACCACAGCATGTGAAAAATGGAGCGTTTTGAGGAGCATTTTCTTGAAAGAGGCATGATGTATTTCTCCATGAACTGAGAGTTTCTTTATGGTCCCCAAGCCCCTTCTGATGACATAAAAAGCAAAGAAAACTGCATTTTGAAGGACATGGGCACAGAACCTTTAAGTTTTTTCATTTTAAGTTGGTCTCATATTAGCTTAAGTTAGCAAAACTCCAAACAATTGGTTTGAGGTCAGGTGTGGCAAGGTCAAGTTCTGTGCACACGCTTAATGCTTTGGCCGGCCCAGGTTCGATATACGCCTGCAATCCATTTGCCAAAAGTCCTCCCTCTCTCTCTCTCCACTTTCACATGCCTATCCATCGTCTCTCTCTCTCAACTATCAAAAAAAGGCAATAAAATCCTGTAAAATATACTTGGAAAGAAAAGGCGGCCTTTCAGTTGCTCACGCATGCTGCCTTTTCTCTGGTACTTCTGGATAATTTTGCCATCAAGGTGAGGAATTTTTCATGTTGTTGACATCATCAGCACGCCGAAACACGTCCATGTAAATAATGGAAAGGAGCATGGAAGCCGTGGACATGGTGGCCAACTGTTTTTTTGTACTTTTGTCCCTCTTTAAAAATGTACAAACTCGGCGCAGACTGAACGACATTTGAGTGCTGACGATACAAAGGTGGATGGAGTTTGTTGCTGTGATGGCAAGAGTCACGTAAGTTACAGACAGAGGGGATGGGCGCGATGTTATGCTGTGGGCACATTACGCTGACGTCATCCGTAAATTAGCGGGTTGCCCTGGGTGTGATGTTCCCACTGGAATCGATCGGAGGCAAGCCAACAAAAACCTGTGTCACTTGCAGGGTCAGTCAACACGGGTCAAAATGCCGATTAGACCTTTTCCCACTGCCGACAGGAGCCGATTGTTACCGGGTGTAAATGGGTTTTTTGGCCAGTGGGAAAGGAGTAAAAGAGTCTGAGGTATCAGGACCCCCTCCCCCCCATTACTGTGCCAGTAGCTGCCCGAAACAGCTTATCTGCTGTTGTCTAAGATGAGGAGAAATAACAACTGAAGGGGAGAAATAAAGTTTTAGTATGATGTAAGTCGAGGAGTGAGGAGCGTAAGCTTGTGATCTCTGATGATGCGTCATCCAGCTTGACTTTGCTTTAGCAGAGTGACATTCAGCGATATACTGTAGGTCAGGAGGAGATACAGTTAGCTGCCAAAGCAGAGAGTTTTTATTTCATGTAGGAGAAAAATTGACTTCAAACTGTAATTTATGAAACTGACACAAACAGAATATTGGTCTAATTTATCAACAAGTGAGATGAAGTGTAAAAATGTTAAGATGGTGTAAATAACATGAAACAAGCACTCAGACTCTCAGAAACCTTACTACTGTATACAGATTATCATTACAGTCATGTAACATGATGGGCAGTGTAGGAAAATTACAGCCTCACTGAAAAAAGGCCCTTTCTCATCAAATTTTGAGCCTTTTTCTTCTGGAAAACTTTGGGAATCAATTGTTACCTTACATAAAAGACCTTGACGAACAACATTTCGTGTTGATGTCACAACAAATTTAACCTGCACATCCTTCTTTAGATAAATGTGTAACCAATTCTCTTATAAAAAGAAAACGACTATCTTCTGCTCAAAAAGCACAGACCTGCATCACATTAGCATGCACATCGTGGTTTTTGAGTGTTTGACATTTGCAGTCACATTTGAAGGCACTTTCATATTCCATGTTCGGCCACAAAACACCTTTGAGGAAGATCTTAGCACACACCTCTGAACAGCTCTACTTAATGAGCTGTCAAAGCTAAATATTTCTGTTCTACTGAATATTGGAGTAACCCTCTTGTTGATAACTGCTCATCTGCTGGGGCATAAACATTATTTAATATGTTAAGTAACAAAAATTTCTGTTAATTTTGTTTTACACTGGTGTTCCTCATAGGAACACATTTCCCATAAACCCTGCTGCTTCCTGTCAAAAAGAGGATGTTTTGTCTTGCCTAGCTTCCCCTCTGTGCTGTTAATTCATGTGAATTCACCATCTTAAACAAGGAATATTGTGATCGCTTGAGACGAGTGAAATTGAATAGAGTGTTTCATAATCGGAGTATTAGTGGGGAAGATGATAGATAGATAGATAGATAGATAGATAGATAGATAGATAGATAGATAGATAGATAGATAGATAGATAGACAGTGCTACTGGCTGAGGGCACGATATACATAAAACCACTAGACGACATAAAAAAGTTACATAAACGAGGTCGGCGACAAGTATGGTCAGTAGTTATTGTACAAGAAGATTTAAGTGCAGTGTTTGCTACAATAAGCAGTAAAACTAAGTAGAGACAAGTTAAAATGATTCGAATAACAATAAAAATAACAAAACTGACTGGTGGCAGTAAAGTAAGTTGAAAAAATATATAAAATATTATATAACAATTACTGGAGAAAAATTTTTCGGACTGTTTGTTGAGAAGAGATATGGATGAGAAAAGAGAGCTTATAGTGGTTTGTTTGTGTTTGCTTGCTCTGTATCGTCTCCCAGAAGGCAGATATTCATATTCTAGGACAAGAATATGAGAAGGATCATTAAGAATTTTATGTGCCTGGTTAAGAACAACTCTATCGAAGACAGACTGGAGGGAAAGGTGGTCTATTTGACCTATCACTTTCATAGCAGATTTCATCAGGTTATAGACTTTTGATTTACTCTGGATGGAGAGTGTGCCGAACCAGGCTGCCAGTCCATAACTCAGGAGGACTTCAAAGATGGCATTATAAAAAATCAACATGACTTCCTGCATGACACCAAACAGTCTTAGCATCCTTCATCATTGGTGGAGGAGGGGAAGGACCAAGTGTTTGAGTAGATCATATCTTCAAAAATCTTGTGACAAGAAAAATGAATGCTGCTTAAAATTATGCTAACCAAGCTCATAAACAATTGTGACAAATTGTGCTCCTGTCTACAAACTGATTCAGTGTGGTTTTAATGCAAAACAGTAATTAAGCTGATGGCAAAAACTGAAATCAATTCTCAAAGTAACTATATCAATTACGCTGATAATCTATAAATGAATGCTGCATTTCTTTCATCAAGAAATTACATTCCTCACATCCTGCCAGCCTCCTTGGGTCTGATAATCTCTGAGAATAAACGTACCTCAGAAATCTTCTGGAACTGACTGTTGGCTTGGCTGCATTTCTCTGCTGTCTCCAGCGCCACCTTGTAGTTGTCCACAAAAGCTTTGTACACTCCCAACTGGCTGGCCTGCAACATGAGAGGACAGAGAAAAACAGACATTAAGTTGCTGGTAGAACAAGATTGTGTAAGATGATTATAGTCGAACAAACCTGCTTAACTCTATTAAAACTGCATTTTATAAATGACGTAGAAGCCCCTCTACTTAAACGATCCATTGTCTGGTGTATCAGATGTATGAAAGAGTGACAACAATCAATTTTTTCAACTTCAAGATAATTATGTGCAAATTATGATTAGGCCTTTCAACATCTTCTAACAAAATTGTCCAACATTTTCTAGTCTGAACTTTTTTCAGCCATTTGCAACTGTATAATTTTTCAAATACAAGTGCTTTGAACGTTTTTAGTTGGAGCAACTATTACAGCTGTTAAAAGTCATCAACTTTGGTGCTTCATTGATGAGGCTTTCAAAATATAAGATAATCAAAGAGGAAAACAGCAGCAGGCCACACCGAATGATAGGAGCAATTAGATGACTAAACAATTTACTATTCACAATTACAAGTCTACACTTGTGCCAGTATGTTGAACTAATTATCAATACCAACTGTTGGGGCCTGCAGTGCTTGTCTACACTGTGTCCTGACTGAGTGCAATTGTGAGCAACAAAATCAGGTTGATATCATTGAATCATATGCGAGTATCCTAGCGGCACGATGTGGCGCTATGCGTTGCCATGCGTTGCCATGCAGCACACCATCTTTGCCTTTATGCCATGTCTATTTTTTCCTCTGTCACGTGTCGATGCAGACGAGGAGTGAGGAAAGGGGGAGATTGATGGGATGATGGAGGGATTTCCTTGTCTTTTTAGGCATTTCTCACTCAGCAGAGCTTGTTTATCTGTTTAACATGGCGGCCATAGTGGAGTATTCATCTATTTTGTTGATTGAAATTATTTGCGTTCACTTTTAACAAGAGGGAGAAACTTTGGTTTCCAGACAGTTGTGAATTTATGAGCCTTTGAAACCACCCCTCAGCAATTCAGAGCATCTTCACGTCTGTTTCTCCAGCTGTACAGTAAAAGCACTTGACGTACTGTTTACAAGGGTAAATAAAGGGCATGGAATTACATTTTCAATGAAAGCAGTTTGGACAGCAGGCTTGTGATGATGCGTGATTTGACACATCTGACACTCGCACTCAGAAAGCAGCTTCCTACTTTCACTAGATATGCTGGAGCTCTGGTCAGTTGAAATGACCATAAAGCTCTACTGCCCAAATGGAAACTACAAAACATGCCAAAATATGGAGATGAAGTTGTAGCTAGCTAAAAAGAATTGGGCAGTATTTGATATTTTTCCACTATTAAACCTTTCCCAAATTTTTCTTATTCAGTGTAATCACTATGGAAACTGACAATAAAATTAAGCAAGAAGCAGCTCCACAAGCTCCATCAATGGAGTGCAGAGCAATCTTTAGGAAAGTCTCCATGGTTGGTATTCTTCCTCTAAAAACACGATGTAATTCATTCACTCTTCTTATGCTTCTTTTACAAACTCTAAAGACCATTTAGTGTTAAGTACAGGGGTGCTGAGAGTGATTTAAAATTGCAGTGTTGTTAACACACTTCACCAGTATACAGAGGTATTAAAATGGTGATCAAATGAGTTTTTTCTCTCTTTTTCCACCTTTGCTGTAATAATGCACACATTCTCTCCTTTTCCCTCTATCACCCAGGTGTGGCTGCTACAGCACTCAACCCCGACTCTTGCTGTATGGGAGCAGAGCTGATCTCAGTCACAGTAGCTAATGTTCAGGCTAATGCCATGAACCTTATTCAACTCCAGTGCAAAAAACATACCAGGATATACAAGACAGATACGTACAAATGTAGACAGTAATTTGCATGCAGACTGATTGCTGTGTTCACAAATGATCGAATGAACCAGGTCAAAGGGGAAAAGAGCACTTGTTTTGGAACATCTCCTCCCAAAAAATCACAAATTTACTGTATAGCCAATCATCGGAGGTCATACCAACACATCACAAGTCTGTTATTACTAAAGCACTCAACTGGCATGTAGATCATCTCTGCATATCCTGCAGTTTTATTAAAGCTCATATACAGATGGGGCAGGAGAATGAATATCCTGAGCGCTATGAGGAATTCTGCAGTCCCTGTTTTCCTATTCAGAATACACAGAATGATCTCCACACATACAATGACACACAAACACTATACAGTCAGTGCATGCAGGCTTATCAGTTTTCCATAATACATCCCTACTGGTGACTCTGAGCAGTCTTTCTTAATGAAATAAATCCACTCTCTCTTTCTCTCTCCTCATCCCTTTCATTAACAGCCTCTCTCCGCTGCACTATTTGTGTATTGTAACACAAGCTGCAGACCAGCAGTGCATGAATATGCATCCCGCTACAGCCATGCCTGAATAGCTGGGCTGAAGAGCTGACTGCACCCTATTAATGCAACCAGATTGGATTCAACTGAATGGAGTGAATGAGGAAGACTTTTGTACCTAAAGCCCCCTCCACCTCATATTCTTTTCATTTCCGCTTCTCTCACTTCCCCCCAAGTGGGCTCAAGAGAGGAGACATAGGGAAATCTCCTGGTCACAGATGAAGCCTTAAAAGTTAATGAGATCAATATATCCTTCACAGGAGGAGATGAGGGAGGAAGGAAATCAGAGCTAACAATTGTTTGGTGGTAGAGTTAATCCTGACACAGTCACTTAGCTGAATAAAGATTAAAAAGACAAAAATTCAGCCAATCCAGCAGTGTCAGTCTGTGTATCACATCATCTTAACTGCAGGCCTTATTTTCTTCAGGGTAAAACCAAAGAGGGAAGAGAGAAAACCACTGTACAATGACAGAATGTCCAAAGATAGAGATTTTTGACTCAGCAGATTGGCTGGAAAGTACAAAACAAGCACGATGACGTGATTGTGGTATTTTAATGTGTTGCTTGGACAAGCTGAGACTCACATGAAACAGCTCAAGCTACAATCTGTCCATCATCACCATCCTGCTGGACCAAGAGACCATTTTTGTGTTTGTACACAGAGATGATGAATTTTGTGGGTGAAGGCTAACTGGTGGTTGGAAGTTTGCTAGCAACAGGTTTTGGTCTGTTCACAACAGACCAAAACCTGTCTGTTGCTGGATGCTCTTTCCAATGATTTGAATAGTTTGTCAGCAGTCAAGTTGTCTTACAGTAACAAGGTGACACTTAGCAACATGTGAAAGGATTCGAGCCATACCCACCGATGACTCCATGGTTAAACCATCCAACTATATAGACAATAGACTCCTGCTACCTCCACCAAGGAGGTTACGTTTTTGCCTGCATTTATCCGTCTGTTTGACTGCCTATAAACAAGATACTGTAACTCAAAATGTTCTGGACTGATCTTGATGATGTATTTTTGGAATTTTTATCAGGACGCAAGGAAAGAGTTATAGGATTTTGATGGTAATCAAATCCAAATGCCAATCCAGGAACCTTTTGAAGAATTTATTATCATTCCCAAACACTTTCTTTAGGCTGTTTCAAAGCTGGACCAGTGACAATATAATGAACAATCCATCTAGTGTGCCAGGTTAGGTCGTGGAATGAGAAAGAAGTGATTAGGTTTTAGTGGTGATCTGAAGACAGATACAGATCCTGGAATTTTTGAAATTATTTGTTAATATTAAGGTATTTAGGCAATAAGGCATTTTCCCACATGTCAATTATAACTCAGCAAACAATGTCAGAAATGCCTTGGCAAAGTTTTGTTGTCTCTGAACACTTCTAGTTTATAAAATCAAATTGTTATATATTTTAAAAACATTACATAATTTAAAGACAGGCTGTTTTCATTTTTATATATATCTGAAAAAATATACTTCTGTCTTTTGCTTGAATTTGCATGATGGTTATATTATTCACTTTGTGGTCACGTTTCTGAGCTGACATTGAACACAACACAATGTAACTGTGTGACTGCTTAATCTATTTATATTCATCCTGCCAATTTCAACAAAATTTAACACTGAATTATTTTTTTTATATCATGGGTCACTGGGCAAAGTCTGAATGTGGTTTTCATACTAACTTTGTGCAGATAAGAAGGATTATTTTCCAGCAGCAGAACCCAATGCAATTTTCTAATCTAATTTTTCCCATGGAGACAGTAGAAATATGTGGCATTATGTTTTGATTTAATGTGCAATGCTGGGGTTAACACTTATGTTCGTCTATAGGGATTAGAGTAGACATGTAAGTGCACACGTGTGATAAAATAACATTATGTCTGAGGACTTATGGGCAATATTGGTAAGCCTCAACTTCAGTGCATTGTCAGTGGGTATTTGCCTCTGAGGGCACAAACAGAGCCAGGAGATAAATAAAGTTTCACTCTATCAAAATTCACAAGATAAATAATAATTGCATTCCAAATGACTTAGAACATAAAAACGTTTCCAAAAATTCTCTCAGTCCAAACTAAACCAATGAACAGTCCAAAGAGCAAACATTTAAATGTAGAGCTATGCCAAAATCATGGCTGGAATCATTACATGTTAAATCGATACACTTACATCATTAACATAAAAAATGGAGTTAGTGTCAGATATGCATTAAAACCACATCCTAACTGGCCTAAATCTCTTTAGCGCAGCAGAGCTTAACCCCTCCCATGTCACACCTTCATCGTCTTTGCAGGGATTAAATATGTCCATCCAAATTATCTATCACTGCCAACAGCTGAGCCCTTTTCACGTCTCAGAAGGTGAGAAACCTTGGAACTGTATCTGGCTTTATGTCCTCTCTGCTTGTTTCCTCTAACTCTGTCCCTCTGTGGTGCTTCACTGGCCCCCATGCCACTGACAGGGAGCTGTGGGGAGCAGAGCGGCTAATTACACTGCCATCTGTACACTCACATCCTCTCTGACTAAATGTTTAGCCGCCACATGACATCCTCATGTACACACATATACGCAGCACAGATGGGAGCTGGTGACTGCACTAATAGGTGTCACTTGGTGGTGAGACTTTGAGGCTACAGAGAGGAGGAGCCGTTAAGAGGAAGTATTTAGATTGCTTAGAGAATCAGAGTATTGAGGGGAACTATGTTGTGTTTTTCTTCTGGTAAACAAAGGCTCAGAGCAGCTCAGTCAATATCCTCCAGCTGCCAAAGACTCTCCCCTTCAAGCGCTCAGCGGTCTCTTTTATAATGCCAATGTTTCGCACAAGTCTTTGAGAGCTAATGCAGCCAGTCTCAGTTTTATACAAGTGAGATCCTTATTCTGTGCTGCAAGGAGGTGCAGCAGGAAGAGCTCGCCCCTCATAGCAAGAAGGTTCTGATATGGCAGGGTCTTTCTGTGTGGAGTTCGCATGTTCTTACCATACATGTGAGGGTACTCCAACTTCCTCTTAGACCAAAAACATGCTCATTAGGTTAAATCGTGAATGTATTGCCCTATGATTGGCTGGCAACCAGTCCAAGATGTACCCAGCCTCTTGTCCAATGACAGCTGGGAGGAGCTCCAGCCCCCCAGATGAACTTAGTTGAGACAAACTGAGTAATAGTGGGTTACATCTTGTGTTGGGCAAAATGAACTAAAACTCACATCTCAAACTGTGATACATGATAAATACCATTATGTTGCTTTTTCTTTTAAAGGTATAACAAAGCCAAAATCCCTTCAAAGCCTAATCCATGTAGGGCAAATACCAAATGTCAAACTGGTACCTTTATTACCAGCCAGCTGCACAATGTCAACATATTTATGTGCAAGAAACTGAAGAGCCACTTAGCAAAAGAAAAAAAAAAAATCAAAATGGTAATTTCCCATTTAGACTTGAGATTAGACCTCCTTTAATATAGTGAAATTAATAAAAAGATATATGTTATTTAAACTTAATATTGCAAATATTTCAAACTTATTTAATTCTCCATAAGCATGTTTCTGTTATAGGCATTTTTCGCAGGTCATAAAGTGATAATATTCTTGCCCCAAAAGCAATGAATTCAACTGAAATACATCACTGTACACTTTGTCTTGCCTTTTCTCTTCTTTGAAAATACATGTTTAAATGGGAATGAGAATCGAAAACCAATTCCAGTTGAGAAACAGTAACAACTACCACCAGGGATCGTCATTTGTCTTTATCCTGAACAATGCCCTTATCAATTCCACCCACTTTGTTCTGCAGGCATTTCAAATCAAGAATGTCATATTCTCAATAAAGGCCGTCCGCAGAAACAATAACAAAGAAGTCACAGATTTGATTATGGTAAGCAGGAGACAGAAGTGGTTAAAAATGGGGGCTTGCTTTTAAACACTATGATGCTGACTGCGCAATGTCCACAGTGTCTGCGGACATTGCGCCACTGAAAACCTGTACAGGCCCACGATTTACCTCTCAAAAGATCCACAGAAATCAACTTGGGAATTGATAAAGAATCAAATCATTAAGCAAAATATATACTGGCATTGGTTTCTAGAAAATCTTATGAGTTCCCATCTCTATGTACAAATCACAGAAACTTAAAGGGATGTTTTATTAAGAAAGGTTGTATGAGGCTCATGTCAAAAGTGAATTTATTTGCCACAGTGATTTGATCAGCTTTTCCTCCTGTAAGGAAAGAACTGGTACAGAGGCTGAGCAATACACTGCTGCAGAAAGGGCGAAGAGCTGGGAGTAATTTACTGAATCTGAGGTGAAAGTAAACTAAAAAAAGAGTTAGGGTGATTGTACACTATATTGAGCACATTAACAATACTTCACTTCTCTGATAGCGCGTCCTTTATTTTGGTACACTGCATAACCATGAGCATATTCTCCTGCCTGGAGTGAAGTAGTACCAATACATAGCAAACAGCAGAAAAGTAAAGCTTTGTTTTTATGTGTCCAGCACAGTGAATAATCCCCTCATTGCTGTTTTCTTTGGTTTGGTCTAAACAAAAATTCAGCAAATTACTTCAAGCTCTTGGCCCAATCTGCAGCAACACAGCCTTCCTTCCATGCAGTGTCCCTCCCTACCGGAGCAGAGCTGATCAACATCACTGTGGCTAATGTATTCACTACTGAAATGAAACTCAAAAAAGCCCTAGTCCCAGCTCATAATCAAAAGAGACTGAAATGAGTAAGAGACATGATGTTGTCACAAAAACATTCCAACATAGCGGAGGGTTCTGTCATATATGCTGAGAGACAGCTACCATTGTGTTCATATAATGTTTATCTGAAATTAACTCAGCTATACATTTAAGTTTCTGATATTTGTCCTTGAACAAAAGTCTGGTCATATGTTGCTGGGTCACTGGAGTCTTTATCAACATCACATACTGCACACAAGGACATGAAGCAATATTTCAACCTTATTACAAACAAAATGACACCACATTTTTCTTCATAAAATGACAAACTAAGCTACCAGACCTGAACTAGCCGTTTCCATCTGTCACATTTCACTGTTGCTGACAAATAGTAATCAAACACTGAATCACGTTCCAGTAGAGCCAAACACAATTTACAAATTCATACAAAAATTGTCTCCAAGTTACAAATGAAACTAACTATGATACAAACAAAATATTTTGTGGGATGGCGTGGCTCTTTATCTTGTGCTCTGGTGAAAGCATTGGAGAGCAAATGACTTGGCAAATATAATACCACCTCTATCATTAGTACGTCAGATGTTTTCACAGCTTATTAGCAACAATAAATTAAGTCTCTTCCCAAGATCTTCTCAGATCTGATATGGGTTTATCACATTCATCTGCTCATTATTCAGTCCAGCAGATTAATAACCCTACATAAATAATTCACAAATGCTTGTCAGTATCAGATAAAGAGAGACATTTCAAAGCTATTATCTGCATAGGTTTAATACTTAAGCTGTGCCATATCGTTTTTAAACCAAAGGGAGAGGTTGAAAAGTCACTCCCTGTGGTCTGTGTCATTTTACAATTAATAGAGTACATTTTAGAACAGCTAATTTATTAAAATATAGTACCTAAAATGTAATCAACAAACTTTATTTTCTGAGCTGCAGGATGTGCGTTGCCTGTGGAGAAATTGATTAAATATGTATTGAGTGATATTCTCATTAACTTCTTCAGAAGATGAAGCTTTAAAAGTCAAAACTGAAATTAAATAAACAGCAGGATAGCATAAAAAATAATTTGATTAATGTTACCCTTGTAAAGAATCTCATTTGGTGTTTGTGAACACAGTGGAATAAATTTAGCTTCCCATGGTTTACTGAGACTCTAATTCTAAGAGTAAAACCTTTCTTAGATTCATGAGATGAATTACAGCAGCTGACAGTCACTTTCCAGATGGAGAGAAGGTTTTGTAAGTTTCCAGTCCAGGAAAACTACAAACCACAGTATTTTGTGTTTGCCTGTCCACAGTGGGACATATTTAGGCTGAACAGGCCACTGGGTGCCAGGGTTTGTACAGTTCAGTTAGTATAACAGCACCACAAGTTAGTTCACAAAAAATAAAAAAGGCAACGAACTGGCAAAGCATTACTTTAAACCAGCAAACTTAAGTTCTAGCAGAGCAACAAAATGACAGACATATAGTTTTATCTACTTCCACACAACCAAAAACGAACTGTACCCTGATTTGGGTCGATTACTCAAGAACTTTAAACTTGTGTAAGTCATTAGTCAGGGATCATTTTCCTGCTCGTGCACTGTCACATATGTGTCTTCTAGCTACAGCATTATATCCACGTCAGCGTTACTTTTTTCATCTCTGACCAAAAAGTCAAGAACAGCTTGCAGTGTCAGCTTTATGGCATTAAACTTCCTGATCACTGACCTACATGTTTGGTGCTTAACCACATAATATTACAAACCACTTCACATCACATTGTTTGATTTAGCCCCATTGTGAGATTGCGTGTCTGCTTCCATTCATAAAGACAGACAGCTGCAGGGATGAACTGAGAGACTAACTGAGAGAGGTGGATTATCTAAAATATGTGATTTCTCAGAGATCTGTGGTAGCATGGTTAGTTGGGGATGGACAGATTAATACTTTTTATAAATGTACTTTAATTGTTGCCACCGAATTTCTCCCCTGAGAAAGCTCCATAAAAAGTCTCCACATCCCATCATGATGTAGTGAGATATAATTAAAATCAGATTATCCATTATCTGTTAAAAGAGTCTGAGCAGTACAAACTGCACAGTAAAAATGTATGTGAAGAGAGTCTCCAATAGTAACGATAGCCTACAAACACCTGATCTTAACCAAAATAACAAATTTAAACATTAAGTGTAAAATTACAGCAAAGTAGAGTCAATCTGAGACACACAGCCGATGATTATTTAAAGGAGGTCATATTTTACCCTAAATCAGGTTCATATATTCCTTTTTTATGTCTGCTCGGGTATGTCCAAATCACAAATGTTCAAAAAATCAGTCTTGTTTTCATATACTGACTGGCCCTGATAATGCTGGATTGTCCTTGTGCTCTGCTAGAGCTTCTGCCACGTTAAGGCTCCCTCCCTCACGTGGGCCCAGTCCACTCAGACTGATTTATTGGTCTACTCTTTGGTCATTGTGCAGTTCTGCACTGCTTGGCACCCTGTTGTCAACAACTCTGAATTTATTCTAACATCTGCACTCTGTAGTGGGCATAAACTGACAACAAAACAATGGTATTACATGAAGCTGGTGGGTCAATAAGGAGGAACAGGCTGTTTTAGGCAGCTACTGGCGCCACATAGGAGAGAGGGAGAAGTCTTAATGCTGCAGACTTATTGTCCTGTTCATAGAAACGTTCCACCAAACATTTCCATGAACAAGTAAAAGGTGACTTGGTAAACACATTAAAGGGTTCATAAAACTTAAGAAAGCATAAAATAAGCTCTCTAATAGTACAAAAAGATATATACTATATATACATAAATACAGTAGAACTGTTTTTATCGAAGAGCGCTGAGAGCATTGTAAGCATGGTGATAAAAAGCAGCTAAACTGGTGTTGAACTGAGACTGAGCAAATTATGGCAATGGATATGGTAACATAAAAACTGAACAAATGTCAGATATTTATTTAGGCAAAAATATCTTGGCACAAGCAAATGTGTTGACATAACATTTGATTATCAGACCAAAACCATGGAAGCATTGCCTTGTAACAGATTAATCTTCCTAATTATATTTCTGCTTTTTTCCAGCTTTCCTCATAACATCCATACTGTTGCTGTAAGCCTTTATTGTTTACTTCTAGACTTAGAGAAATAAATGTTACCTTGTTAATTACATTTCTTTTTGATTTATTTATTCTACTAGAGGACCTGTTTTTTTTAAGATTATTTTTTAGGCATTTAGTGCCTTTATTGACAGGAGAGAGAGTGGATAGGCTTGTGAAGGGGGGCGAGAGAGAGTAGGGGAGGACACTCTGCAAACTGGTCACATGCTGGATTTGAACCCGGGCCGGCAGAGGCATGTATATGGGCCGTGCCTGATTGTTTTCCACTCTGTCAAACCAGCACCCCGTAGAGGACCTGTTTTAAACACGTCAGCTTTAATCCTGCATTACAGCCTGTTGCGTGAGTCCCTCTACAGTGTGCCATCAGAGTAACAAGCATCTAAAATATGGTACAGTTTGTGCTGAGAAGCCGTGTTAAAATTATATTACCTCCTGCTAATCCACTGACAAAGTAATGATCAGACAGAGAGAGAGAGGGCTAACTCACTTTGAGACTACAGCACAGACAGCCTGGAGCTAATTCTGAACACACACACATCCTCAGACTTAACAGTGATGGTGCTACATTATGTACTAAGAGCGGCTGTTAAAGCAACATTATCCAGAGCAAATCAGACGGATTGGAGGCTGCAACATTTCTGCTAAAGCACTCAGACCACACACACACAAACTATCACACAGTCTAATTCAGACAAGTGACTCACAAGAACAAATGGCATGAGCCTGAAAATGTTCTGTCTTTAACACCCATTTACATGCTCAAAGCTGATATTACACACACCGTTATTTCTGATTCTACGTCAAACTCACCAGTTTCTGGAATAGATGTCCAACAGTGACCTTCTCGTCCCACTGCTGAATGTTGGGTAGAAGAGCATCGTAGAACTCCTTGTGGATCTCAAAGATGTCTTGGATTTTGTAGAAGATAATCTCTACCTGCTGGATGGTCAGTACGGGCTGTGAGGTTGTGGCTGTGGCTTTGAGAGGACGCATGGGCTGGAGAATCACAGACAGAGAAAAAATACTCAATGAAAACGACTTAACCAAATGTCCACATTTTTATTTTTTTCTGCAGGTACATTCAGAGACTACAGTGACTGTTTTTCTTTCCTTTGATGGCTTTTTAAAATCTTTGTAAAGTTTTTTTTAACTACTTTTACAATTGAATTTCAGAATAGTTCGTGTACAGCATTTACTATTACATGTAGGCGTGGGACAATATTTGAACACAGCCACGATTAAAAGAGCTCCAGAAGATTTCCTTAAAATAGCCCATTGACTCACCTCTATTTATAAGAGCAGTCATGCAGCACTGTCCACTCACCAGAGCAACC
The DNA here is from genome assembly GCA_037902135.1 of Cetoscarus ocellatus. Taxonomy (NCBI): domain Eukaryota; kingdom Metazoa; phylum Chordata; class Actinopteri; order Labriformes; family Labridae; genus Cetoscarus; species Cetoscarus ocellatus. The sequence goes on from JBAMNC010000142.1 coordinate 704,431, forward strand.
ACACCCCAAACTGTGTGTGAGCAAGCCCAAGACTGCTTGACATTAACAAGAAAAGATTGGTAGCAACATGATTTAGCACTATAGTGTAGCTTTCTATCTTTTAAACTACCCAGAAAAGACAACAGATTATGTTTTTCTTTATTTCCAACAGACCAAAGAATGTAAAAGACAAGCTCCATGACATTTAACACAAATTAAAGAATGATGAAGTGACACAATGTGAAGCTATTGTTTAGCCCTACATAATGATAGCTCTGTAACAGCAGGTTCTGTAGTTTGCCTGCTCATTGACAGATTCTTTAATTGTCAACTTACATGCAAATAACTTATTAAAAGCTAAACTTAAACCCGTGTAGCATGGTACAAATACACATATAATAGTCCAGTTTATGACTCCTCTGGTTAAAAGCTGGGGTCATGTCTTCTAGTTTAAGACTGAAAACACCAATAAATTTGTTATTCCATGATGTTGACAATCCATGTCAAGAAAAGTCATCATTTAAATTGGTATGGTTATATTCTTCCTCACTCCTTGTTTTCAAAACAAGGCTTTGACTGCCTGGAATTAATTTTATGGACTCTACACCTGGATCCTCAATGCAATCTTGGACTTAAAATATTGGTCTGTCATCCCCTATAATCATTGTTTCTGGTCTGGCATGGACTTTGGCCTTCTGGCTTTCTCTTACTGTACTGTGTGTGGCAGTGTGTGTATATACATATATATTTATTTGTTTTTTTTTTGTCTGTCTCTTGTTCTGTTTGTACTGCAATATAAAAAGTTATAAATAAAATAAAAAACTATATATTTATATTTATATTATAATTTATCATTAATTCATTCGATTTACATGACAATAGGTGCCTGAAGATGGAGATTTTCAAAATGAGACATTAAATGTTGAAACATTTAGACAAAGCCATGTTACTTCAGCCTTTTTGATGTTGGAATATTGTTGAGGCCACGATACACCACAGAGCGCCACAGTCATTCCTGCCTGTGGCCAGCAGACTTTATAACTCCTGTAATGTTACTTGCACTGTCAGGTCCTGGAGACTACAACGTGTTTGACAGTTTTCACTCTGTGGTTGTTCATTTATGTTCTAATGTGCTCAGATTACCTCCAATTTACTGACATATACTTCTGATATCTAACAAATGTAATATCCAGTGCAATATCCCTCCTGCCAAACTGTGCCTTTCTGTCCAACAGTGTTGTTATATTTATATATTAATATTGTACAAATTGCTCATTTTTGACAGTATAAATTATGTTTCCTTGTATCCTTGAATTTTCATAAAAATGTGTGTGATACAAACAAATTTACACTCTGTACAGTGAGAGCATTTACATTTATTACATATTCAGAACAAAACAGTTTGTTGGGGTGCAGTTTTGTTCCATATGTGCTTCTGCCGGCCCATTTGCATAAAATCCTCCTTCGTTCTCTTTCATCCTGTTTCATGAGCCTATCAAGTATCTCTTCTCCTCCAATAAGGGCATAAAAATACTTAAAAAAAGCTGTAAACAAGCAATTGCCTGGTCTTGTTATGTGTCACACAATGACAAACATAATATTAGCCCCTCTGTAATGCCACTGACTCTGTGACTCTGTTCTCTGCTGTAAAGCCTCTGACCGGTCAGATCACACGCCAACTCAACTAACCATGGACGTGTGAGGAGTGGACGTGGAGATGGCGGGGGCTGAAATACAGTAAAAAGAGAAAAAGCTTTCACGTCATGGAAGGTGAAGTTCTCCCAGGCTGGTGACTCAGGCTCCTGCTGAGTGTGAGGTTGTCTGATGGATAATAAGACAGGCTCACTCACTTTCAAAAGCACACACACTGGCTGAGAGTCAGACACACAATCAACGCCCCCAGTGAGGTCTACATATGATGGAAAAGCACTAAAGCTTAAAAACCTGCTTTTGAAGTGTTTTAAGTGGCAGAAAATAATCATTTGATTTCTGATTGACTTTCTCTTTCCTTAAGTGTAGGGAGGGATCATCAGATAAAGGTGCTGCAAAATTAAGTTTCCCAAAACTGTTGGGAAGTTGTATCTGAGAGAGAAACAGATGTCTACACTGTAACTTAAAATGGCTGACATGTATAAACTTAAACAAAGAACAGCCTATAGAAAGTGATTGGGGTGGGCAGGACCTTTCAAAAAACATATTAGGAATGTGATTGGAAATTTAATCAGTCAATCATCTTCATCATGAGCAAATCAGATGATGAAGTAGGTGGGCACTACTGCCAATGAGTTAAATGAATAACGGCAGCTAATCTGTACAACAAACTCTTTGTAGAGGAGCAAAAAAAAGGTCCATGAAGTAATGCTTTCAGTGTTGTTCTTTGTTCTTAACTTAAGAAATGTTGTCCAGCTCTGGTAAAAGTACTACTAAAGAAGGTGGCATCTATGCTAATCTCTACACCAGCAGGCATTGTTTACAGGCCTGCAGTCACTGTCATGGCATCATTTGTAGCTCCCGTTCAAAGGATGCAGATTAGCAGTGTCTCTACATATCTGCCTGATTAAAGGAAATGAATCAGGCACATTCACTACCTGTTGCGCCACCATGCCACAAATTTAAAGACAAAGAATGCATCTTCCATTTTATGTAGAAGCAAATGTTTGTCTTGGTCTGTATGCCTTCAAAAACAGACTGTCACAAGGAGTGGAGCAGGTCAATTTTAGTGCAAGAGACACTTGGTATAATTATCTATGAAAAATGAGCATCCATCCATCTATCCATCCATTTTTTAAAACCCTTATTACTTTTGGGGTCACGGGGGTCTGGAGACTATCCCAGCTGAAATTTAGCGAGAGGCAGGGCACACCCTGAACCAGTCACCAGCCAACTGCAGGGCCACATAGAGAGAAAGACAACCATTCACACTTATACATATACCTAGGCACAATTTGGAGTCACGAGTCAAACTGACGAACCTGTTTTTGGTCTGTAGGAGGAAACTAGAGCGCTGGGAGGGATCCTACACCTGCACAGGGAGAACATGCAAACTCCACACAGAAAGGCCTCTACATGCCTTCAAAAAACAGACTGTCACAAGGAGTGGAGCAGATCAATTTTAGAGAGACTTTGTAATCTTATCTATGAAAAAGGAACATGTATGTTAAACTTGGTGAGATGAGTTTGGAAAAACTGGTTAAAAGAATATCTGTCAAAATTGTGCATCCCTATGAAGGACATTACCACTCAAAGATCAGACCATGCTTTGCCTGATTCAACACATGAGGTACTTCTGACATTTGTTTACAGGTCATCTCTGACATTTAATTTGACCACAGTGTATTTTAGTAATCCTCTCTGTGTCTGGGGAAGTACATGACAGTAACACTAATACTCTTTGAGTCATCACTGAGAGCTGACATATAAGGAACTGAGACACAGACCTGATTTCTGCTCCTAATGCTGTATCTGTTTTGTTTGTATTTTAATTTCCTTTACTGCACACATCTATTTCACTTCAGAACCCGGGTTTGTTTTTACAACTGTTTTGTCATGACCTAGTTTTGTAGCAAACATGGTGCTTGAACTTAAATGGACAATATGTCGGTCAGAGTGTGGCGTGTGGTTAATGGTAGCAGGATGTGACATAGTGGTGGCTCTGTATGGGGAAACACATTTAGTTTGAGTTTCAGGAAACTGCCTTTAGTTCAGTTCAGACCAATAACCACTAATGACAATCTGACAGTTCACATTAAAACACACTACTGCAGAAACATGCTTCATGAAGCTGTACAGGCAGTCTACTGGTGTCAGTGTGACAGTGTTAATGATACTGAAACATTATTAGAATTATGAATGTGCTTGTATTCGTGTCTCACCAGAAGCAGAGCCTCCAGCTGGTTGATGTAGATCTCCTCACTGGCCAAGAAACCAGACAGCACCAGTTTCTTCATCTCCAGACCTTTCTCTATGTCCCCCTGCAGGAAAAAAATGCACACCATATTGTAATAACATGTTATACATACTGTCATGCATTTCACTCAGAAACACAAACATGTATAGTTTGTCCAGTGCTTATTTATTTTACAGCACAGTGACTCAAGGTCATTTCCTGCCTGATCCAGCTCGTCGTCATTTTAGGTTAACATGATGAGATCATTACACAAGCATCTAAAGTGCACTGGAATGTTAACCTTACACACCAGATGGACCGGTCAATATACTGCTGTTGTCCCAAATCTGGGCAACAGCCAATAGAAAGAGTTTGGGCAGAGCCTTTCAAAAGCATATCTGGCAGTTGATTGGATGATCATTTCATCAATCACATTCTTTAAGGGACAGTCAGATAAAGCAGTAGGTAGGCGCTACTGCTGCAATGCAAAATACAAAAATAAGCCACTTCATAGAACAAACTGTTACCAGAACAAGTGCTTTAAGTGTTGCTTGTTTTTCATTTTTTAAAGAAATGTGGTCCAGATCTGATAAAACTGCTACTGAAGCTGCTAGCTTCTATGCTAATCTCTGTATGAGCAGTCGCTTCCTGCTGTCGTCTCACTCGTAGCTCCCACCTCTTCCTGCTCTGAAGGACTCTTATTGGGCCAAGCACTATCGATGTAGACTGGAGCTTGAGAAGATGGATCTGTCTGATTTCAGACACTAAATCAGGTGGATCCAGCTGCTGTGCAACATTAATGAAATGTGCAGCCACAGTTGATTGGGAATCTTAAGGGGCTACAATGGATCAGTGGTAACGTCGGCTGCCTCTTGAAAGGAAGGCTGGGGGTTCAATCTCTCGTGCAGTTACATGTTGATCATTAGGCAAGACAGTTGAACCGAAATACCTCTCAGCATTATAACGTGTGTGAAAGTGTCCAATAATCACTTTAAGAACCTGATCAAACTTTATGTAGCCACCACGACGATCAGCGTATTAACGTGGTGTGAATAGATGTGCATCTTATGAAGGCAAAAGCTCTCTGGTGTTCAGTTACCATTTGGGGACCCACACAGGTTTGCAACATATAATGATGATAAATGATAATCATTTAAACGCTAATTTACTCATTCAAGGTGTCTTTTTTGGGAATTTGGTGCATTCACCAACAAAAAAAAAAATGAAATAGGCTAACGTGACTCTTTGTTTCTGGTCCTCCTCTGTCCCCCTCAAAAAATCATGACTGTCTAATCAGGTCCTGGGCTTACTGTGACATCACAGAAAGTCATTATATTAATACTTGACCCTGACTTCGTATCTCCAGCCATATACCTCCACCCACAACAAGCTCAAAGCTGCTCTCATGCTTGCACATCTCCAGAAGTAGAGGAATGGTTTGCATTTGCAGAGACACACATCAAAAGTTGGTATTCTGACACTGGCTCATTAGGTTAGGCTTACAAAGAGTCAAAAACGCTCCCTTATGGTTATCAATATTATAATAAGACAAAAAGTTAGTATAGACATTTAATTAAGACCACAGAGAACTATTTAAAAAGGTGGAAAAGAGAAATGATGTGTCCAATAACAACAAAACTACACATTTCACTGCTGCCTGTAGCAATATGTAAACCAATTCTTCTGAGAGAGGTTTAATTTCTAGTTGTTTGTTTGGATTGATTCACAAATTAAATATTGATGCTTGGGGCTAGCATACCAATATTTTTTATACAAATTCAGGGACAACAAAATTTTGGGATATTGATATTTTGTCCCACTCTCAATGTTAAATGGAGACTTAAATCTGATATTTTTCATCTTCAGCCATTTTTAACTAAACAATGGAAACACATGTTATTTGTCTCGTTTGTAAACAAACCTGTAAAGAAACCTGTCCACACACTCTTTCTCCTCTGTGTGGATAAAACAATCTGGTTGAAGTTGTTGCAAATCAAGTTTCCTTAACAAATTGCAATACACATTGCAAGAGGAAAAAATACTTTAATATCATTTCCAATTATTGTTCAGCTCTTGTACCAAGAACCATATCTCTATAAATAACCTGACCACATGATCACTTCTGCCAACTCCTCGCTCTGCATTCATCTAATTTACACCATACTGTAAAGTGCACAAATCCACCGAGGTGCTACAGTGATCTAATCAAATCAAAATGTGTTGTCCAACAGCTTTTCAATGTGTGACAGTTGTATTGGTCACCCTAACAAAATACACCATCTTCATGAAAAGTGATACACAGCAGCTCATGCAAACAAACTATGAGAGTTTACAGCGCTGTCATTTTCCTTCCCACCCTGACTAAAAACAAGTTTTTCACACAGTCATAAGACAATGAGATAAAAAGCTACAGTCAAAATGATGTTGAAGAGTTTCTTACAGCAGATGGGAGGTCAAAGATCAACTGTGTAAGGAGAAATGAAGATTAATCATTAATGAAGTCACATCTTGGCTCTGCCTGATAACAGCAGTGACCTCATTGTTTTAACGAGTTGATCACTGACACTGTTTTTATCCCTGAAGACTGAAGGTAAACTGCAATCAGGTTCAATATCCAGTCTGGGCACCTTGATACAGAAGTATTATTATAAAGAGCTTTAAGATGTTTACTTCTACAATAGGTGACATGACATTTCAAAGACTTATTCAGAGAGAAAAGAAGGATACTTTTCAGTATCAAGATTCTGTGGTGACTCATTCGAAATCATAACCCACACGACATGGAGCAGCAGCGGTGGTGCTACGGTGTCAAAGCAGAAGAAAAGGTGGAATGAATGACAAATGATAAATCATGGTTTTACATAACTTCATTGTGCTGTTCTTACATGATAACTTCAGTGATTAACACTGGATTAAAAAAGCATGTGTAGCAATCAAGGTTTAAGCCTCTCAGTCTGTTCTAATCAGTCTGTTCCCTTGAAATAAGCTGAAGGATCCTCTTCCTGAAACAATAAAAGCAGCTGTGGCAGTGACTCAGACTGTTTGTCCATGGATATGCCAGTGAGCCAAAGCCAACATTTATCAAAAGCACGACAAACCATATGTCCTTGAGTGTGATAAGACATCTGTTAGATAATATAACTTACAAAATATATCTGTAAGCTTATGTTTTTATTTGATTAACAATAAAATGAAAATGTTTTAATTGAAAATAAGGTGCAGAAAACAATATTTTGGAAGTAATTAATCCCTTTGTCTAAAAGAGTATTTGAACTTTATAGCTTCCATCTAGAGAAGAGGTGTCCAAACTTTTTTTTTTTTTAATCAGGGGCCACTTGCGTAAAAATACATGAATGACACGGCAACTTTGATGTACTTTAGAGTATCACCGTTTAGGACTGTGGAGAAGAAAAAAAGAAGCAGTTTTGGCAATTTAATTGCTTGAAGTGCTTCTAATTTTTTTGGTTAATAAAAAAAAATCCTTTTCAATGTGACTGAAAAGTTTGATTTAACTATTCAGTGCCATACTTTTAATGTTTGAATGGAATAATCACTGTTTTAACCTTTTTTCCTTTATTAGTAGTGGAGAGACAGAGATGCAGGAAATGGGCCACAGGCTGAAACTGAACCTGAGCCGTCCACACAAAGTAACAGCCTGACTATCTGCACCCCCTTTATTGTCAGGGCGTCGGTGGCGAAGTCTGACAGTACAGAATCAGAAGGTTGCGGGTTCAAGCCCAGCTCAAGCTGTCTCATGGCGATGTGTCCTTGGGCAAGACACTTAACTCCAAGTTGCTCTCACTTCTGCGTCAGTGGCGTGTAAATGTGTATGAAAGGGCGTGGCTGTGTTTGTGAACGGGTGTGAATGAGTAGATGTGACCTTTACCATTTATTGTCTGTGTAGGTTCTCAGTCATCCAGGTCACAGTTATCTGAGGTTCTGGCCAGAGATAAGCAACTTTGCTCAACGTGAGGGCCACATTAGTTTTCCCCTTATTGTCAGAGGGCTAAATTCTTTGCAACAAAGGTAGATTCAACTTACTAATATCTACATATAATTTAGTAAAAGGAAAAAATACCTAAGAAGTTAATATACCAACATCAATGTGATTAAACTTAATGCAATCAGTAATACTTGATCGGATGAGCTAAACAGAATTCAACGCATGATTTTTGATTGCAAATTATGGAGCATATTTAGAGTATTATGGTATAATGAGACTGGGAGCCACATTCAATATTTCCTACTGCTAAACAGAGGTTTTTTCTTACCGCCATGATGGAGGGATTCATAATTGGTTTTATGAATTCATGTTGGGTGTTGGATGCATGTATATATGTGTATTTTATGTATCCATGCATATATGTACACCCATAAAATGAAGAGTTTGTCTTCAGCTTGCTCTATTGCAAAGTGTCTTGAGATAACACTTCTTATGAATTGGTGCCATACAAATAAATATTGATTGATTGATTGATACATTTAGCATACAGTGTAACATTTCTATATATTCTACAGAAGTAAGAATAGGTACTTATACTTGTGCTTTTATTTTAAAATGCCTTTTGTAATGCTTGCAAGAATATATTACAGAAACACTTTAAGACAATAACAGCTCTATTTTCTTGAAAACATTGCTTTTTTTTATGTTTTCAAGGTACACTTTGTTACTTTTTTACGTACTTTTCACATACTTTTTTATTTACAAATGTGGCCCTCCAGTCTGTACACTGTTTTGATAAATTGTACAGACTGGTGGGCCACATTTAGGACGCAGGCTGTGGCCCAGTTGCCTACTCCTGGTCAAGGCTTTATATTTCAGCTTTAGGCCCAGTTACCTTTGAAAACTGAAGAGGCCTTTTGGAGAAGAGGTGAAACATACTCAAGAAACTTACACAAGTCCCTCTTAGCCCCTGCAAGGAAAGAACTGGCATGGAAGCTAGGCTATACATTGCTGCAGATGGGGCCAAGAGCTCTATGTAATTTACAGACAGCTAGTTCATTATTCATTTTTTTGCATCTGCCTGAATGTGACACTTAGTAACTTAGGAAGCATTATGAGATGGTAAATGTACAGTTGTTTTCAAAAATAATAGCAGTCCCACATCACTAGCAAGATAAATTACTGTTTTTGTTAGAATTTCAACTTCTACACTGCAAGTAAGTTTCTAGAAGGTTAAGTAAAGGTATAGAAAACCAACAGACCCAACAGGCATGACGTGCATGCTGCTGATTCTGTGAAACTGAATCATTAACTGAAAGGGGCGAGTTAAAAACAATAGCAGTGCTGAGTTCAATTAGTGAGGTCATTAATTGTGTGAAAAAAATAGGTGTTAAACAGGTGGCCCTTATTTAAGGATCAAGGCAACTGACGCTGCATATGCTGGCTGTGCATTTGTCCTTGAAAAACAGAGTAAAATAGGTCGTTCAAGACGTTGTTCAGAAGAACAGTGTTCTTTGATTAAGAAGTTAATAAAAGAGGAGAAAACCTATAAAGAAGTTCAGAAAATGATAGGCTGTTCAGCTAAAATGATATCAAATGCTTTAAAACCAGAAACCAGAAAGGCGAGGAAGACAAAGAAAACGACTATTTGAATGGATTGGAGGATAACCAAAATGGCAAAGGCTCAGCCAATGATCAGCTCCAGGAGGATCAGAGAAGATCTAAGGTTGCCTGTGAGTACTGTAACAATCAGACGACGTCTATGTGAAGCCAAGCTACCAGCAAGAAGCCCCCCCAAAGTCCCATTGTTAAAAAAAAGACGTGCTGAAGAGGTTACAATTTGCCAAAGAACACACTGACTGGCCTAAAAAGAAATGGCACAATATTTTGTGGACTGATGAGAGTAAGATTGTTCTTTTTGGGTCTAAGGGTCACAGACAGTTTATCAGACGACCTGAAAACACTGAATTCAAGCCACAGTGCACAGTGAAGACAGTGAAGCATGGTGGTGCAAGCATCATGATATGGGCATGTTTCTCGTACGATGGTGTTGGTCCTATTTATTGCATACCAGGGATCATGGATCAGTTTGAGTACATCAGAATACTGGAAGAAATCATGTTGCCGTATGCTGAAGAGGAAATGCCCTTGAAATGGGTGTTTCAACAAGACAATGACCCCAAGACACCAGCAGGCGAGCAAAATCATGGTTCCAGACAAACAAAATTCAAGTAATGGAGTGGCCAGCACAATCCCTGGACCTTAATCCCAAAGAAAACTTGTGGGCTGACATAAAAAATGCTGTTCATGAGGCAAAACCAAGAAATGCAGAGCAATTGTGACACGCAGTACAATTGTCCTGGGCTTCAATACCTGTTGACCGGTGCCAGAAGTTGGTAGGCTCCATGCACCACAGATGTGAAGCAGTTATCAGAAACTGTGGTTATGCAACTAAATATTAGTTTATGATTCTCAGGAAAGTTGAATCATCAAGCAATTCTTAGTTTATACACTACATTTTTGAGTTTGTAAATAAAGATGTCACCACCGCAATTTTTTTGAACATCATATTTCTTGACTTTCTGTAAAATATTATCAAATTCAATTACTTTTTCCAATTTCCTTGCTTTGAAATAGAATGTGCAGTGTCCTAAATGCATTTGTGTGCATTAAAATAACATTTATTTGAAGAATTTTAAGGTTTACTCACCTTTTTAAACACACTGCTATTATTATGAACATAACTGTATTACTGTGCATATGATTGAGAAATAGAAAAGATATCAGTATTAATGTATGGAATTTCAGGTTAGAGCATACAGGAAACAGCCTTGGGTGATTGTACACCACACTGAATACATTCACAATGCTTCACTTTTTGCACACAACCTCCTTTATTTTGGTTCTACCTCACTCCAGACAAAAGGACAGGCTATGTTATGTGCCAAAGTAGTACCAAAGCAAAGGAGCTTCCTGACATAAAAAGTAAAGCACTGTAAAAGTGTCCAGTACTGTTTACAAAACCCCAGCAATTTTCAAAGTTTATATCATTCACCTAACATTCACTAAATTACACAGAGTTCATGGTCCCATTTGCAGCAAAGTATAGGGCATCTTACATGGTTGTTCTCTCTTTATAGGGGCACAGATGATCAAAATCCCAGTGGTTAACGTATTTACAATTGAAATGAACCTCATACAAACCCACTCTAACAAAACCATAGACTATTCCTATGAGTTATGAGGCAAGGGCAAAATCACAGTCAAGGTTTAGATGACATGCCATGCGGCTGAATGCCTTCACACAAATGACAGCAGGAGTGACATTCAATACATAACTTCCTCTTTTTGCTATTGCCTAACACAGATCCCAAAGATAACAATTACATTTACTGTAAGCGTATGTATGTATGTATGTATGTATGTATGTGTATATATATATATATGTGTGTGTGTGTGTGTATATATATATATATATATATACATACAAATATATACGCACTATAGTAAGATATTTAAAACTTAAAATTGAGATAAAAACACATTGTAAATATCTCTTAATATTTCTCAAAAATGTATCATATCACAGCTGTATCAAATTTGTAAAATCTTTCTTAAAAAATATTGATCAGTTTTGGAAGCATTGAGTTATGCTCTTTTGGACCCCATGTAAGGAGACTAGCGCCTCATTGAAGGACTGGTCACAGCTCAGCATGTGGCATCTTCTCCTTAACTCTTCTCCCACTTTCTCAAATGCAGGCAAAGGTATGAAAAAACAAACATCACTTTATTTGTTGATTGTCAAAATCAATGAGGTTTTTTTTCAAATTGCATCCTCAAGCTACTCTGTAAAAGTTCCTTTGCTTACAAATGCCAAAAGTAGCCCTGGACCTCAATTAAAGGCACACAGAGATAAATCTGTCAGTGAGGGTGTTTGTCATTGACGTGTAAGGCTCACTCCTTCAGTGACATGACAGGAAAAGAGGGGAAAAACTATTTCTTCTGACAGTGGGAAAATATTCCTGTGCTGTACAAAGAGCTACTGTGTGGTGAGAGGGAAAGATGAGAAAAACATGAGCAGTGAAAGCTTTTTTCCATGGCAACCTGCTCCTGTGTGTGTGCACTTCTAAGTGAGACCATATATACAGAAAACAGCATGTTCTTACCATAAAAAGTTCAATTAATAGCCCAAGCTTTTTCTGTCTAATAGCCTAAGCTTTTTTTTATGTTAAATCTTGTTCACTTAAGTATAGGGAAATATCCTGCCTCCACTTTGGACAGGTATCAAAAATAGATAGGACTCTCCTTCAGACTAGACCAACAGTGGTGGAGAAATCAATTGTTACTACGATTTTCATTGTAAATTTAGACCTGAGCATAGCAGAGAGAAAAGGGACCATACATGAATGCTGTGCTGGCCTGTGAAGCTGACTGTAAACATGTCAGAATGCAGGCAGCTGTGAGGTGTTAGTGACCTGGTTGTTAGTTTGTGCTCCACATTTGAGTCTGTAGCCCTCAGGCTGGGGGCTGGGGTTTGAGTCTTACCTGTGCCTCCTTACCAGAACGTCATTCCTCACCTTCTCTCCAACTTTCATCTTCTATCTACCATCCTGTCTGTTGACTAAGGGCATAAGAGCCCACAGATAAATCCAAAAGAGAAGGTTTGTTGTTGTTCAAAACAGTTGTTACAGGATTTAACTTTCTTGGGAGAAACTTTTGATTCATATTTTTGTTCGATTTCTAAAGCCAGCTGCTTTTTCTCTAAGCACGAATCGCCATATTAAATCATCTGAGAATGTGTAGAAGCTTATTATCAAGGTCTGCCTTTATTTGACAAAATATGCCACAAATGGCTGGTAAAGAAGAGTGGACCTAAAACTGGGATGGGCTTTATTTACAAGGTTTATGGCACATTGTTCCCTGTGTTGTGATTCTGTGTCATAAATGAGATATGAAGATACCAAGAGTGACGGGACAGAGCAGCTGCTTTATGTAAAGTTATCTACAGCAAGTAAACATACTATGGCTGGGCAACATACAGAGCTTTTCAGATGTATGAATATATATTCAAAGAGATGCAGAGTGAGACAGAAGTGGGAAAGATGATACTCTAAAATAATGCAACTTTATAATTAAAAGTTTAGGATATCATTATTCTTTTAGCAAATGTCAGTCCTGTTGATGTATCATACTTAACTGGCCAGTAAAAAGTATGATACATTAAAGTATGACAACCAGTGGTTGGGGTGAGAATTGTTCCAATTCAGATCATATCAGTGCCTTTACTGATTTTTCTTATCAATCCAACTCTATCCATTCCTTCTGTGATTCTGGAGTATTTTCTGTATGGGACAAAATCTATTTTTTTTCTGTGTTAATCACATCCTTACACCATGCTGTTTCAACAAGTGTTTCAGCATGTTGCTGATATTTCCACCATCGCTTTAACCATGTGTTGCATGGTTGCATGCTGTCTAACTGACACTGGCTCTTGTCTCCTGTTGTTATTATTGATCATGAGACAAATTATTTGACATGTTAAGTCTTAACGGAAAAGTATTATTTCATCTAAATAATTGTATTTATAGTACATCTCTCTTTTTTTCAGAAACAGGTAGTTTATATTTTAGGTATCTTTTTATGTATTTCTAGACATTGTGTAGATGGCTGGTAAATAAATGTGTCCGTGTGACATTTGGTAATTGACCAATGTGGATTTATCTTAGAACTAACTTTTGTAAATTCTATAAAAAAAGAGGTACATACGGTGTATTTCCATTAACCCATAAAATATTGAGGTCAGATTTATGATCTATATCACTTAGCGCTGACTGACACCTCCCTTTATTTGTAGCGATGCATAGCATTTTTAGTATACCAATATTGGAAGATAATTCCTCTAAAAGTCAATTATCTGTATAAGAATGTATATCTGTATAAGAATGTATATCTGTATCTGTATATGTCCGGCTTCTTGATTGAAAGCCAGTTTAAGCCTCACTGATGTCCTCTTTGGCTTCTTGGCTTAAGCTATTGTGGAACACAGTACAGAGATGGGCAAATTACTACTCTTGGCTGATTAGATTCCTGGAGCTGATACAGAACTCATGCTATTAAACCGTACGTGCGTCTCTTAAAAGACCGCAGCTTAATGCCAAACATACATAGTGCTATATGCAAGCTTCAGTGCATCCTTAGTGAACTTGGACAGAAGACATTCTCGCTGTTGAGCATCCTCCCATTTCAGTAGATTTTGAAACAAATATTCTGAGTTGATTATTTGCAAACTAAAAAGGTAGAATGTTGACAATGTCCAGCTGAAACCTCTTATTTCCATTTTTCATGGTTTTCATTTGTTTTCCTAAAACAGTACTTTTGGTTACTTTCCCTGTTTGTAGTTTCACACATTTTAAACAAATTTAGAGTACAGAAAAAAATCTACTCCGAACAATACAATACTTAAACATTCAGTGGAAATGTTTTGTTTTCATTTCCTCATGCTGCATTCACACATTAACTTACAGTAGTTGACACAGACCGGCGTTAATAAATTATAAAACGTTTGGGGTCACTTTTGCTGTGTTCAACGCAGGGTGATGTATCTAAAGTGGAGAAAAATGTTGTGCTGGTGGAGTAGAATATTTCCTCATAGCCTCCTGACTAATTGTAGAAAGGTTTTGAACGCTTGCAAACTTGCAACGCATGGGTAGCACACTCAACTAGAGGGAACATTGGCCTAACATAGCTTGGCGCTGCTGATCGTTGTTCAAACATAATCAAGACACCACTCAACGAATACCATATAAAGCGGACATATATGCCATTTCACCATGTGAAGCTACAGCTGGTCTCAGTATTCTGACACCATGCCTAGAGGAAGAAAGACAAGTGACCCCAGAAGGGAGTCTCAAGTTGTACAACAGGGGCCTATGGGTGAGCAGGCCAACTGTTACAAAAGGCAGTGAAATAAGTGTTCAAAACTTGATAAAACTTACAAGCGTCTTGGATCAAATGTGGGCCAATTTTTTAAGCACGCATAAAATTCTCAACATATCCGCCAGGCATCAGCATTGAACAGCTGAAGTTAATCTAGTTCTGCATGTCCTGACGAGCCTCAATGCTTCCCCATATATGTTGACAAAAGATGGCAAAAATGTCAGTGTGTAAATGCGGCTAGCAATTTTGGAGAAGAGAGGTTTTGGCCAAACAACAATCATGTGCTTGATTTTGCTGTTACCATTGCATTTTGTCTGTCAATGTAAACCAAAGACTTTCAGTTATCTTCATGATTTCAGTGTCACTACTGCTATAGGCTAGAACAAGTTTGGAAACATTGGCATGTTAGGTATTACTAAAAGTTCTAATCATGCATCCTGGTCAATAGCCAAAGTGTAAAGCAACAGGGTATCAAGAAAGACCAGGCCTTAGAGGATCGGCTTTTATTTGAAGATTTATTGTTTATTTTGTTCTTTGTTCATGTTAGGTGCCATAAAGGAGATAAGAAGATATCAATAGTGCCAGGCAACAGAACCGAGCAGGCCTGCTATCGGTCAGTTTATCAACTGTGAGTGCACACACACTATCACGACCGCATGTCCTCACAAACGCTTCAGAAGTTGGCATTATAAACAGATGCCAGCCGTCTCTAAAAAGAAGTGGAGTAATGAAACATGTGCTTCAGTGTAGCTGCTTCATCATCAGGCCACACTGAGAGACCAATGGCTGACACACACACACTCAAACACACACTTGCAGCACAGATGGCTCACACTCAGCAGCACATAACATCCCCACATTGAACCCAGGCACCAAAAACACTTTACACTTTGCTATAAATAGAAAAGATATGAAGCCTTGCCTGAGTGTTGAAGTTATCTGACTCATTTGTGTGTGTTTTTGTTTTTGTGTGTAGTCCCTGCATCCAGCAGTCCCGCCGCCTGTCTCACCTTGAACTGTGTGTGCACCGGAGTGATGGGCTCCAGCTCCCCATCTCCATAATCAAACAAATCCTCCTCCTCCTCCTCCAGCACCCTGTCCAAGTAGCACAGCACCTCCTCCTCTTCCTCCTCCATGCTTCCTCCCTTTCTTCACCCCCTCTTCTTCTTCTTCCCTTTCTCGCCTCCTCCTCTCCTCTCTCTCGCCTTGAGATTCCCGTCTTTAGGGCCTGCCCGGACACATCAGTGTTTTCCCTTCAGAGCAAGTCGTCTGGACACCACGTAGAGGGAGAGGGAGAGAAAGAGAGAGGGCTCCGCCTACACCAACCCCACCCCCTTCCTCTGCCGGGCTTCCTGGTGTGTATGTGTGTACTTTTATTAGTGTGTGCGTATGTGTGTGTGGGTCTGCTGCTCCACCTCGGTCGATGAGATCTGCCCTCCCTCCACATCCCGCCCCTCCTCTTCACAACAAACGCTCTCAGGCCACTTCCTTGATGGTTACAGAAGCCATATCTGTCTGAGCTTCGCTGGGAGAGTCCCTCAGTGTCTACTCTCTTCATCGCTCTCTTCCGTGTCTTGGGGGCACTTCCTCAAACAGTTTCTCTTATTCCTGGGTACTGCAGACTTCATTTTTCCCTCCTCAGTCTGCTTTGCATCCATTGTGTCTGTATTGATCTGCTGAGAGCTGTGGATGTGGGGCTGAGAGTGGCTAATGTGCTGTGAGTGTGGCTGATTCTAATTACAGGTCATAGTTCACCGGGTAACAGCACTTTAGTTCACATGGGGCAAAGGGCTAAAACAGAGAAGAAGTTTTGAAATTAGGCAAGTGTGTGAGCTGTAGTAGAGATGGGTATCAAAATCTGTCACTGATTTGGTATTGGTATCAATTAGGGATGCAACAATTCACTTCTTTATGGTTCAGTGTTTTTAGGTACAAGTTGGTTTGGACAATCTTTGCCCCTGGAGTGTTTTTTTTTTATTCTATTCCTTTCTGAGGAGTTTGAGGCCAATTTTGTCAGTAGCACCAGCTGTGCGTAAGTTCAAGCTCAAGTTATGGTGTAATGTCCACACTGAACCCTACACTGAAACTATACTCCTCAAAAGAAGTTTGAAACTTTATTTTGGTCAGTTGTCTTGACTATAATGCTACCAAATGGTATTGTATTTTAGATTGTTTAAAGTCTAATTAGTCATTTTTGCAACGAGGTAAAACTTGTAAAAATTATGCATTTGTGAATGAGTAACACAGTTTAACGTTTTGGTAGTTCCCCCCCAAAAAGTGCCAAAATCCCCTGCAACTGGAGGCCAGTGCACAGACTGGCAACATTATTTGGTGTCAGCCCTGGTACTATTTCCAAGGACCAAGTTCTGTGAGACTGGAGAAGTTAAACACAGATTGCGAAGAGGGCAATCCAGGAAGACAACACCCCAAGAGGACTGGTTCCTCATTGTTGCTCTACTGAGGAGGCGTAGACTTTCTTGCAGGGGAAGAGGAGGTTGTTTAACTGTGTTGCTAATTTCTTGAAAGCACATTCCTTAGGAGCTGTACCTCATTGTAATGGTGACTAATCAGGCAACAACATAAACTACAATACCAACTGGTATTATTAAAAGGGAGAAATAATCAACTGAATAACATTTCAAAACTTTTTTTCAGGAGTACTTAATACTTAACAGAGAATAAAGTTGTCTTTTTTTAGTTGCACCACAGAATTACAAGGTTCAAGTTAACTAGCAGAGTGTAACATTCAAACTAAGAAAATATTGTCACAGATGTGAAGTTTTAGCTTCATTTTTTTGCAGTGAGTTAAAAACATTTTTGTAAAAGACATTGAAGCCTCAGAATACCACTACAAACTAAAACTGGAAATAACTGCATACGTTTTGTCAATCAATATATAGCAACAAAATTGTGTGCAAGTTATGAAGAGAAAAGAACATTTCTTTTTCATTCCTAAACAGTTAATTTGATACATTTAAGTGAAAAAAAATTCCCAAACATCCTTGATAGAAATTATGATATAAAAGAAACACTTAAAAAATGCTTCCAAGTGCTTTTTACCCCAAGGTCACATCTGTTATATCTATTTTATTGTGATGGAAAAACAAACAAAATTTGACCTCCAATCAACTGTAATAATTCAAGTTGTAGACAAAAACTAAATGTACTTTTTCTAGAACACAATTGTACATATTTGTATACTTATCCTCTTCTGAGCTGTCATTCATCTCATCATAAAGTAACTGCTACTGTTTGCTCATTAACTCACTATGTTTCAAACAGTCATTATGCTAACTTCAGCAATTATTTGAAGACTTAAAAAAGATGATCATTTTTAAACAATGGGACTTCAGACAAGTTTGGGTGTGCCTTTAACAGTGGTTTTGGGCAAATAATGAGGCCATTTTGTCATGGGTCTGTTGTGGAGCAACCAGAGTTCTTTATCCAAGCCCACGGTGGACAGGAATAACATGTTATTCTCAATTTGATGGCCTATGCTGATGCGTTTGGAGTTAAAGTTCCCCCTGCAAAACCTTATGAATGTTTGTGCAACAGTAATTTAATAAAATTACGCTATTGTTCAAGGACACCATGGATCGATAGCAATATTGATAAGCTCAAACATTAATGACTTCAGGTTTTGCAAATGCAGAACCATCTTCACCCCAACTCTTAACACAGAATGGCCAGTATCACTGTGGTTCTACGCTCAGACTTGGACACAATAAAATCAATAGTGTCTGATTTGTCTGATCACAAAACACTGTGCACCAACTTGAGAAACATGTGGGACAGCTGCAGGAAAAGAGTACAGATTTGAAAGGATGAATGAGGATAACAAAGAGCCCAGCTCAAAACAGTTTTTCAGGTACACTGACAAAAATAGACTACAACTTTGGTGGGCAAAATTAGATATATGTGACATTAAGTACTTTTCTATGTGAAAAAGAGGTTACCTTGCAAGCTTTTACCTTGCTCCTAACCATAGGACAGCTCTCTAACAGAAAAGACACTTTAAGCTGTGTTGTCGACTACCTTCCTGATTTCCAGGGCAGCGAAACTGAAGAAATACGATTTCTACTGATCACAGTACCACAAAAACCAACCTTACTCCTCCATCTTACAACACCATTGTACTTTGAGTGCACAGGACAGCGAATATACTTGCTGTCCAGCAGCTATGTACAGTACAGTGTGAAAGCATCCACCATCAAGGAGTAGTTTTACAACAATCCCAGACAGCAGTACATTACATGGGTCAGCTTCATTTTACAAGCCAAGGACTTGATGTCAGTAGGAAAACTAATGAGGCTAGATTTATAATGCGGAAGTGGGAAAGCAATGCAAAGAAAGAGGAAGAAAATCAATATGTAAAAGCAGATGAATGAATGGAAAAGAAAATTAAGACCAGGTGAAAAACAGAGGAAAAAGCAAACAAGTCTAACTCGATGAAAAAAACAATAAAATGTTTTTACAAGACAAAAAAATTACATGGGAAATAAACATGAGGGAACATGGGTAAAAACACAGGGTAGTTTAATTTTGCAGTGCAGGTAGATTTACAAAAAATACACCGTAGGTCATTCTTAAGTTTAATTAAACCCTTGTGTTTGCTGTTGGATGAGTGCATGTTGGCATGGATGTGTCAGTGTTGGATCTCTGCTGTCAGCAGATGAAAGGTTTGTGCAAACTCAGCGGAAAGGAAGGCCGACTTAACAAGGCGGTGAGGAGAGGAGGACTGCAGTGACTCCACAAATAATCTGCCTGAGTTTGAAACTACCAGCCGACACTCTGACCTGATCTGACTTAGATTATGACTCAAGTGTCCTTACTGTGGTTTCCATGTTCGAAGAATTCTTTGATGAAACTTTAGTTTAAGTATATTTATAGTGATCCTGCTTCTATACCCCAGCAACAAAAAACAGCAAGTCATTGGCATTTTAGTACTTGCTCATTTTCTCTTGTTTATAGTACAAATAATGCAGGAAAATTTCTACACACTGTCTAACTTGCACAAATATTTCCACAACACTCCAGTATTTGTGCAGTGTCAGTCCCAATTGATGTGTCCATACTTTGGGGGAAAAGTAGTATTCTTAAGAGCCCATTTTTTGTCTTGACTCTGGTTCATATATTCAGTTTCAATGACTGCTAGAATATGTTCACAATCTCATATGTTAAAAAAAAAAAAAATCTTCTGGCTTTCACATAGTGAGAACACCTGATCCACCTGTATTCTTTCTGTCTGTGGCCCTCTTTCCCACATGGGCTTAGCCTGCACTGATTTGTTGACCGGTCTAATCTGTGTTAATTAGTCAGTTCAGTGCTGCTCATTGCCATGTTGTCAACAAACCTGGATTCATCCCACACTTTGTGCTATAAGCCAATGGGCTTAAACTGCAGATGAAACAGTGTTTTTTGATATTTTTTAAACAAGACATTTGACACTAATTAATAAAATATAGTGTTAGACATGTCAGATGCTTTACAGAGCCCACATTAGGGCTGAACAATTTTAGGAAAAGATCTAATTACAATTTTTCTGGCAGATATTGTGATTTCAATTCGATTCACAATCTTCTTCAAATCAAGCTTCAGTGTAATATTCACTATGTGTACAGTAACATTCACAAACATGACAGAAAATTAAATCATACCATCAAACATTAAAAGCTATTACTCCACGGCAAGGGTGAAAACTAAAGGTAAGAATTGCTTCCATTGTATCTATTCACAAGAAACATGCATGTACACCCTTTAAAGTCCTTGACCAATGGCAGTTATTACAACTGAAGAACTAAAAGAGCATCTTTGACTGTCTTAACTTAAAAAAGTGTAGTGCAAAAAAATCCTTAATTGTGTTAAGTTAAAAAAGTTAAATAAAATGCAAAAAAAACAAAAAAAAAAACAAACAAACAATGTTAAATAAGTAGTAATAATAAGAAAAACAAAATTCAACAATTCCAATAAAGGGAAAAAGCCAGCCATGCCAAACCAGCATGTCAACCTTCGGTGCTTTTGGACATGAGCGCTGACATGTGACAACATTGCCACTGCAAATAGTTGACACAACAGATCCTGGCTCAATCAGGAACACTGCAAAAAATTGCAGCTTCAGTGATCACATGATCATGTTGTATGAAATCGCGATTTCAATCAGAAAATTATAAATTGTTCAGCCCTAGCCCACATTCTACTTTTTCACATATCATATGCCCATAAGTGTGTTTTGCACTTCCCCAGTGTGATGTCCCACCATTGCTCCGCTGACAGCTTAAACCCAATGGCTCAGTGTAGCATGCACCATGCAGAGACGGTTTAGACAGTAGAATAAATGTAAATTTGTTTACAACATAGTGTTTAGCAGCCCAGAACTGACCATTTACCACAGGGTAGACCTGTCAACCAATCAGAGTGTACTAGACCCACATGGGTATTGGAGCCTTAAAGGAGCAGGAGCTCCAACAGAGCGTCTCAGACAGAGAGGTAAACAGCCAGACCAGGGCTACTCAGTGTGTGAAAATTAAGTCTTTTGAACATTGGTGAATGAACATACTCTAGCAGTCATCAAAACGAATATATGGAACAGAATTAAGGCAAAATATATGTTCTTCAATGAGCAATGCACTGAGGGAGAGAAACTCCACAACCACAACACAAATGTCAGACAGAAACAGAGAAGGGGAACTTTGCCAAACTGAGCAGTGTTGGCAAGTGGGATGCATTTTTCTCTGTTTTTCTTTTACTATTGAGTTTTAATTGACTTTATAATTCATGTTGCTATTTGTGTGAATAATGTGTCAGGCTTTGTTGTCCAGAGCCCGCCCTTACTTGTATTAGTGCAGCAGTGCAGTCACACGATCCGTGTTTTACCATAATTATCCATGTTGTGGCCAGATGACTGGTTGTTTTTAATTTGTTACTGGGACTGTAATGTAGACTACAGCTGTGTGAGATGTCTGTTTGCAACAGTGCATCCTACCATAATTAGAGTTGGGGAAAAAAGTCAATACACTGTAGAATCATGCTGTTTGACCTAAAAATATTAAATAGATTCACTGCCGCCATGTGTGGGTATTTTTTAATGTATTAATTTCCAACATTTAATGAGGCTTTTGGTTCAGATTAAATAAAATCAGTCACTCCTTAAATCCACATGGTGGTGCTGTTTAGTCAGGTCAGATGGGTAAAATTCACTGTGCAGGAGAGTAACCATTCATGGTTGCCAAGGAGAGAGACACTAAAGGAATGCACCATCTGCATTTAGTTCTGTCGTGTGGACTTAATTGGGAACTTGAAAGGGATATGAGAGATGGACATAATACATGGGGACACATGAGAGTAAACAGCAGACATAAGGCTCACCTCACTTGGCACCACCCAGTGAAAGCAGAAGGAAATGACAATACAGCTAATGCGAAGCTGACACACCCGATAAACCAGCTGATACTTGACATGCTTGGCTTGTCTAAGCTGCCTCCCATTTCTGAGCAATCTGAGAAAATAGCTAAGTCTGCCACTAACTTTATGGAAAAAGGCTTAAGACCTCACAATGTTGATGAGAACAAGGGGGTTTGTTATATGCTAGCTGTCATAAGTAAATATGACTTCAACAACAGCAGCACTAAAGCTCTTCAGAGCAGTGAAGCTAAAAGCTGAAGAGAGGCTGAGCAGGTTGCATTAACTAGCTACATGTGGACATCGGTCTCTTTTTAATAAAACTGAAGTGACATGATGAATGAACTAAGACGTGTTTCCTACTCAGTTTTATAAATGTTTTTCTTTTTGGATGTAAATGAAGACAATAAAGAGCTGAAAATCACAATATATTGCAATGTTCAGTATCGCAATATTAAGCCTTTTGTAAAATATTAAAAATCACATTAAATTTAAATCAGGACTCAAGTATCACAATAATATTGTATCGCTGGTCAACTAGTGATTTCCACCCCTAACTGTTACGTGTGTGTTAATAGGCCTATGTTTTTGATATGTTAAAGTATTTATTTATCTCTTGTGCATATGTTTGTAGCTTTTAGATGTTGGATGTCAAGGCTCCAGCATTACTATGAATACGGTTACTGTAAAATCATTGCTGTTGTGATGTCATGATTCAGTGATGGAGGTGTTGCACATGTGGTATCCTAGCATCAGACCCAGGTGTAAAATGCACAGCACACTACTATTACTGTACATTGACATTTGGCTTAAAAATCTTCTTTTATGAAATGTTGTATTTTTCTTTCAGCCCTGACATTAATTATAAAATGCTTTTCTGGTATTAAAGGTTAATTTCAATCTGTTCAAACATTCATTACATGCACTTCAGAGAAGCAAGGAGTTCAATATCAAGAATTTGAGAGACCGCTACCTAAAGTGTTACAGACTCCCAATACTTTAATTTGATTATGAAGATGCAAACCATTCCTTTGGAGCATTTTAATTTAAAAAATACAACATGATGTTATTATGACGAATTATAGAAAAAGGAGTATCTATTATTTTTGAACAACCTGGCTTCTCTGTTCTTCTCCAAACTTGCCACTAGATGGAGACACATTCTAATCTGAATGAGCCAACTCCTGCTCAGACACTCATGATGAATAAAACAGAACAATGAGTTAAATAATTCATAAATCACCATCATAATAAGAAGGTCAATAAGAAAGGCCAACATGTATTCACAGTATTATGATAATAGAACAGCTTGAAGGGGAGAGGGAGTCAAGAGGGAGAGTGAAGGTGGATTTAAAGGGTGAATAGATCAGATGAAAAGCTTGATGTGAAGAGAGAGCATTTATAGGAACGTCTCAGTTTTAGTTCATAAGGATAACAAAGTAAATTTCCCTAACTGTAAATGTGTAAATCAACAAAAGTCTGAGTCAGCCTCATCACTGCTGTTTTATTCATTCAGACTGGCTCATGCTACGTGTCAAAGCTGCTCTAATATGCGAGAGAAAAACCCTGCTGGCCTCTTTTTCTCTCCTTCTCTCTGTTTGTGTGCGAGTTGGTTCAGGTCAGGGTCAACATGACTCCCGCTGGGCCTCCCAGGGATGCTGAGGCACCCGTTTGCACAGTCAGGCAAACAGAGGTCACACAAGACACACAAGTCACAGTTAAACAAACACATGTACTCATACACAGCCACAAGGCACTTTAAGAATACGGCTACATGCAAAGGGGAGGACACTGAAAGATACAGACAAATAATAAAAATATTCAAGCAATCCTTTCAGAAGGTAATGTTGATTCTCCCATCCTAAGTTAATGACAGTCATAATTCAGCATATTGAGATTTCATGAAAGATTTTACATTAGCTTCTCTAAGTGTCTGCTGTCAAGAAAAAGTTCATTGGCAAAATCCGGAGAAAACAGTCTTGTTACCAGCTGCATTTGTTCAAAGAAAAAACATGAATGAATCAACAAAAAAAGCATGAATGCAAAATATTTTGGTATGACATTGGTATTAGCAGATAATAGCTCCAAACGCTTAAGATGGGTATAGACAGACATGAACATTTCTGTCACTGCAGATAGTTCCTGTAACACAGACACAAGGCATTTCTATTAGGGCTTCACCTTATCACTGATATCCAAATACCTGTTCAAGAATGGGGGTAAAAATCTGGACTTTTAGTGTGAATAAACATTCAAATATAAAATAAACAGCTTAAGCACATTTGGGGACCTGGAGCAGCAAACCACTTTATCCAGCAGAGGGTCCCTCCAGCACAGCCCGATCAACCAGTGCTCTCTTGACCTCAACAACAGCTGCACCCATTACAACAGTAGTGCACCCATTTGTCATCTTTCACCCATCACTGTCCAGCAGTGCCTTGTCAATTGCTCAGCTAAGTGCTTCAGCATCCTCCTCGGCTATCATTGATAGCCTGCCCCTGCGACTCTGGCAAGGGACCTGATGACAAAAATTAGATGGGGCTTAACACTTGACGGATCTGTCCCTTTTCCTCTGCTGCAGCACTCAGGTGAAAAACCAACAAATTAGCCTGCATACTTGTCTTGGATGAGGAGTAAACCAGCTGCTTTGAACATAATCAACACACAGCCTGGTCTTTGTTTATTCTGCCATCAACGGTGTAGAACCCAAAACACTTCCACACAGTGCTCCTCAAATGTTTTGGTGTCTTTATAGTCCAATCAGAGTGGCTTTGTCTATCCTCCATCTTCTTATAATGTCCTTCACTTGTTGTTAGGGTCAAGAGAGCATTAGAGTAGTGTCTGGACAGCTAAGTAATGCGGAGAGCCCCCTCTGTTGGAACAAACCATTCACAACTCTAGGCACCCTAATGTGCTGCAGCACTGTATATTTTTTGCTTTGAATGTATATTTACAGTTGACATACAAATTTTTACCCCAACCCTTGGACAAATATTCTAATATCAAGTATAAAGTGACAGCCCTAACATAAGCTTTGAGTTTGTGGAGGTCTGACACATCAGTTCTTACTCAAGAGTAAAAGCTGGTCCACACAGTAAAGGATTTTGGAGGCACAGCAAGAGTTCTTATCTTTTCACATAACCTATATTTTTATTCTGGGCATTTATCTGGGGGAAAGGTATAGAATGAATCTTTGCAGATCTTTGTTTTTTACAAGCGGACTGTCTATCTACCTGTCTGGATCTATCGATCTTTCTTTCTGCTTGCCTGTCTGTCTGTCTGTCTGTCTGTCTGTCTATCTATCTTCCATCCATCCATTGATCTATTCATATCTATCAATCAATGCATCCATCTATCTATTATATCTATCTATCACCCATCTATCTTTCATCCATCTATCAAGGTATATATCTAGATATCTATTTATCTATCACTCCATCAATCAATCCATCCATCTAAATATCCATCCATCAATCTATCTATCCAAACAACCACCAATCTATCCAACCATTATATATCCATTTATCTTTTTTTCTTGAAACATTAAGTATAGCAGTGTAACTGTTACTGTTTTTTCAGTGTTGTTCAGCCTTAACACCACATCGAGTTTTCATACAATTTTGCAACTTTTCAAAATTATTGATTGATGAAACAAGGAACAGATTATATTGTTGTAAAACATGTAGAATCTGAAAAATGCAAAACTAAAACATTCAAAGGCGGTTTAAAATGCGCCCCCCACAACAAGCATTCACGTGTCTTTGATTTAAAAATCTCACTGGGACCTCATACAAAAGTTTATCAGAATGTGAGTGCATATAGGGTCCAGGAATCTGTTCTTCACAAACCTATTCTAAATCCACACCCACACAAGCTTGCTGGTCTTGGTGGCGTCAGACCCCATCTGGGTCAGCAGTCATTTCCTGCTGCTGTGAATGCACCACCCGCCGTGTGCTGCAGGCGGTTGGCTATTCAGGCTAATTGCTAACAATTACACAGGGTCAAGACACAGCTAACTTCCGGGGGAAACAATCATCGGCCCAGAAAAGACCTAGAGACCGTGGGCACAGATGGAGCCTGGAGTGGAGTCATCCCAGGTGAAGCTCCTGCTGCTGATAATGAGGAGAGTCTGAGGCCAATGAAGTGTCTGCTTTAACTTTAGCACTCTGCGCACACATTCCCTGTGAGTGATAGTTGATTTAACTTACTCAGACCACTGGTGTTTCACTTTAACTAAATTTTTCTCCTTTGACACTCACAAAACCAGAGTAAGAACAGACAGGTGAGGAGATTATAGCAACAAATGTATCCAGTTAACTTTCAATGTCACTGTGGTCCTGGAATATTACGATGCACTTAAAACATTCAAAAGTGACATTTAATTTAGGGATACATGATATTATTGGACCAATATCAGTATCAGCAGATATTTACTGTCGATACTTTGACAAATAAAAACTGGAAAGAAATATCCCATATACTGATAACAATATTAGCATAATGTACAGTTGTACTGTGATGTTTACCTCTTCATCACTGAATGAAGGTTTTTTAAATCAAAAGCACAAGTTATGAAAAGGCAAAGTCAGGGAAAAGGGAAAAGTCAGTTATAGTAAAGTAGAGACTCTGTGCGCTGATGTAAAATATCAGTATTGGTATTGGTATTGCCAATAACTACTTAGGATAAACCAGCATATCTGATATCGGCAATATCGTGCATCCCTAATTGAAATGAGGCCACAAAGGAAATAAGTACTCTTCTTCATCTAGATTAAAAAACACTGTTTCCCCATTTCTACTCACAAGATATGCTGGGCTCAAATTACTTCAGATATTTTTAAAATGTGATGAACTTACTCCTTTAGCTTCAAGCAACAATTAAAAGCATTAGCTAAGAGTCATAACAGCGAGTGGCTACTCCTAGCTTCATCTCCAATTTTCCCTAAGGTAAAGCTCCAGTGAGAAACAATGTGACTGAATTTATCTGGCACCCTCTCTAGACAAAGCCAGCCATCTATTTTAAAGGCTAAAATGTGGTAATCAAGTATGACTTTTCAGTCCTAATGAATGTTTGCTGCAGAAAATGTGTAAAGTAATGTTCTGCAACAGACAATGAAATACTTTCTATATTTCTGTCTCTTCTTCATCTTTCTCTCTTCATCATACACAGCAGTCTGTCCGTCTGTGCACCTGTCCATCTTAATATTGTATAGGCGCCGTCTTTAAAACATTTAAGGTGAAACGTGGGGGTTTAAGGCAGCTCTCCTCTCTAATGTGCCAACCCAGTCAATGCACATTAGGGCTGAACGATATGGACAAAATTTCATATCTCGATATTCATGCCAGATATCTTGATATCGATACGATACGATATGACTACGGGTTCAGTGAAAACCAAGCATTTTTCAGAAAAATAAAAACGGTTTGAAAATAAAAAAGGTTTGTGGTTGGCTGGCCCTAGCGGTGCATTCAAGGGCAATCGTAAAAATGAAATTTGTTGTGACTTCCAGAGCAATACATGCAGGGCGAGCTCGGGGGAAATCTATATCGTTTATATCGTTGCTTTTTCGATACTAATATCTTGAATGTTCATATCTCGATATCGATATGATAACGATATATCTTTCAGCCCTAATGCACATCATAGGTAGTCTCTGTCAGCAACAGCAGCAGGTGTAATGCTCATCTGTATTAAGGTTTAGGATGGGAATCAAAAACCAATTTCAGCTGAGAATCATTAACTCCTTCAAGGATTCAGAATCATTCGCGTTTTTGCTTAACAACTCCCTTATCAATTCCTTCCACAAAGACATCACACTCTCAATGGAGGCAGCCAGCAGAAATGACAACACAGGGGGCAGAAGTGCTCAAAACTGTGGCCTAATCTTTGAAAAATGAAGCTGTTTTCAAACATTTTGTGGATGGAAACACCACCAACCTGCAGGGGCATTTCTAATTGCAGCACAGCATTTAATATAAGGAGTGACGTGTTTGACATTGTTTCCACTGAAGACCTATGCAGCCCAACTTTTCCCCACAAAAAATCTAAAGGAATCAATAAAAGAATCGTTGATGAATCAGAGATTATAAGCAGAATCGCTAATGGTATTGGCATCAATAGTAAGTCCCATCCCTAATTGAGGTTGGCCACTCACACATTAGATGTAGAAAGAGACAAACGTCTGGGAATTACAAGCGGCCCTCATTAGCAGTTAGTACTTAGTACTGAGTACATACATAATGACTGGACTTGAGTCTAAAAACTCAAGCCCAAGTCGAGTCTGAAGTATTTAAAAAGCAAGTCCAAGTCGAGTCTGGGGTAACTTTTTGGTGCCACTTAGGAACGACTCCAGTCTGATTCTCTAGGTCAAGTTAAAGCCTTAAGTCTCCATCTCTGCAATGAGGATTGTTGAGCTATGACACACAAAGCAGAACTTTTACAGACTTTCACTTCAGAAACTCACCTAAGGGAGAAATCATCAGTCATTCGGTGAATGATGACAACCTGAACATCAGGTCTGTGATTTATGTTTCAGGCTCTCTCAATGCCATCTGTTCTTCTTCTGAGGGACAATGTGAAGTAATGTGGAGACATTGAAGCATCACGGGCTGCTACAGACTCGTTCATGCCTTTGTATGTTTATGTATGTCTGAGTGTGTGTGTGTGTGTGCATGTGTGTTCTCACCCCTGCCAGCAGACCCTCTGGTGGTGTGGGGGAGACCGTCTCTCCATGGGGGCCTTGGGGTGCGCACAGCTGGGGCGACATAGTGGGCGACTCGTCAATATAGGGCAGCGTCTCCGAGCCGTCCTGAGACTTTCCATCATCGGCTCCATCTCCCTCATAGCCATCTGTGTTGTAGTTAAAGTCTGTAGTTAAAGAAGAAGAAGAAAGAAGAGAGGCTGATTAGCATTTGAGCACACAGAACAAGGCCATCGCTCGGCTCTGATGACTCACAACCACGACTCAGTCAGAACAACGTGTTTTTTTCTACGTATATTGATACTCATTCATTTTATTTGAATCTAATGCTGCCTTTACATTCTGCTGGTGCTCACAACCAACTCTGCTGGAGGTGCAGAAAGTAAATGTGGAGAACCTTTGAACTCAGAGGCTTTTAGTAGTTCAAGAGGAATAAAAACATTTTCAAGTTCATCATTTTACTATGGAGAGTAGATGCCCTACCAAAATACATCTAATGGAAAAATGTCAACCTGCATGGTTTAAGCTCATTAAATGTTAAGATTTTTTATCTCCTGTGACATGATTCATGAAGGCAAATGAAAAGTCATGGAGCTTGAGCCCTACAGTACATCCAAAGTTAATAAATGAATGTGCCAACACAATCGTACTTTTCTATCTCCCATCCAAAGCTTTCACTAAGTCCTGTGGTAACAGCAGTTGTAAATAAAAGCCTCGTTCTGCTAATGTTTCCCTTTTCCTCTGAAAATGGCACATAAATTATCTAAGAGTAGTTGTTCACATAAATGTCACACATGTAAATTTCATCTCCAGGCCGACACTGGATGTGCATTGTGCATAGCTCAGGCAGCCTGCTATCGAAAACAGATATTAATCTATGTTAATGCGCTGCATAAACAGGCTCCAGGATTTCTAGTTGTGTAAACAATGAAGCCAACTTTGAGACCACAATCTACCAAAGAGACAACATTATCACAACGATTAAAGCCATCTTCTTCAAGCTTTGCACATGTGTCCTCTAGGACACAGGTGTGAACTGATCAGATTTTGTAGTTCATAGGTCAAAGGTCAAGGTAACAGAGTCTCCTTGTCATCCCTTGCTGGTAAATGTGATACTGAAAAGAGGGTTTGAAACACTTTTATGAAACTTTACATTTTCTTTTTTCTGACTTAAAGATAAATTAATCTGTTTTAGGAGGTCATACAGGGAGTCAAAGGACATCAGATGCCACCTCACTTCATCTTGTGAAAGCAATATTTAATAAAAAAAAACTGCTTCAGAGGATTTTCTCCAAACTTTGCGCTCAGGACTAGTTGACATATGGGACAAAATTCAACAATGTTAAATTGTTAAAGCACGTTATCCCATGTTTTAGTGCAGTTTCTAGTGCAAACATAAAATTGTTTTCTGAAGTGGATTTTTCTGTGAAGTGTGCTATCTTACTCCTCTTACTATCTTTGTTGGCGTAGCATCATAAATAAGAGACTGCAGAGTGTCAGGAAAACATGGTAGCATAGCAGAGGTCGCCACTGTTATGCTATTGCATCTTAAACTTTCATGTCCACCTATCAACCCAGTGGTTGATGACTAGTTGACAATGAAAATTGTCTTATGTTGCATCCCTACTTTGCACAAATGTCCTCTGTGCATCAAGTGTAAAATGAGATCATTTTAGGAGAACACGGTCAAATTGCTCATGAGCTTAATATCTCCTCTGATGAACTTTGTAAAAACATCCTCTCAGGCTCGTCAATGAATTGAACATATTTTAAAGGTAAAATGTCACTAGGCCTCATGTTTATCTCCTTTGTATAATATTACACTACCATAAAAATCATCCCAGCTCCCCTTGTGCAACCACTGTACCTTATTTCCAGGCACTTGTACTGTATCCTACAGGGCAGCTGCTAGGTGGTAGCGCTTGTTTACAGTACATAATTCATAAATATAAATAAAAATAATTAGGAACTATGAGACATGTACAAATAACAAGGGAAGCATTAAGTAACAAAGCGGATAGTATTGCACAGGTAGTTTGTTGAGGAAAAACTACTTGTGTGGTTATTTTGGCTTTGATTTAAGTTTTGATTAGTAGCTGGTACAGTGAAATTAAATCACTTGAGTTATTGTCCAGTTTGTATTATGAATACAAGTATTATAAGCATGACTGTGACTGACTAGCCAAAGCAGTCCAGGGTTTACCTCACCACTCAACCAATGACAGCTGGGGTCTGCTTCACCCCATCCAGAATTAAATTATGTGTAAAGGATGGATGATTTTTTTATTGATTTTACACATGTCCCACTAGTTCTTTACTCAGAGCAAAAGAAAGTGTTTTTTAGCATTGGGGTCAGCTCTCATGTCCGGGGATGACTGCTGCGTTTAGGCCTGAGTAACAATGACAGCTCAAGTGGAAGAGAACAACAACAACACACAGTCTGAAACGAGTCCTGATATAACTTTACAAGAACACTGGAGAAAAATAACAGAGAGGGATAGACAAAGGTTGTTTGGAGAGATTTAGAAATGTAACAATAACATCCTTTATATCTGATCTCTTACAGTTACAGAGAGACGAAGTGTAGCATAGATGGATTGCAAACAACAATAAAGCTCAATGTGAAGAAAAAATATGTTTATGTGTTGTTGTCCTGTTGAGTCAAATATGTTGTTTATCCATCTGATACACCACAATATCTCAATTTTTAGATCTTGGAAAGGGAGAAGTGCAGCTCTTAACAGCTTGTGTAACTATTACTAGAAGCCATAAAGCTGTGGGTTGGTGTAAAAGCAGAACAAAAGTGTTTGAAAAGCGAATAATGTAGGAGGTGCGTAGGTGAGACTATCTGCCTGCAGAACCACTTTAGAAGTACAGCCTGTTCCAGTTCAATACAACCTAACACATATACACATGCTCAGTAGGGTGTTTTTTTTTTTCTGCGACTGTGAGATATAACACAACACACAAAAACAAATGACTAACAGAAAAATACAAATAAATGGTCAGTACATGGATAGGACCATTGTCATCATCAGTAAAAATGAACTGAAATACCATGGCAACACAATGAGTCTATGAAACAGTACAGAGCAATTCCTCTTTTCATGAAACATTTCAAGCAAACTCCTGCTCATTGTCCAAACTGCATAAATACACTGGCATCATTTCAGCAAAGTAGGTGGAATGGCAAAGAACAAACTAAGTTTTCCTCTCTCTCTTCATCGTTGTCATATTATCCTTTAAAAC
Source organism: Cetoscarus ocellatus (assembly GCA_037902135.1). Lineage (NCBI taxonomy): Eukaryota > Metazoa > Chordata > Actinopteri > Labriformes > Labridae > Cetoscarus > Cetoscarus ocellatus. Next base: position 736,523 of record JBAMNC010000142.1, read on the forward strand.
AACAATGAACTGATGTCCTTAGCCACAACAGAGTAGTAGTGTCTAAAATGATCTGATTGTGGACTTGTAACAAACAAAATGGGCATCCATCCCACTCCCTCAGAGTGCCCTGGTCATCTGCGCACTTTCTATGTAAGTTTGGTCAGCAAGTCATGGTCATTTGCAAGAAGTACTTACTGCTTTACAGCATCAGCACTGTTAGCAGTCCCCACGTGTGTTCCTCAACGGCACTCTCAGGGCGGGGATACAACCCAAGATTTTCAGTGATGTATACTAATGTTTACTGTGGCTATAAAGACATGCCTGGATATGCTTCTTCTCCTTGAGCCAGCTAGCTCTAGAGGAAAAAAATCTAGCTAACTGTAGGTGCAGTCAGTGGGCTGAACAAACACCTTGTTTAGGATGTGTCTCCAATCGTGGGGAGAAGGTGTATCCCCGCTCACACCATAAGGGTAAAAAGTTCAAGCAAACTGTTTGATTAGTGGTGTAAGTAAATATTGATTGAGCAATATATTGTGATGTTTTGCTGCACCATACTGTATTTATATTTTAAAAACAGATATCATTTTTTGAAGAAATACAGGACGCTTTTTTGTACTGTGGTTCAGCCGCTCTGCTGGTTGGCAGGGGTTGAGGAGCCACTAGACTCTTGGTCTCCCTGCTGATTTATTATTATTTCTGTCTCTGGAACAGACAATAAAGTTTATCTATGTTGCAGGGGCCATGCTCGTAGTAAGTAAAATATAGGCTCTGTATATTTGTGCAAATATAATTACAGGTCCTTAGTACTGTGAAGTTTTGAATAGTATAAACATTTTGGAAAGAGACTGTTTAAATTAAATGAAATGGTTATATATTGCCCTATTTAAGGTATCACAATATATCATTATTTATAGTATTGTCACCCCTGAATTGTGATATGAATTGTAATGCCAGATTCTTGCCAAAACACACCCCTAGATTGCTAATGCTAAATGATGAAGGGACTTCAGCTCATTTAGCACTTTCTTTAGTCTTTCTGACTACACTAAATGCTTTACGCCACAGGTCACGTCTACTTATTCACTTCCATTTGCTCTCACTGATGGCTCTATGTCTTTATCCATCAGTATCGGCTGACACACCCATGCCCTTTTTGCCCATTTACACGCCACTGGCTCAGCAATGGGAGCAACTTGAAGTCAAGTATCTTGCCCAAGGACACATAGACATGTGACAGCCGGAATTTGGCTTGAACCCCTTGACTTTGTGATTGATGGTAGAAAATGCTACCAGACTAAGCCACAAACAGCCTGTACACGTTTTATGTTATTGGAGAAAAAAAAAAGATGGAGGTGGGGAACTTGTTTAATGCAGAGATAGGAGGCATGTAGACAGGCCAAGGTCACACACTTTTGTGAAAAAAAGGCATTTAAAAGTGTTTTTTGCATTATATGGGACCTAGAAATAAGGCAGGGGAGAATGAAGTGGGGTTTACATTATGTCCATCATTTACTGAATGCAATGAGGCTCTGAGATATACAACCTGTTTGTGCAATCAAACCAGCATGACTTTGTCCTGTGACTTAATCAATGCAATTTTAGAAACACAAGATTCATTACACTACACCTGGGTAACATCATTAAAAAATGGTTCAAAAACTCTGTAATATTCAGCAGTATTAAAGCAAATTATGGCTGATTTACGTCATCAGTCTGTACTTCCTGCTTCTCATTGGCTGAAATACCAGTGGTTTTAATGAGATATAATATTTGGTCCATATCTCCCACTCTACGTCAGTCCCCTCCAGGCAGTCACATCAATATGCTAATGGGTGCCTAAAGTATCCAACACACCCCCGTCTGTCACCTTCTGACATGCTCCATAACCCAGAGTCAATGGACCACCCACCTGCCAATCAAGAGCCCCTCCATCTGTTGGCTGCAGAGCAGAAATCACAGCTACCATATGGAATATTTAGAGCTGTTGGGCAAATGACTTATACACGGTACATTGAGGTTTCAGCTCACTTAGAGAAACATGTTGCAATAAACAGTGATAAAGTGTAATGAAGTGAGGAGGATGAGGGCAATATGAAGCATAAAGGTGAGGCTTTCAAATACTGGGGCAGGGTCATCTGTCCGTGACAACGGTGCTGTTTTTGTGCCATGGAAAACATTCACTCCTCTAATATGCAACTGTGAGTTTCGTGCCTGCATTTGTTTTTCATCTCTGGTCCATCTGTTACCTCCCTGACTCTTCTGTACACCTTCTGGCCTCCTGATGGGCGAGTTTGTCCCCAATCTGCTCAAGCTGCCACAGTGTGTTTGTATGAAAGAGTAACAGATAACTGTCTCTGTTACCTATGATCTTTACTTGATGATGAAAACTAAACATTGCCAACCAAGCTCATGGATGACTTTGTTCAGACACCAAGCAGAGGTATTTGGGCAGAGAAATTAGTCTACATTAGAGGTGCAAAAAAACCCTGCAGTTCCTCCACTGTCCACTTGAGGCTGGCTCTAACAGAAAGTCAATACCCATTCAGCCCCATACAAATAAATAAATAAATAAATAAATAAATAAATAACCTTAACAGCAAAGATGAACATAGTTGGAGCACAGTACTTTTGGCTTTGAAAGTTAGTTTTCCTATTCATGACCATTTTGTATGAAATATAATTATGTAACTTCATTATTTCAATCTCATCAAGGCTAAATGTTATATACAGTCCAGGGCATGCAGCAATAATGGGTGTTGCAACTAGGGATGTGCTTCACTGCAATGATTTATGCCAGTACGGTGGGAAAATGCCACCTTATACATCATATACATTGGCTCAGTTAACACGATAAATATGTTACAGTGGGTAGCCATTGCTCCAGGTGCATGGGTCTGACTAGCAATGAGGACCAAAGGCTGGTAGTTGGATGAGCATTGAGATTATGACCAGAAGGGGCGCTGGTGCCAACACCCCAGACACCTACCAAACAGTCGAAGTGTATAGATTTTTGTAAATTGTTTACACACCGTTGCCCTCAAGAAGCATTACCATATGTGCTGCAACAATAGTAGCAATATAAATCAGGGATGAGCAACTTTGGTAATCAAGAGGGCCACATTAATTTCATCTTCAATACTGAAGGGACAAATTGTTGGAAATGGAACATTATACTCTCAACTTCCAGAGTAATTATTGGTTATTAGAGTATATTATAAAAACCTTTTATTTTCTTTTTAATAAATACATTTAGTCATGCACAAAATGGAGTTGTGAGAAACAATTACAGGAAATAATAGGTGGAAATATTGGAAGTTCACCCTTTAAGATTTTAATTGTAGAATTTGTTACATTATCTCAATTTCATGCATATCTTTTATATTTTAATTGTCTTGAAAGGTGCATTGAGAGGGAAGGAGGGCCCTGTTGCCTACCGTTGAATTAAATGCTCTATTTAATGTTGATTTAGGATCTAATTTGGCACCAGCACCATATTCTAAGGACTGACGTATTAAGGCTACTAGATTATGGAAAAACTAATAATCTTGATTATTTTGACTGATATTAAGATCATAGTTACTACCACATTTACTCATTAATTTTACCACAACACCCGTACATAACTTTCAAATGATTTTTTAAATCATATTGCTTAAAGACTCAGCCAAAGCAGCGTACAATTCAGCAAATCACTTTGTATTATTGTCTTATAGGGTTAATCTTGGAATCAAATAAAAGAGAGCTGGCTTTTACAATGAAACACATCATGAAAGTTATAAAGTTCCTTGTTTTTTAAAGCCTTGGTTATTGTGATAGGCAAGAATGAATGTGAATGTGCTTTACCACATGGCTCAAACTCTTGGTACCTCTCAAGGCACAACACTTTCTATCTGTCTCCAAATTAAATGCCACTCCCATTTATGTCACAACTCTAAGACTGAGCAATTTAATCACTATTACCAAACATATGAGTGTGTTTATTCAACTCTCAAGCTCAGGGCTTCATAGAAGACGAGGCCCTCTGAGGGAAGAAGGGTGCACTGCATTTGCCATACATAACAGAAAAGTACAACACAGCAGTTGACATGGCAATCATCCAATGACAATTATCCTGTGTTTATCATCATGGGTAAAGAAATCATTTAAACTTAAAAATGACCCAGCACTAACCTGTGTCTTAAAAAAAACCCTAGCAGTGCTTATACTGTTACTTTTGAAAACTAAACTAATTTAATATGATATGCCTACAGAGGCACAAACCTTTGTGTAACGCCACAACATCTAAAACTCTGTACTTGGAGAAGAACAGCCTGAAAGCACACAAAAGCCTTACATGCTTTCCTACGTCAGCGCAGCCATGTCCAGACAAGCTCCAAGGTCTGTTCTCCACTTTACAAAGACACACTAATGATTCATTTCTATTTACAGACACATGAAAAGGAAGCAAGAACCATTCAGAAACTCTGCCGTCTGACGATAACTGAAGACAGGGTTAGAAACAGCGGAGATAAAGCTGAAAAAATAAACTGAAAGTACGTCAGTCTCTCACACTGCACAAACACAAACTGAGTGCATGTTGCTTGCTTGAGTGTTCTGGGTTATCATGTGTTTGATAATTTATTGTTGGCTTTGTACGCATTCTGTGTTTAACTGTTAATGTGAGTCATTAGATCCATTTTGTGTTTGAATGGGCCCGCCTGCATGCAAATTGGTGTGTAAGTGGTCATTATTTCAACTCATTATGTTTGATTAAACACATTAAATGACAGAAAAAGATACAGAGAGAGAGAGAAAAGGAAGAAACAGGGCACCTGCTGATTTGCTGGATATTGCTTGGTCATTCAATGATGGGGAATACACATAAAATTAGATAGAAATAGACAAGGGTGTTTTAAAACCACAAAGACATTTAACGTAAGGCAGCAACAACAGCTACTACATGGCAGTGACAGTGGTGAGTCACTTGTCCTCCGACCTTATACCAGAAACCTTGCAAATCTCTATTAACACAATATTACAAGTTGGGATGATCAAAACATCCTGCTCTGCATTTTTCAAAATCTAAAATAATGCTTAAACACAGTTTTGACGGTATTTAAATTAGGAAACGGTAATACTAACCGTCTGAAATTTTACCACGGCTTATATCATTTTACCTGTAACCGTTACGTTCTTAATCATGGCGTTAAAAGATGTCAAAAGACATTAAAGTTTGTCCCTCCAAAATCGGTTTGTTTTTACGTCAAAGTGAGCATTTCTGATTGATTTAAAGAAAATCCTGGAAACTAGTTTTGAGATATTGTGTTCACCACAAGGTAAGAAATGTAACGCCCATTAACCTTCGACTTTTACTGACCAATCAGGTCATCTTTTAGTGCAAGAAGACAAATGTGCCAGATTTGACAACAAATCCCAAGATATTGCTTTCAGAAGCAAAGGGTAACAAGAAAACCACATGAATTTGACCTTTGAACTATAACTTGCAAAATATATTCATTCTTGTGTCATGTTGGATATTAAAAAAATAGTTGCAGCATTTTTGTGATAAATAGTTTCACATGTTGGCCATAACAACTAAAGGATGATCATGTAAGTCAATGACCTGGACTTCTGACCCGTAACCTTAAAAAATCAAAACAGGTCATCTTTAAGTAAGAGTTTACTTTAGTAGTAGTTAATTTTGTAAATGCCTAGTAGCATCAGACTTGAATACATGCATCAGAGCACTTTTTTATTTTTAAGAAGCCCATAATTTGCCTTAAATCAGCTTCATGTATTCATTTTTGATGACTGCGGGTGTATGTTAAAAATCACTTATGTTCAAAAGCCTGTATTGTCTTTCTGTCTGAGGTGCTCTGTTAGAGCTCCTGCCCCTTTAAGACTACCTTCCCCTCTGAGTCCAGTCAGGTCTACTCTGTGGTAACTGGTCAGTTCAGTGCTGCTTGACGTCACACTGGTATGTCTGTTTGGGGGTGCTGGGGAACAACAGGTTTTCAGCAGCTGCTGGAGCAACAAAAAGGGGGAAAGGTCTTAATGCTTTTGACTTTTTTCTGTTCACAGAGGTGCTCCATCACATGGGGCAGAAATGTTAAACACACTGAAGTGCATATATTTATTTTCTTTAATGTTTAACTTCAAAAATGCACACAAGCTTCACAAAAAAACTGTGCAGCACCATGCAAGTTCATATAGGGTCATCTGTACATGCCCTATGAACTCAGCTGGTTTCTGTTTGTCCTAAGTGCCAAAAAATAAAACATGTTTTAAGTCAGTCCTAGACATGCTATCATTGTGGTTTCACACACGAAACTGAAAAAGTTCCATGTACCAAGATAATAAGCAAAGCATTTTGTAAATTTATTTGGTCTCACTCTAGAGCCATTAAATAATAAAAGAGAGGACGTACACATAAAAAGAGGAAGCAGGTTTGTGGGTCAGGCAGCTTACTGTTTAATCACCATAAAGTGAAACAAACCACAGTGTGTAAATTTAAATGAGAGGCAAGCTACTGAACAACAGGCTGCAAAGCACAACATTCAAAGTCCTCTTTTTCCATGAAAACATGGTTCATTTTAATCTGCTAAGTTCATTCTTAAAGGAAATAAAGGTTAACTGACCTTCATCGTGGGCCAAAGCAAAATATGGTAATACTTCTTGCCCAATGCTCACGAAACATCCTCTTTACTGGATTAATGCCGACACAGCAACGCTAATAATGTTATCCCACATACTTAAGAAAAGTAGGAAGCCATCTTTGCTTTAAGAACTTAACCACAGATACCAATATATCAAAATATTTGATAAACGCAAATGTTTATTGTCTTAAAGTACAAGATAAGAGGCATGAGCATCAAAACTTGTAATTTTTTTAAAGTTATTATACCAAAACTTATTGTAACCCACCCAAAAGCCTCACCTGACACACCAGACGGAAAACATATGTTCAATATATTTCTTTATCTTGGAGAGGGCCCATAGAAAGTGTTTGGAAATGTGCAGAACCTTTCAACAGCATATCCTGCAGGTGATTGTGATTGATCCATCAATCACAATCATTAAGAGCCAATCAGATCATGCAGTAAACAGGCACTACTGCTGTGTAAAGGACAGAACATAGGTCAGTGGGTTAAACTCTAACTCTCAGCAAAACATGTTGAAAGTGGATTGAAAATATCCTTTCTAAAGAGCTGTTGTGGTGTTATTTTTTTTCATTTAATAAAGAAATGCAGTCCAAATCTAATAAAACCGCTGCTGAAGCTGTTAGCATCTATGCTAATCTCTGTCCAAGCAGTCACTTCCTGCTGTCACCTCACTCGTAAGTCCCACCTTGTCCTGCTCTAAAGCGCCCTGATTGGGCCGTGCTGCTTTGGGTCGCTCACAAGAGCTGAAATCTTCAAACAGTCTGAGATATCAGTGTCTTTAGTTGGAGCGGGAAGTCAAACGCTGAAGTGGACGTGCACTGATAAGGTTGTGATGTTTCTTCTGGTACTGACGTAGTTCACATTGTCTAAAAAATTGACTGTAAATAAGACAGTTGTGACATGAGTGATGTTTTGTCCACAGCTGCACATTGTTCACGTGAAGCACCAATCACACCTAGAATGCTCAGGAGAGTTCTTCCAAAACAGATTACAGACATGGAATCAGGCTGATCCAGCTGCGGCACAAGGTTACCAAAAGACAATAAAAAAACTAAAAATTATAATTTGCATATGTAATACACTTGTCTCAGTACAAATGTCGACATATTTTTAAGTTACTGCTAGGACACCTCATTTGGTGAAAATATTGAGTCCCTTCTGAAGAACAAGGTAACTGTTCAATTTCACAATAATAAAACAAGTATGAGTAACGATATTTCAATCTGAAGAGTGTTGCCTTTTAAGAGGGCATGCCATTCATAGAACTGGAAATCTTTTTTGTTTGCCCTTGATATATTTGCCAATAAGGTGAAATAAAATAGTCCATTTCAGGTACTGTTTTTTTTCCTAATAGTGTGGCTGCCAGTTACTGAGAAATTCCCGTTTTACGTCAAACTGTCTGAAGTGTAGAGCACAGAGACCTCTTTGTAAATAAGACTGCAATCGTAAGATCTTGATGATTAAACGAAACATGATTGTTTTACTGCACACTTGTCATCTTCACTACAGTCAGAACAGTGAGTCTTTTATCATTATTGGGGCCAAATTACTGATTTGTTATTCAGACTCCCACAGGGTTTACACAAGCAGCTACAAAACCACAAACAAAGATTAAATGTCAGAGACAGGGTGCTGGTTTGTAGTGCATGTGCACACAGCTGTGGCCAGTGTTAAATGGAGGTCTGACAAGATCGTTAAGTGGACAGAGAGGTGATTGAGTGCATGTATCAACAGCCTTTTTTACATATGCACTCTGAAAATCCACCTCATCCTGAAATTTCTGTGATGCCCCTGAAATCTATCACTCCATTTACACATCAGCTCACAACTTTCTAGCAGCTATTTTGCTGAGGGGCTGGCATGAAAAACCAGCTGTTCATCAGTGAAATGTCAGTAAATGTCAGTTATTTTCTGGTGTATTTTGTTCGTGTGAAAACCTTTACTGTTCCAGCCACCTGTAATGGAGCATGAGTTCTCGACATTTTAGATTTATGCCCCGCTAAAACAAAGTTATGATATACAGGAACCCTTCATTACGTCTACACATCAAAATCTGCTCTGACGAATGAACACTATCAGAATTAATATGATCTCTTCTTTAATGTCTTCTGGTCTGCACCACAAAGTGTTGCAGTTGGTGTTGAATTGGTTCTTTAACTCTCAACAAGTGTAACTGCTGACTCTTTTCGCATTAAAAATATAAAACTTTGCAAAACTTAATGGTGTGGCTTTCTAACACTTCAACACTGACAAACACTTCTATGCACTCTCTCTAAATATTTTGAGCTCCTTAAGTATTAAAAGGAACCTCGGCTGTGAAGACAAATAGTCATACATATGCTTTAATGTTTATCTTACACGAGAATGTGTTGTTAAAAAAGCACGAAGAATTGTTATTTCTTTAAAAATCGCAATTTATAACACATATTCTAACGTACGGACGCAGCCATTTGTTACTAATGTAATGCATGCTGGGTTGATGACGTTATAGGGCTGCACTGTGCCAAGCCGCTACGTTTACTCACTGGCTATCAGGAGCGAGAATACCATAATAATGCCACATTGTGCTACTTTTGGGTGCAATTTTCAGTCAAAGGGAAAAAAGGGGAGTGATGTAAGACTACACAGCTTCACAAGTGACAAGAAGAGAAGAATGGAGTGGGAATCGCTTGTGGGCGTACACAACTTCTAAAGGACCCGCGGCTATGTTCTCACCACTTCTCTCCAGATGCATTTGAAGAATTTAGCCGAGCCAAGCTGCTGAAAGAGCTCACAGGCGCTGCTAGTTACATAGACTAAAGCCAAATGCCTTGCCTACAGTTTTCTCACACAAACAGACAAAACGCCCTCGAGAAACGAGGGAAGTCCGCTGGAGGAAATGCCATAGGATGGAGACGCTGGATGTTCTCCTGCGAGGATGTCAATAACTCACTCCTGCAGGTGAATCAGTCAACTGTAAGTCTACAGACTCGTCATCAGCTTCTTCTGTGATCTTGGTCATGCTCGATGGTTCGCCGTCAGCTACATCTACAGGAGCGAGTTGTTGACATCCTCGCAGAAGAACACCAAGCGTCTCCTGCCTATGACATTTCCTCAACCATGTCTTCATGCTCGGCACAGTGCAACCCTTACACGTCATCCACCCGGCATGCATTACGCTCGTAAAACAATGGCGGCGTCCGCAGGTTACAAAAATTGCGATTTTTAAAGAAATAACAATTCTTCGTGCTTTTTTAACAACACATTCTAGTATTAGATAAACATTAAAGCATATTTATGACTATTTGTCTTCACAGTCAGGGTTCCCTTTAACACTTCAAAGAGTAAACACTGCTGTATTTATTTACTGTATGTTAATAAGGGAAAATCAGCTGAAAAATATACCATGTTTGGTTTGTTTATATTAGAAAAAAAATATGTTCTGCAATCTTTAATAACGTGGGCCTGTGGTGTCTGTTGGTCATTGGCTGGTAATCTAATAATGGGGGACAGGTGGGATGGCTCAGAGGGGGTTCAGAGTTTAGAGTGACACCTATGGATTTGATTTACTAAAACATTATTGTTACTCATGTTTTTGACACCAGCTCCTCTTCAACTGAGACTAAATGTTCAGGAGTTTTAACTCCATCCAGAGTACAATAACTCCTAGTTAGTTTCCAATATCTTTATTGTGAAGCACAAAAAGCATAACAGCTTCATGCACATTGGGCAAATTGCTTCATTTTGTTATAAGCCATTCAAAAAGAAAAAATACAGAACAACAAACCATGTGAGTACAATAACTGAAAACATCATCAGATATATAAACTGCCACCCTTGCCCACCCCAACCCAAAGTAGTGCTACTTAGGACCAACAAGATGCCAAGTAAGAATGGTGCATCTTATCAATCTGACTTTCTCATATATGAAATCAATGGATTCCAGATCTTATCAAAATCTCCTGAACTGTCACTGAGTGTGTATCTAATCTTCCCCAAATAGAGTACAATAACTCCTTGCCTTTGTGTCAAAATATATAAATCTTTATATAAATCCTCCTTATGTTCCTGTTGCTATAATACAAGTAACTGTAATTGTGAATGACAGCATCATACAATTGCCACAATTTGACCCTCTGGAAATGAGGAGGAAACTAATGTGGCCTTCATGATAACCAAAGTTCTCCATCCCTAGCTTAGATCAAAACAAACCAAAAAAAATAGCCTACAAGGTGAAATTCAACACTTTCAAAGTTTGCATTTGAAGAGGGATGTGCAGGTTAAATTTATTTTACAAAATCTTGTTTATCAATGTCTGTTATGTAAGGTAACAACGGATTTCAAAGTTTTTCCAAAAGAAAAAGGCTCAGACTTGATGAGAAAGTCCTTCTTTTCAGTGAGGCTGCCAGACAGTTCCATTTCCCTACAACGCATCACACTACGCCACAAAAGGGAGTCATGTTGTATGTTTACGGCATAATGAGTTATGATGGCAAATACTAACTGAAAAAACAGACTTTAGGAGCAGCCTGTCTGTGATGACCCTGTGCTTTCGTTTGGCATTACTCTGAAGGATTTCAGATAAAAACACAGTCATTTTCAGCACGAACACATTGTCACAGATCACATGCTTACACTCCTCACTGCTACTCTAATCTCCGCTGGTTCACATCACACCATATTTCTCTTCATCAGTCATTATTTCTTTTCATCCTGACCTGTTTCTGCTCTCACTGATACCTCACAGGTTTGTTACCAAAAGTCTGTTGACAAAAGTATATGCATAGATGAAAAAAATGTCCTCTTCTATCAATAAAAGCATTATTATGATCCATATCTAATAAAATGATTCCAGAGCTCACTATAGGGTTTTAATTTATTAAATTTGTGTAGTGATCTCTGTCCTGCACATCCTCCTTTAACACTTTTATACCCTTTAAAGGCATTAATTTTCACTAAACTGAACCAGCCACTTAATATACCTTCAAAGACCACTGTAGACAGCTGGTGCATAAGAGCTGCAGGTTCTCTTTTAAAGCAGTGATAATGTTTATTATTGATAAGAACAGAAATTATATTGTTTAAAATAAGCTATTGAAAACTATCAGATATTGAAAGCTTTGATAATCATGTTCTGTGGTTTCACTTCCAGTAAATCATACTGAATTGCTGTTTCCTTTTTATTCTAAACTCTGCTGCAGCCATAAATCGATGTTCACATGTTCATGATGCAGCGACACAGAGGTCCACGCACACATGTTTATCTGCTCCCACTTTGACGGGCTGAAATGTAGGCTGCTGCCCCACTCAGCTAATGCACCCTGACAATCCCTCCATGTGACAAATACAAAAATCAATCTTGCACAGTCAATCCATGGACAGCAGATTTTTATTTTTACTTATTTTTTTTACTACTGTGAGAATTTATGGGTTTTAAGTGTAATTACTGTTTCATGTGGCAGTCCAAAACAAACGCACACGAAGTCAAAGGAGTGACATGACATGTCATTAAACAGGAGATCATGTCGACTAAAAGGATTTACTCACAGAAGAGGAAGATCCGATTGAGAAATCAATACAACCTCTGTCTGGAGCATCACTATAAGTGTAGTGAGCCTGTCAGGATCAACCACGCACACACACACACACACACACACACATCAGGGTGCGCAGGCTTACCAGGCTCGCTGGATAGCAGAGAGCGGATGACACACGCAGCCTCAAAGAAGAACGCCATGAGTATTTTCTGACCCAAACACCTTCACTAGCAGGCGGCTATGTCACCGTAAAGTCACCACTTAAGTCCCTCAGGTTCCATTTCTTCATAAACACACCAACACAGGCTTACTCCAGAGAGCTACATACACAACTAAACACTTACACTGTAGTGCACTTGTCAGACAGCACTCATTCAAATAAAGGCAACAAAGCTGCATTGAACAACCCACACAGCCAAAGAGGAAGTAACAAACAGGCAAAGTATGGAAGCTATGAAGTGATTAACTGTGTTTGTCTGTAAGCTGAATGTCGTCACATCACTTCCCCAGCTGGCCTACAAATCCTGTCCTGTTGTGGTTAATGGGTCACTCTGCCATTAAATCAATAGAGTGGGTGTATGTGCATGAATTTAAGGTACACGCAGTGTACTGTACTCAGAGGAACCAAGCACAGCTGGATTTCTCTGTCCTTTAGTCAGGACATTATCTACATAAATCAAGCCTAAATGTGAAAAAACAAGCAAAAACTTCATTAAAATGTGATGTTTTTAAGGCTGCAACATTACATTTATGTAAATACAACCATCAGAAAAATGATCTGACGTGTGGTTGGCTATGAAAATGACTATTTGAGAAGGGTCTCTTGTGTCTTCCCTTTGCTCAAATGGAAAACAAATGAAGCAGGGGCTCCATAACTTTGCAGCCCATGCTCCAAAATTAACACCAGGGACTGGGGACCACTACTGCCTGATCTTAGAGCAGCAGACCCTTACTGCTGTCTGAAAAGGTTTTTTTTTACAGGATGTCCCCTTTTCAGTAAAAATCGCACCAAAGTAATGTGTTTTTAATACATATTAAATTTATTGTATGTATATTTTTTAAACTTTGTGGTAAAATATATCAATTCATTTGAAGAACAAGCCCATTAATATTAAGCTGATGACTTGCGACATGGAGGGGAATAATGTGGTCAAAAGAGGGGACACTTCTTGGAGCTGGAGGCTGAAACCATCACAGGAGAAGAAGAAAGCAATCAAATATTGTTGTTGTCACTCCCACACTCACAAGTTAGGGTCACCAGTTAGCTTAACAAGAGTGTTTTTGGCCTGTGAGAGGACACTGGAGCAACCTGAGAAAAGCCCTGCGTGCATAGGGTGAACATGCAAACTCTTCAAAGAAAGACCCCACTTGATCTGGGAGTCAAACCAGCAACCCTCATCCTGCGAGGTACCAGCACTATCTGCTGTACTACCATACAGCCTAGCAGGTAGGGATGTGATTTAAACACAGGGATATAATGTCAAAAACTCCTTGCCGAGTAATCATGCCGAGTTCATGCATTAATGTGTATTTTACAGAATTATAACAACCCTGAATGCTGTTAATGGCAATCTTTATTTTTTGTTTCCTGGTCAATCTGCTGTTCATATTTCAGGACATATATGTTTAATAATATTGATATAATATAATAATAATATATTGATCTGTGTGGTACAGACACTAACCTTTCTGTTTTTTATTTATGTTTGTTTGTTTGTTTGTTTTGGTCACTTGAGTTCATGACAATATGCATTCAGAGTAGCTTGCCTTTTCTCTGACGTGCGTCACAACTGGTTTGTTATCATAGTTTTCATCATACACTGTCATGTTAATTTGCATTGGACGAGAGAAAATGAAAATGAAGGGTGGGGGGGTGCTGTTATTTATGTTTCTCAAAGAATGGATCATAACTTATAAAAGATATCATACAGTAACTATCAGCAGTGGAGTAACTTACAGTTCTGGCACTGTGCTGGTGCATACCACCCTGCATTTTTTAGCTAAAACACACAATCAGAGATTTTCTTATAAAATGGTAAAGGTCACATTTCATAAGGACGCAGACTTGACCTTCAAGACCCCAGTGCCTGACACTATTACTGTGCAGCCTCACAAACAGCCAAGAGCCACTTTTGTACCTAAAAAGGTCCCTTAAGTGCCACAAAAATGCTGACCTACAGTGCTGAGGGTCATTACTGTAGCATTAGCTGAACTGCATGTATAGTTCACAGCTGGAGACCACAGAGCTATGAGAACAATAAAAGTACATGTTCACTGTTCATATCCTGCTGCTGACGGAGGCAGGACCACCAGCTGAGACATTTAAAGAAACAGGCCCTCAAAAAAAAAACTCTGGACTCCACTGCATCTTTGCCTAAATTATAAAAAGGAAAAATACAACAAAAAGGTCAAAGGGCCATTAATATAGTCACAGCTGTCCTTAAATTCAAAGTGCAACTAAATACCAAACTTGTGGAGATATTCTCTGCCCTCCTGTATTTCTGTCTGTATTAAATTCATGGGTAACATTTTATTACCTAAATGAGAAATGCTCTTTAAGTCATTGGATAGAGATCTAAACCTGACATTAGAACTGGGTGATAAAATGATCTTGAAAGAAGATGAAGTCAAAGTCTGCATGTACAGTTTGTTTGGGTTTCTGGAGAGAGGACTTGGAGAGGGGCAAATAAATTCATGAAAGTGGAGCAGCAGGGTATAAAGATGAACTCGCTCAAGCCAGAGACATCGTTGATAAAAACTTTACCAAACGTAAAGCACATTGAAATGCTTAGGATACTGCAAAAGCAATGTAGAGCTGTTACAGCAGTCTGCAAAATATGTTGGCGTTTGGTGACAACCAGGATGAGAAACACCACAAATCCCTCCAACACCTGAAAAGGTGCCACCCCTGAGACTACCCCCAGAGTATGAAATGAGGGCTCATGATGCTGCCTTGACTTCATCAACACGTCCTGCAGGTTTGGGCTGAAACTACAGATAAACCCCAGTTAGCAGCACCAGCATTAGCAGTGCTGCAGAAGAGTGACCAAAACAACAGTTATATTAAAACCATATGAGAAACATTTAAAGAGAAGCAAAATGAGCACAATGTCTTCTTGCATAGCTAAAGACATCCATCTATGTGTTAGAGGCTGAACTTAAGTTTTGTACTACTCCATTTTGGTAACAGGAACTTTGTTTTCAAGTACAGTATATACCTAATTACTACCTCCTCAGTGTAGGCAGGGTCATCATGTCACTAGTCATTTCTTTCGCTCTGGTCACTTAAAGAGATTTGACTCTGAATATTGTGAATGCATTTTATTTGAACTAATAAACTTCATCACAAAGTTAAACTGAAGCCCCTTTCACACTGCATTTGTGCAAATGTACCGTGCTGATGTTCAAATTATCTTCATTAATATCAATATCTATCAATCTTGGGAAATATATTGTGATTACAATTTTTGCTATATTGCCCAGACTTACCAGACATTGCCAGTAATGTCTTAAACTGAAATACTGAGAAGGTCACATTACACAGTCTACATATGATGAAAGGGATAAAACCAAGCACCAAAAAATAGCCCAGAAATCCAAAAATACATCATGATTGAGAGATTCAGGGATTTGTTTTCTGCTGCTCCTTTACAGTCCAAACACACAAGCATCATGTTTTTGATGTTTCTCTCTCTGGACCTCCTTGGCACTCCTTATAATGCTCAGGGAAATTAGTGCGGCCCAGGAGGAAACAGAGACACTCACTGTGTCACTCATATGGCAGATGCAATTACAGAGACGCTCGGCTGTGTGAGGGGGTCAGATCAATCAGGCTGAAGTTAATAAGGAGAGGCTGCACCGGAAAAACTCTTATACACCCAAACACAAATAGCTTTACATTAGGAGAACAGCTCACTTTGTTGAATCATAACTCTGTGTGACGCAGAGTTTCAGTCTGCCTCGAGAGAAAACTACCTCAGAGTTCTATTTTTTGTGGTCACAGTAAATTGATTTCACCATGTCTCTGAAATACATCTAAAACATCATTGAAGTACTCAATATACTGTCATTTGTAACCCCATCAGGACAATAACATAAATTCTTACATTCTGAATATCATCTACTTTTTCAAGTCTGATAGATGGAGTCATTATTCTGAAGCTCTTATGTCTAAGTCCTAAAATTCCTCTTCTCTAGGGAAGCTTGGACATGACATTTAAATGTCAGCTGCAGAAGGATAACATCGTCAACACCAATGCAAATAATACTAATTTGAATTCCTCTTTTCATAAACTCACGGTTTGTTTACGAGCAACTGAATTAAACAGAGTGAACAAAATCTTATCCTGTCATGCACATGCAGCAAAAAATATTAAGTTGACATTAAAAAGATCTAAAGCGGCAGAAAAAAATGTATACTGAGATTAAGTGTCTGTTCATGAGACTGCAACTTCATTTTTCATAGACTGACACAAATTAAATGTTTTTACTGGAAGTTAGATGGAGGAAATATATTAGGGCAGAGAACCATTACTGTTGGCTGAGATATATCAGAATGATGGCATTACGTGTTTTCTATAACAAACTGATCTGATAGCACAGAAAAGGATGCTTGCTGAGTGAAAAAGAGCCATTAAGGGGCAGCAATTTAATTCAGTCAGGCTGTATTTCCTACAAGTGGTCTGGTTTGGCTTGGTACAGTACGCCTTGATCTCACTTGCATTGCCACAGTTCGTTGTGCCCTTGCTTTAAGGTAGAAGTGTGAACAGGAAGACGATAGTCACATCAGGGCAGGTTTTGGGCCACAACGAAAAATGCAGCTTGGGCAAAGATTGGCATACACGCAACCAGCTTAGAGGCATTTTTATAAAAAGTGGAAATATTTCTTTATTAAATAAAGAAGAAAATACAACGCTGAAAACATTTCTCATTAGTTCCTGTGTCAACATGTTCTGCATAGTATTTGAGAGCTGTCTATCAGGTGTTTCAGGTTAACACCTACAGCTTGGTGGAAAATTTCATAGAACAAAAAGCGGTATTAGGCTTCTTTAAGCATAATACTGTGAAAAAGGGTGTTTTCAAAGTTTAGAGAGAAAACTTCATGACTATTATTATTCATACATGTTCTTCAAGTGTTTAAACAGCTATGGATAATGAAGGAATAAAAAGCACAGTTGTTATTTTGCTATTTCTGCTGGAAAAAAACTATTACAAATCCCTCTCTGGTGGCTTGTTCATACAAAAAATCATGAAAACAGTTTAAAGTAGCTCATAAGCACTTAATAGAATGAAAGAACAACATGTGTGATCCTTTTAAGAGTTCAGAGGTGACGGGATAGATGTTGGTGTTCAGACAACATAATAATGCGACCACAGAGGAGTACTTCACTTAAACACATGTTCTCTCTGATGAGATTTACTCTCCGACAGCTGGCAGCAGAAACACAATGATACACAGGGACTGGACGCTCTCCTGAGAACCATTACTGTGTGTGTGTTAGTGTGTGCATTGCATAACCAGCCTGTTAAATCTTCAGTCCGATCCTTTCATACCCTGCCAAATATCCACTCAGCCGCTGACCTCCCTCACAATGTCGGCTCACATCAGTCTCTCTGTTAACCTCTCCTGACAGACAGACAGACATCTACCTGTCAATCTTAATAACCGGCCCCTGTTTCCATGGCAGGGACAGAGGCTGCCATGGAAACGGGCCAAGTTGATGCAAATGCTTCCTCCTTGCTGATAAAAGCTGTTTGGCCATGTCTGAGGGTTATCTGATGTGTCCTGAAAGAGCTGTGTTTGTATCAGATGAGAATGTTTAACAAGTGAAAGACTTGAGAGGGCCCAACATAAAGAAAGTCTGCTTAAATGTTCAACACTCATTTATAAACTCATATCCCCTGAGCTAAACAACAAACCACTGCAGGGGTAATATGGATTATTCATTTGTGGTATGGTTTGTTAAAAAGCTGTTGACAAGGTAAGTAGCCAAACTATCTTTGGCTTCCAGTTGTACCTCGCATCAAATTCAAAGCTCTACTTCTGGCTTACAAAACGGTAACAAGAACAACTCTTACCTGTCCCTCATCCAGGTCTACACTCCCCTTCGCCCGCTACGCTCTGGCTGCTGAAAGACGCCTGCTAGTCTCATCTCAAAATGGCTCAAGTCACTAGATAGACTCTTCTCCTCTGTTGTTCCCAACCAACTCCATTCCCTCAGCATAGTCCTTATCTACCGTGACAGGAAGTTTAAGACTAGGGATGGGAAATGAAAACATATTTCAGTTGAGAATCAGTAACAACTCCCCAAAGGAATCGTTATTGTTGGTCTTTCTGCTAATCAATATGTTTAGAAATTCCTAGCATGTATGGCAGGTGATTGGACAGTTGTTCTGTCAATCACATTCAATACAGGCCAATCAGATTATGTATCAGAACGGCGCTACTGGGGGTATGTATGTATTTCAAAGCCTGACCCACTTCCAAGAGCAAACAAATGTCAGAAGTGGAGTGAAAATATATCTTTTATCGAGAAATGCATTCAGTGTTGTTTTGTTTTTCATTTAATCAGAAAATGCAGTCAAGATCTAACAAAACTGCTTCTGAAGCTGTTAGCATCTATGCTAATCTCCATATAAGCAGTCACTTCTTGCGGTCTTCTCACCTGTAGCTCCCACCTCGCCCTGCTTCAGAGGACACAGTTTAGGTGTGCCACTTTGGGCTGCTCACAGTCCTTGTAGGTTGGAGCTTGGTAAGATGAAGCTTCCTGATTACAACAAATCAGGTGGATCCAGCTGCTGTGTATGGTTAGCAGCTCCTGAGGTTACATGCTAAAACTGTACAGGCACGATGCTGAAATGCTGACATTAAGTGAGGCATCAGCTTTGAACTAGATGTTCCTTTAGGTGCATCATCATTTCCTACAATGCTCCGCAGCAGGAAGGAAGCAGCTCAGCATGAATATAAAAAGTAAGGTGGAATTAAGGAGGAGAGAAAACTGTGAGCTCTCCTGGTCTGCACCTCCTCCTCACAAACATGCATGCTTTGGAGCTGGGCGACTGCTCATCTGTCAGGTGATAATACAGAGAGAGTCCTGCTAAGGGAGGCCATGGCAGGGGGGAGGCTTTAATTGTTAAACTAGAAAGTGAATTCAAAAGAACAGCCAGTGTTGACAAAAATGGCTGCTTCTGCAACTTCTGTGCTCAAAAATCTTTCATACAAAAGCAGCTCATGAGTGCATGTGTATCTGCATGGAGCGATGTGACGGGTGAGTCAGACCACAGAAACCTGCTGAGACATCCATCACACAGCCAGCATGTCCAACAGGCTACTTGGGACTGACAGAGGCGTCTAACACGCTGCAGCAGAATGAGAGTTTACAAACATGCACGGTAGACGATACAGACGCTATACAGAGGTTCTGTGACACAAGGAAATTAAATAGCCAACCATGCTGCTCTGTGAAATGACAAACACAAAGAAAATGGTCTCAGGCAAATGAATTCATCCTCTGCACAGATGCTGTACCTGCATGTGGAGATAACACCCCCCTCCACATCCACCATGACAGAGCGTGGTGTCACAGCAGAAGAAAAACTCTGTGTGGGTGTGGACAAAGCAGCTATGACAGTGATTTGTGTGAATGTGGTGTAACAATATGCTGTGCTGTCTATATTGACAAATAATGAGTCAGTGGAAATGTAAACAGTGAGTCTATCGGTCAGAGGCATTCATTTTCATACAGTGTCATCTAATGGTAGACGTATAAACACTTCTAATGCCTTTCCAGTGCAAATGAACTCTAATAAAATAATGAGAGACTTAATCTTGTTCAGCGCTTTAGTTGTCTGACTTCCTTGAGGCCAATGACACAACTTGCCATTGATACCACATTAATACACATGGGCTGCTGCGTAAAGTGCTCATCAGGTTTGTTTGTTTGTCTCTATAAAGATTTTTATGGGGATTTTTCATGCCATTAGTCAGAAAAGCTGCAGCTCAGATGGGACACTGTGCAGACAGATAATGTGAAAATTCAGGTTTAGACGCTGTCAGCAACAACCTTGCCATGTTTAAAGTCACTTAAATCCCCTTTCTTGCCTTTTCTGATGCTCAGTTATCTGCATGCCTAAAGGCAATGAGTTGCTGCTGTTTGATTGGCAGATTAGCTCTTTGCTGAGGTAGCCCTTATAAAGCGGCCTCTTAATTCATTCTAGAGAGATCCGTGAGGGACGTAACTCATTTCCAATGACACTGGGTCATTATAGAGTGAATAAAAAGGCAGACACAACACATTAGAGGACAAACACAACTTTCCCCGTTTTGGATTCTCGACTGAAAATTTGCAAGACTGAAGAAGGAGCGGTACGAGAAATTGTGATACTGAACACCGCTTCAGTAAGCTGTGAAAATCCCCATGGGGATCATAAAAATAAATGCTCTCACTGTGGAATAATTCACTAAGGCTGCTCTTTAACTGACCTGTTTTCTTCTTAGCAACTACAGCTTCATGGCTCACAATTATCCCATAGTTTTCTCCAGTGAACTATTTATGATAACATATAAATAGCCACAAAAGGATCAATACATTTTCGTCAATAGGAGGCTGGCGCTGCCGTTTAAAGCTGCAAACATCTTAATTCAGAGTAAGGAGAAAGTTGCTGCTGCAGCATGAGAATTTAATCAGAGAAGAGTTTTGTTGCCTTGCTCAGCATTTTTTCAGTGGAGGAGAGGATTACATCACGCCCTGCAGCCTGTTCACACTGTGTGGGCACCACAGCACCCTGTACACTGAGCCTGGGCTGTAAAGATAGAGGACATGACTGTAAACAAAGTCAGCTCTAAAGCAATAATGTGTGTTTGTAAGCCATGGGTGCATCTCAGAGTTTCTTTATGGAGGTAATTTAGAGACAAGAGAGTCTTTGTGAGAGTCTGTGCATGTTTATTTTTCAGCTGTGTTTACTGTGTGTGCGTGTTTGAGGATATATTCCTCTGCCTCTGCAGTGCTGCTCTCCAAAGATGTGAGTGAGCTGAACCATAACAGATCCAATTCTCAGTGAAGAAGATGAAAGACGAGGAGAAAAAAACGGAAAAATCACGAAAAGACAGAGTGTTTCCTCCTCGCTCTCCCCGTCCTCATGGAGCCATGACAGCATGACAGCACATGAGAGTTTTGACGGATGCTTAGATGATGATGGTGTACATGCAGGCTTTTACACCTCTCTGTTCAGCAGTCGTCAATCAGAAGATGACACCTGGGAAATTAAAGCCTTTATGAAGGTCTATCTTTACAACCTGCTGCGCTGCACATTGATCTGAAGTATTTCAACCTGACATGAGGCTCTGAGGACACAAACAGCAGATATGCAGCGCCACTGGGAACCAATTTCAGTCTAACATATGCAACCATGGCAGATAATTGGCTGTATTATAAAATAAGAGGCCGTGGCAAGTGATAATATAAATATTGCTTCTGATCAGCAGCAGTTTTATTGTCTTTATTAAGTGTGAAACAAGCATACTCAGTTTTACTTAAATCTAAGTAAGGGATGCACATTGATATCTTCAGATAATCACTTGAAATGCATACAAAAAGATTCAGAATAAATTTCCCTGTTACTACACCTTAAGCTAACATATTTAGTGCCTTTGTGACATTCATTCATCATTTGACACACCAATTAGGGAGAAAGTCAACAAAAGCGTGAATAACAAACCTTGGAACGTTGCTGTGGACAAGCCCTAAGAGTTATTTTACTGAGCCGATTTTGAACACGTTACTCAGTCAGCTAATAAGCTTGGATATCAATATTGGATAACTATGTCTCAACAACAGGACTTGCAGCAAAGTTTTGGGGGATTTTATCGCCACTGCTTTGAGTAGAGAAGTAGGATGACTGTTTCAACGGCAACAGCAGAAGCAATGTGATTTGTCTAAATGTTACTGGCAGCAGCAGCTGAAGTAGTCAAAAACATTTCAACCAGATGACAGTCATGAAACCGATTTTGGTCCAATTTGATGCAAATCCCACCCTTTGTTCCTGCTGCCACTGCCATAATACTTTAGACAAGAAAGCGCATATACACACATCAGCTTCTTGTGCTTTTTAAACACAGCCTGTATTTGATGAACATCATATCTCTGCTGTCGGGCTTTAATCTACTATCTACATTTTTTTTTCATGAAACAGAGCTATTAGTCCGGAGAGATGGGAATTGATAAGATTAAGGCTGGGCAATTAATCAAAAAATAATCAAAATGACACTTAGACCCTCTAATCAAAGTCATTTTACTCATGTTGATTATTTTGACTATTTGTCTGTGTAAGTCACGTGACCGCGCCCCCTCCATACAGTCTGAATTCACTTTCGCCAAGAGCGAAGGACGCACTGCCAACATGGAGGAAACAATCACCAATCTTTCAGAGGACCTTGTAGCCAAGAAAAATGCCGTCTCCGTTGTTCGGGCACATTTTGGATTCTGTGCAGAGGACATCAAGCAGAAAGAAGTTAAGTGTAAATACTGCAGGAAGTATTTCTGTTTATGACTGTTTCGACGACCATCGGTAACACCACCACATTGTTCCAGCATAGCATAAAATAATCATTCATTAACTGTAATCGAGGTAAGAGCTTCAAGTAATCGTGATATTGAGATTAGGTAATATCGCCCAGCCCTAGATAAGATTTTATTGATATCAATACCATTAAAAATTCTTCTTATCAATATGATTCTTTGCTGATTCTCTGATCAATTCTTGTGGATTTTCTCTATGAGCAAAAGTCGACCTCTTTAGGCTCTCAGTGGCAACACTGTCAAACACATGTCACTCCAAGTACTTAATGCAGGGCTGCACAGGTAAATACTTCTGCAAGGTTCTGGTATTGTCACCTACAGTAAGTGGGTTTTTGTCAACAACTGATCCAGTTTTGACCACCATTGTCCCCTGTGTGCCATGAGTACATCTCTGACTTCTTTGTTACCATTTCTGCAGACTGCTTCTGATGTGAGAGTGACAGTCTTGATTTGCAAGGCATGAAGAACAAAATGGAAGAATTTGATGGCAGAATTTTTAAGCAAAAAGACCAATGACATCGATTCCTTGCAGGGTCTGTTTTTGCTGGAATTGGTTTTCAATTCCCATCCCTGTTAGTCACCATCCATGTTGGTGAGTGGGTTTTATAAACTTTTCACTAAATTAAAGAAAAAAATTTTTAGTCACAACAATACAATATTCATTTGTTCAGCAGTAGGGTGTTTTTTCATCTCCTGAGAAAGTAATAATATTGGAGACTGGACGTTTGTGCCCAACAGTGAAGATATGCCAAACTGAGAATTATCATAAGTTCTGAATGTTTGACAGCCTTAAGAGCTGATCACACACATCAGAGTATTGTTCTTCTTACTGTCACTTAAAGGGATATGCCAGCATTTTTTTGTCTTCGTGTCTTGCGTCTCTCCTAAGTCCATGACAAGCAGACAGACAACGTGCTTTGCTTTGAAGACCTACTTACAAGCATGTCTGTGGTGGTTACGCATGCACCCTGCAGTGTAGTCTTGAATGCATTTCTTTCAAAAATTACATAAAAGTGTTAACCTTAATCTAAAAATCGATAATGTTAGATAATGCAGTAAAAGTAGCAAGAGGCAGGCTAACACTACCCACTGACTCCAAGTGTTTGAGCTAAGCTAATTAGCGGTGGGCGAGTTCTGTCCGTCTCTTCCTTGTTACTGTACGCACAGTCAAAAGAATGGTGTCTAACTGCTTGTCATGGACTTTGGAGTGAGGTAAGAAATGAAAAGACAAAAAAAAATGTCGGCATGTCCTTTTAAATCTAAACAATCCCTTAGTCTAAATTTTTATTATCAATGATCCATATTTAACTTGC
This sequence comes from Cetoscarus ocellatus, assembly GCA_037902135.1. Classification (NCBI taxonomy): domain Eukaryota; kingdom Metazoa; phylum Chordata; class Actinopteri; order Labriformes; family Labridae; genus Cetoscarus; species Cetoscarus ocellatus. The sequence goes on from JBAMNC010000142.1 coordinate 760,552, forward strand.
TGTTGGCTCTTCTTCACCATGGAAAGGCTGGAGATTAACATTTTTTTGTCATGTTTTCAACTTATTCACACTGTCCTGACCAGCAGCTTTGTAATTGTGACAAACTTAACCTGTTTAATTTTTTGCTTTACTTCTGTTAAGGAGGACAATAAAAATGAAACAGGGTAAACCTGTCAGAAAACAACACACTGCTGCTAACTACAGAGGCAGGTGTGCAGCGACAGCCCGTGTTCTTTACCACGTGCTGCTTTCCTCCCCCAGGAGCCTTCTCAACTGTGATCAATCCTGCTGTGGTAGTGATCAATATGCAGACACACCCACCATCTAACCAACGCACACACAGAGAATATCAAACAGCTGTTTTTACACACATGTGAGTGAACACGGAGCCTCATGCGCACACAGAGACAGAGCAGATGTTTACAGAGCCTCGATGCACATTCACAGATCAGAGCTTCAAATGGGAATTTTAATGGAAAGGAGAGCACACTGATACTGAGAGGATGGAAAAAAATTAGCATGTGTCTCACTAAAGTCCACTATAACAGTCCACTTCAAAATCACTTCTTAAATATCAGGGATTAAGGCGTAACTATTCAGACACTGCTATAAAAATAAGATGACATGGCTATTTGGGGTTGTACTTATGTAGAATGTCATGAATAATCTCAGCAGGAAATTCATAAAGAAGTGGGGCTATATTAAATTGAACATTGCTATACCATCTCCATGAACTTGAAAATAAAATCACATAGCATGCAAAATTTGACATTAATAAAGAACTCCTCACTGAAGGACTTGACTGAGACCAGGTCTCTGCTATAGTTGACTGATGAAACACTGAATCCATACGGCACACCCATACACAGCACAGATGTAAGCACTGCTGTCAAGCTTTAAGAGACTAATGATCTAAAAATAACCATGACATGAATTTCACATGAATGCAGGATGCTGCAGGTAGGAACATTAATAAATGCTAAACCTGCACATTGGAGAGGCATGAATTAAGTCATGGTTACATCCATAATGAGCTGATGAGTAACCAAATACTGATGCATTTGTAAAAAGAAAGATTGAAAGATTTTTACCTCTTAGTTAGACGTTATTCTCCATTAAAGGTCATATATTTTGGTCTTTTTCTGCAGTTTAACATGGATCCTTGATGTCTTCATGAAACGTTAGTAACATGCTTTGGTCAAAAAAGCCTTTGAATAAAGCACAGGGCGGTCGCCTTAATATGCTAATGCGCCAGAGCCACGTACATACAGGAATTCACGATGGGCCTGCAGTGTAACTCGAGCCAAGCCGAGCACTCTAGTGCCGCTTACAGTCCTGAGAACACACAAACCGTTAATTCATGCTGGTTACCAGATAACAGCGAAGCTCATTCCTCCAGACATCACAGGCTAACGCACAACATGCTAACCGCGGCCTAGTCACTGCAGTGGGACAGAGCCGTGACTTAGCCTACCTTGCGGGCTAACGTTACCAGAAACGAAGGGTAATAGGATGGGTAAAGGATCTCTCGATCTCTCGCTAAGAATGTAAACAACATGGCTGCACTTTGCACAGGAATTTCACCTATCTCCAGTGGAGGGGGGGGATACTCAGGTAGATGAATCAGGTTAGGCTTATGCAAATGAAAATATACTGTTATGTAACAGTATATCCACAGACTCAGACAACATTTGGAAACTGAGCAGATTTGCTGAAGCACTGTAAAAAATACAACCTTATTTATAATCAATTAAGTTTAAATTAATGTACAAGGAATATAGGACATAATGTACAAGGACTACAAGTCATCTATACATCTATACAAGATGAAAATATGCACATCTGTGAGGGAAATGGGGTTTTGTTGGTTTAGTCTGAAAGCATGCTCTACCATCAACAGGAACGTTCGAGCCAAGCCCCAGCTGTCACATGACAATGTGTCCTTGGGCAAGACTCTAATCCATAAGATGCTCCCACTGATGCATTAGTGGAGTGTAAATGGGTATGAAAAGATGAAGATAAGTTAGCTGATACCGATGGACAACTTACACCAAAACTTCAACCATCAGTGAGTGAATGTGAAAGCAAAAGGGTGTAAGTGGGTAGACGTGACCTGAGGTGTAAAAGCACTTTGAGAAAGGAACTGCAGCTGGTAATTTGTATGAGTTTGTCCCCGTGCATGTTGTGTATTTTCACTGGATACTAAGGACCCATCCACATGGAGACCAGTCAAGGAATACCTGTAAAGGTTTTTTATCGTGTGGCATTTCGTCCACACAGAACCTGCATTTTGGGTGATTACGTGTTTGGTGTGTTTACGTGTGCATGTCTGTATACTACAGCCTATTCAGGGTTTTCATGTGAACAGGCACATTTCTTAAAACAATGCCATGTTTTACTTTTACAACTTTTAAAAACTAAAGCAAAATAGATTCCTTTTCATCTCTGTAAGGACAGGATTTAAGTGAGGCAGGTGTTTGAATTCATAGAAAAATCTCTCAGCAACACATTTTATCAGTAACACAATGTATATTTTGTAACTGTCTGACATTTAACCTTTTGGCAACTGGCATTTTTACAGAATGTCTCTGAAATGTATTACATTAAGTCAGTCCCACTACAGTGACTCACACCCTGAATGACACTTAAATGTCAGTGTGTACCTTCTGTTTATTAAAATAAAGAAGACATCCTCTCTTTTGGATTGACCTTACATTAATGACACATGGCGCTAACTAAGCCCTCGTCAAGAGCATTGAGCAACTGCAATCTTCAAGTCTGTGAGTCATTTAATGAAGCGAGGGTCTTTGTTCAACCTTCTCCTCATCCAGCCTGATCAGGGCGATAATGGGTTGGATCCCACTGCGCTCTGGAAACAAGCTGAGAACACTCTAAAGGTCAACGAGCGGCAGGACACCCACACATTAGTGACTGTAGACAGATAGAGACGGAGACAGGCGGAGATGAAGAAAAGAGGAGACACTTCCTAAGCATTGAGCTTTAATCGGAGATGACAGGAGAGCTGCCAATCCAAATTCAAACCCCTAACAGCTCCTAACATCTCCACACAGATGAGACTTCGACTCTACAGAGGGGTCTAATGAACAATGTGTTTGCCCATTATCCACTCCACAACCTGAGCACACTTTCCTGCTGGAGAGGAGTCTCATAAAAGGAAATATGGTCCCTTTGTAGCCCCGGTGAATGACAGTCCTACTCCAGCTGCATATCTTCACGAGGCATATGCCTGTAGGCAGCAGGAGATAAGGACCCGAAGAGCCAAATGCATGAATTGTTGTCACTCCTGCAGCCCCCAAACCCAACCAACCAACGTTACCATGGCAGCCAGCCACTATACATTGTAATTAGCCTAAATCCCCAAGGTTTGGACCGCTTTGATACAAACCACTGCCTGCATAGATTAGGACTACCACTGCAAAACAGGAGGTGCAAAGCCGTGTCTGACGGCACACACATGAGATGTTGCATTCAATTGCTGATACACTTCTGCACAAACATAAACATCTGCACAACTAAGGCTGCAACTGGAACTTGTTTCATTATCTGTGGATTATTTTGACAAAATTGACTGATGTCATTCTGATTTGTCATGGTCTGCTTGCTATTCACATGGAATTTTTGCACTGCTGTCTTGGCTAGGAATCCTTAACAGAGAATATATTTCAAAGGGAATACCCCTGATTAAAAAAGGCTAAATATCCAAACAGATAAAATATAGAGTTGTAAAAAGGCTTACATGTTGCCAAGCACCTGCAATCATGTCAAATTGCTTCTTGCATCCCACAATTCAATACATTTGTATTGATAAAATCTAAACAAACCCTAAATTCTGTGGTTAAAAAAGCCAGAACTGGTGATATATTTGCTTACAAAATTCATTCCTCCATCCATCCATCCATCCATCCATCCATCCAGCTTTCTCTCTTTTGGGTTCCAGGGGCTGAAGCCTATCTCAGTTGTTATTGGGTAAGAGCTGGGGTACACCCTGGGATGGTTGCCATCCATTTATATAGAGACAACCACTAATGAACACGCTCACACCTTAGGGCAATCTAGAGTCACCACTTAACCTAATGAGCATATTTTTGGTCGGTGGGAGGAAACCAGAGAGCTCAGAGAAAACCCACCCACGCACAGGGACATAACTCAATGTTGATCAATGTGGAACTGATCCAGCAGCCCTACCTATTGCACCACCATGCAAATTCCTTAATTAAGTGGTTTCTAAAATAAGTTTATCCCCATGAGCTTCTGGGAAAAAAAGCAGAAATACTAATTATGTATAAAATTAATTTGCAATATATTGTCTTTGAAGAGATAATATTTTGTTTTAACTTGGGTTCATACATTGGATTTCAAGGACTGTAAGAGCATGTGGTTTCTCTTTGAGTACCCCTGATCCACCTTCATTCTCACTCTGTATGAGCCTGGTCAACTCTAATTGATTGACCATTGTACACTATGATAATTGGTCAGTTCAGTGAAGTTCTCCACAATATTTTCAATTACTCTGCATTCTTTCTGCAGTCTATGCTCTGCACTGTGCTTTTTGCAGTATCTCAAGCCAAAAGGCTATAACAACCAATATGACATCACAGTAGTGGGTCTGTTTCAGTCATTTTGGACTCCTACTGGTGCTGTCCACAGGAGAAGAAAGAAAGAAGTCTAAATACCACAAACTTGTCTTGCACACAGATGTAGTCTGTCATGCAAAGGAGAATAAGGGGCATATCATACTTGAAAATGCATAATATAATCTCTGATTCATATAGTCTTCACTGTTGTTGGCAGAATTAACAGTGTTACAACAAGAAATGTATTGACGAGGTGTGGATGTGGCGGGCTGGAGTCTATCCAGGCTAACTGTCTGACATTATTTTACAATCTGTATATTCAGCCATCTTTCAAACTGTTTTTTTTTTTTTTTCAGCTGATCTGCACCTGTTAGAAGTGATTAAGGGATGAGGCATTCAGATAAATTTGCAGGAAAAGGAAAAAAAAATGATTGGCACAACAAATTTGTTTTTATAAGCAGATACTAGATGTTTTTTTTACATGTGTGATGAAGAGCTACTTACTGCCAAAAAATAAAAACACTCGCACTGATCTCAGAAATGTGCTGGACAGCAGCTCGACTGTGTGGGCAGGTTCACCTCAGCATGCAGCAAAATCCTCTGCATGTGTTCACCAGTGTGTGCTAATGGAAAGTGGATCAAACCGTGCAGTGAAACAAAAGATGAGTGAAGCTATTAAAATGCAGGCGGATGTCGATCGCCCTCAGGGCAACCCCAGCAGTGATTATTGTGGAGTCTATTTATTGCACTCTGTGGCCCAATTAGATGAATATGATGCAGATTAAAGGCAGAGGGTTTGATTCTCTCCAGGTGTGCCAGATGGGAGAGGAAAGCCCTGAGCAGTTAGATCTTCAAATCACAATAACACTTTTGGGAGGCTGTAAAAGAGCGACTTTTGTTATCAAAAGGAACAATTTTCTCCCTTGGGAGCCAAAGTGAGCAGAAGCATAGATGGTGAAGATGGAAATTTGTCCAGAAACTAATTAGGCTGGAAAGAAGTTAAATGATACAAGCAGACTGTGGGAGAACTCTATCCAAACTGCATAAAACTCCATGTATGATCTTACTTTTTCCAAGGACCTCTTATTATTCATTTTCGCCACTGGTGCACCATTCAAACTTTTCATCTCTCACAACACTTTGATACCTGGGCTTCAGGTATCTGCAGATACCACACAAGCATTTAAAAAATAACCCTTCTTCCTCAATGTGAGGATGAGACTGTGAATCATTTACATCGAAGGCAATGTAGCAAATAGCTGCTCAGAATATCACATGGCTGCAACTTCATGCATTTCGGCATATAGACATGATCAAGACAACTTGCTGATGAACAAACTGAGCATCAGAATGAGGAAGAAAAGTGACTTAGGCAACTTTGAACATGGCATGGTTGGTGTCAGATGGGCATGTTGCGGTATTTTACAACTGTGGATCTACTGGTATTTTAAAGCACAACCATCTCTAGGGTTTACAGAGAATGGTCCAAAAATGGAAAATACCCACTGAGTGGCAGATAATTGGGAAAAATGCGTTATTGATGCCGGAGGTAAAAAGAGAAGAGCAGAAGTGGTTTGAGATGATAAGCTGCTAAAGTGATTTAAAAACAGCCCTGCAACAACCAAAGAATTCAATGAACCATTTCTGAACACATCAAATCTTGAAACAGGTGGGCTACAGCAGCTAGGGTAATGATCGTATGGACTCACCAAATTGGACAACAGAGGGTAAGAAATATGTTGCCTGATCTGATGAGACTGGATTTCTGCTGTGACATACAGATCGTAGGGTCAGAATTTGGCATAAACAACATGAAAGCACTGATCCATAATGCCTTGTATTAGGGGTGTCCCGATACAACTTTTTTACCTCCGATAGGATACCGATATTGCAGCCTTGAGTACTGGCCGATACCGCTATCGATCCAATAGGATATCAGCAGGAATCATAAATACTTTTATTACTTATTTTGTAGTATGGACTGTAAGAAAAGGCTTGATCAAGTGAGATTACTCAGACAGAGAACAGTAGTCAGCAATAGTAGGTATGAGAAAAACTGATCCATTTGTTATTAACCAATGGGTTAAATAAATTTCAACCTTAAACATAAGAATATACTACAATTAAATAAAATAAATACAAAATAAATTAGAAGACCCTGAAAAGTAACCTCAATAAATCCAATAAAAACAAAAACATATTTTTAAATTGCAAAATAACCACTGTGTTTAACTTAAACATAGGCATATTCTACAACTGAAGTAAATAAATAAAAAATAAACTAGAATGGACTGCTTGTGTCAGAGTGCTTATATCTGAGATTTTAGATGCAGGCCGATATAATCCAATATTTGATTTTTTCTGATATCGGACCGATATCCGATATCAGCAAATCCGAATGAATGAATACTGTGGAGGATATTTTCTTGGTTACGTAGTACCAGTTTAGCATTTTAAAAGCCACGGTATACCTGAGTATTGTTGCTAACTATGTTCATCGCTTTGTGACCACATTGTACCCATAGCTAAAAGCTCAAATTCTCTCAAACTGGTTTCTTGAACATGACAATGAGTTCACTATATTCAAGTGGCCTACACAGTCACCAGATCTCAATCAAATATAGCAAATCTGAGATGACGTGAAACTGGGAGATTTGCATCTTCAGCTGCAAATCTACAGTAACTTTGTGATGCCATCATGCCAGTGTTGACCAATATATCTGAGGAATGATTCCAGCACCTTGTGTCACCCAAAGAACTGAGGCAGTTCTGAGGGATGAGTCCAAATGCTAGCGAGGTGTACCTAATAAAGTGGCCTGTAAGGGTATGTGTCTGGATTGGAAACGTAACTGATACCTGGATTGGTTTAATCCATCCCTAATGTAAGCAGACACATTAAGATTAGCATTAAGGGAGGTTTTCTATCCCATATAGATAACAAAGTCCTTGCTTTTGTTGAAAATTTCATCAGAGAGCTCATAAGCAAGTTTTAAGAAGATCATTTAATGTTCTGTTGAGTTATGTCAGGTGTGATTCATCCAAAATATAAATTATAAATCTGCTAACTTTGCTGCATCATTGTGTGAATAATAAACTTGCAGATACAAAAACTCTTGCACAGGATTGCACCATCAAACCAGATATTCATGCAGTTCTTTTTACTTTCAAGCTTAAAAAGCCTCTGGGGCTAACAAGTTGCTGCTTCTATAACAAGAACCTGCTGTTTTAAAAGACACTTTGGCTGAGTCAGTGCCACTTTTTAAAAAGCTACCCCCTTTTTTAGGAAAAAAAAATGGAATAGCTGCACACTTTTACTGGATGCAAATTCTGGCAGCGGTTTGTAGGTGTCTTTGAGACGTGATAAAGAGTCAAGGAAAAAAAAAGCACCATTCAGAACAAAGAGCTGAAGACAATCCAATGCTGCAGCAGCTCCTCTGTCCCTCGAGCATTTAAGGAGCGAGTTCAGGTTCAAAGAGAAACACCTGCACAAGAGAAAAGAAGAATACTACCGTGCACATGTGGTGGAGCAGGGGAAAATGTTAATTTAACTGGAAACAAGCCACTCTCGAGCAGTGAGGATTTGCTGTTCTCCTCTTATGACCATTAGCCAACTGTTAGAGTTGTGAATCTGCCAAAGAGCGACACTATGAGGTGCATAATGTGTCACCAACCCTTCACATTCTCCTTCACATTCATGCAAACAAACGCATAGTTCATGCAGGCAAAGAGGCTGACCTTTAGAGTTTCTTTTCCATAGATTTCGATTGACTGTGGCATTGAAGAGGTTAGGTGATAAGTAAGGAGGAGAGGATGGAGCATGATGCCTGATAAACTCAGAGAGCTCTCAGACACACAAACCCAGCTGGCACCGGTCTATAGGCACTTATACACACACACGGACTGCAGGAAAACCTTGTGAATAACACTTCATTGATTTAGAGTTTCTAGCATCTACAAAAGGTCACAGTTACGCAGTGAATAAACAGCAGGTGGGGATTTAAACAAGTGGCCTTGCTGCATCAGTCAAAGTCTTAGTGATACAAGCATCCTGTACGTTACAAATAAAGAAGGAAGAATATAACACCAGTTTCTGGACTGTGTGTTTTAATGTTGAGTAATAGAAGGTGATACTGCCAAGAAATAGTCAATACAGCAAAACACAAACAAAAAACAAAGGGCAATAGTTTGTGGATAAAAAGATATAGAGATCTTATATTTAAATATATAAACATTTTTAACAGTGATAATGTAAATATGAATTACTGAGTTACTTAAACAATGCTAAATTTTAAAAGGTAAGTCTTAATTGGTTTGGTAAAAAAGTGGGTGAAATAACAATGGAGACATCCTTTGGTAACTGCTAATTATGTTATGCCTTTTATAGCAGTTGGTTACGCAGCTAAGGGGGATGGCATCCCTTGCCTCTAGTGTCCCATTAGTGCGAAGGGTTTTGCACCATTGTGCCCTTAAACTTCATCACACTTAAAAACCTACAAACAGCACTCTCATCAGAGGCAGTCAGCAGAAATGATACCAAAGAAATCCAGAGTGTAGCCATAAAAGACAGGAAACAGAAGTGGTGAAATTGTGGCTTGATTTTCACCAAAAATACGCTAACTGCACAACTTAAGTGGCTGGAAACACCAACAATTTGCAGAAGCATTGATCGATGCAGAAGGCATTGAATATGAGGAGTACCTTGTGTTTGGCATTGTTGCCACAGAACACTTCTATAGGCCAACTTTTGTCCACACGGGAAACTCAAAGGAATTGATAAGGGGATCGCTGAAGAATCAGATTGATAAGCAGAATTGATAATGGAATTGGTAACAGTAAAATCTTATCAAATCCCATCTCTAATCCTGAGGCCACTGGTGATTTCAACCCTTAGTGAATGTGTACTTCAAATTACCAGGTAATAGGGGGCTGTAATTATTCATTTATTCATCAATTTTATCTAAATATTCATCTTTGGCACCAACAATGTATTAATTGTATCAAAAGTGATGATTTGTTTTGGTCCATTTCCTAGAGAGAATTCAGCAGTTTAACAAGTATAGGGCAGCATGGTAGTGCAGCAGGTAGTGCACATGCCTCACAGCAAGAAGGCTGCTGGTTCAATCCCCATGTTGGTCTGGGTCTTTTTGTGTTGAGTTTGCATGATCTCCCTGTGTATGCATGTGTTCTTTTCTGGCACTCCAGCTTCCTCCCACAAACCAAAAACATGCTCATTAGGTTCACTGGTGACTCTAAATTGCCCTTAGCTATAAGTGTGAGAGTGAATGGTTTTCTGTTTCTCTATGTGACCCCTAGTCCAAGGTGTACCCTGCCTCTTGCCCAATGTCAGCTGGGATAGGCTCCAGCCCCCCAGCACCCTAAAAGGGATAAGAGGTATACATGATGGAAGAATAATTAATATCTTACAAATCCATGAGAAAAAATGGCAGAAATCAAAGTTTTACTGCACCATGATTGACATTGTGGAAGTCTTCTGATTCCCGCCATCTGGATGACATACTACTAGATCAAGTCCCACCCTTCCTCATGTCTGCCCTCTTGATCAACACTTCCGCTCTTCTGGATGTTTCTATTTCATCTCCTCCTTCCCTCTCTTCTCTCTCTAAGAAGTCTTTATTGTGTCAAACAGTCCACCAGACTGAATGCAAACATCCACTTCTAATCCAGGCAAGAAGACGACCCACCGAGACCAGAAGGCCAAATCTGACTGAGGCTGTAAATCTTTAATGACACGCACAAACACACTTGTAAACACATACACACTGAAGAAGAGAGAGAGACGACTTCCTGCAGGTTAATGGAGTCTTGTTGTGACAGCTTTTAATATGAGCTGTAAATACACAGGCAAACATTTATAGGGTAAGATTTATTTCCATGATTTAGGGATGTGGAGCTCCTATTTTAGAAGACTTGAGGTGATATATGACCTGTATGTTTTGTTCACCTGAGTCTGTCTGGATGAATGGGGGTTTCTTGTGTGCATCCATCAGCCCCCTCAACTCATAATGGGCTCATCTTCCTTTCCTACCCCCTCCCTCCCCTCTTCTCTTTCGCTCGACTACCCTGAATGCTTAATGTCGGCCTGTGCCTTCCGGGAGGAACGTAAACATGCCAGATGCACCATTGGCCAGGGCGGTGGTGTTACTCGAAGCTGATTGGCTGAAGGGGATGGGGGCATGGGTGGCAAAAGACACAGGGGTTGGTGGTTACCATCGCCCTGCAGGATGACTGCTGTCCATAGTAACATGCCACACACATACACACAGACACAGCACACAGGCGGAGCCCCTCAGGGCATGGTGAAGGTCCCCACAGATTCACAGAACACAAACACACTCAGACACATGACACACCCTCTAACATCAAGCAAAACAAAGGATTTTCACAGATCCTTCCATGTAAAGATGAGACAGATTTGGCATTAAGAGGAGAATAATTCTAATGCCACGACTTGAGAAGTAAATGTTCGAATTTTGTGCCAAAGACTTCCTTAAATTTTGTTAATTCCAGGAAACCACTGATTTCACAGTTTATTTTATGCTTGTAAAATGCGTACAGTGTGTACAAGTACAAGTGACATGCTTCGTTGGAGAAAAACTCTACTTCTGATTTTTTTTTATTTCAAAACAGGACATAATTTATTACACAGCCCACTTTGTTAGTCACATTATACAGCATAATCTGCATTTTTTTCTCCTGCCAGGTAAATAACAAGGGTAGCCTGTATGTTTTCATAAATCAAGCTAAAGAGGTGGCTCAAATAAACCCTCCTGCCTGATGAATTTTGCTGGACTGTACCATATGATGTGCATGATTCACTTCATATTTATGCATTTTTATTCTACACCTAATGATGTTTCTTTGACAGAGTGCCACAAATCTGCAAAATATTTCTAAAAGGGGGAGTATATATTGACAAAAAAGAAGGAATGCACAACATTTAATTTTTGACAATAGCTGAATTGGCGATAATTTCTGACCCATTTTTGCCAATATCGATAAAGATGCTTTTTTGTCAGAGTATGATGTCTCAACCTCACTAATATTGACCCCTTCCTCCAATTGATACATTTAATGTGTGTTGAAAACTGATGTGAAACAAGAAAATCAATATTTAATTCACTAATGAGTATCGAGGCACAATGTTTTTGGTATAATATATTATACCAAAAACATATATTGGTATTATTGGTATTGGCAGGTATTGAAATTTTTGCCAATACTTACATCCAGTACATAAGCCATGGACAGGGTAAGGCTTTTTTTTTTTTTTTTTTTTTTTTTGCATAAAAACCATCAAGAAATGTATTTTGAAAAATATAATACTTTAAAAATTGTTCTGAATAAGCCTCAGCGTTGTTTGTCTGGCATTTCTATTTATCACATTTAGTGTTTTTAAACGCTAACATAAGTAGATGAGATGGGTGGCACAGTTGGGCAGCACTTAGTACTTCTGCCTTACAGCAAGAAAGTTGCTAGTTTGAACTCTAGCTGATAAGGGCCTTTCTATATGTTGTTTAGCTACATTTTTGCTGTGTTGGTTTGCTCCGGGCACACCAGATTCCTCCCACAGACTAAAAGACAAGCTTGTTAGGTTATCCATTGTGTACCCTGCCCCTTGTACAATGTCAGCTAGATAGTCTCCAGCCCCCCTACAACCCCTGAGAGGGACAAATGATATAGATAATGGGTATAAGGATAAATAAGTGAGGCCCTGTGATTATTTGATTATGAAGTTTTAAAGTGTGTGTATTTGGAGGAGGGTTGTAGTCGTGAAGTTAATCCAAAGAACTTCGAGTGACTTTCAAATAACTTTGCCTAAAATTGCCTATTCGACTAGATATTACGTACATGACATACTCTGACTTTTAGCTCAATGAGGAGCTACTACATGTGGACGTGGTGAAAACTACAATCATAGGTAAAATACCATCTACACATTACGATTCCTCTTTACAGACATACTTTCTAACATAAACCAATGTTACTGTAAAATAAAAACTTTGCAGCCTGGACCCCTGTTTACATCCTGTGCCACTGCTGTTTCATTAGTAAGACAGTGAACATTTTGGTGTTCTTCCCAATTAGTTCAGCCCAAGTCCTCCAAGAGGTGTTTGCTTTAGCTTACTTGTTGTGCGTGAAAATGCCACAACACACTCTGCAGAGCCCAAACTCAATTTATTATTCACCAGCTGTCACTGAATGAACCCAGGCAACTGTGACACAGAGTAGAACGGCCCCAGCAGGGACGTGAAAGAGCAAGCAGATAAATTATTTTACAACTTGGAGCCAACTCTTCACTCCACTCCTTTCAGCTGGAATTACTCACACGGAACCAGAAGATATTATGGATAACTTCCTCTTTTTCTCTGGGGCTGTCTCTTCACTCTTGCTGCACAGTCACACTAACATGGTGAAACTGCACTTGTCTTAGTTTCTACATTCAGAGAATAAGTTAATACTTGTAAGAATACATTGGCTTGAAATGATGATGATGACAGCCCATGATAATTTGATGATTTCTTAAACCTTAACATAGCTAAAAGTTTCTCATTCATTAACTGTATCACGTGATATTTTTGGTCAAGTTGTGGTGGCAACAAGTAATAAGAATATAGCACTTGTAGACCCAAAAGTACAGTGTATGTAGATGCATCTGAATCATTTTGGGTTTAGAATAGAATAGAATAGAATAAACCTTTATTCGTCCCACACGGGGAAATTTGCAATGTTACAGCAGCAAAGGGGACAGCGTTGATAAAGAATAAGTACAAAAACTGTATAAAAATAGCATGCAAAATAGCAGTATGTACATTATTCTACCAATATAAATATAAAAAAGGGCTTGAATACAGAAACTAAAAAGCAAATCCTATAAGGATTATTAACACATTCACAAAGTAATTGCACATGAATGTAAGTGATTGCACATGGGTGAATTGCACATTGTCAATAGAGTTAGCACAGTAATTGTACATTGTAATTGCACATTGTTAGATAAAAAGTTTCAGGCTTTATATGAACTTTTGAATATGCATCATCAATTCTCATGCTTGAAAAATGCTGACACCACAGTTTCCAACTCCCTAGTTTTGAAATATAGTTTTGCAGCACATTAGGACACCTAGAGCAGTGAACTGCCCAATCCAACAGAGGGCACTCCCAGCCCAACCCTACCCGACCAATGCCTTTCTGACCTAAACAACAGGAAGTACACCTAGAGAAAATGGAGGACAGGCAAAGACACTCCAATTCGACCTTTACAATGCCTAAACATTTATGGAACACCATGTGGAAGCACTTTGGGCTCCACTGTGTGTCAATTATGTGCAAATCAGCTGGTCCACTCCTCCATGACATACCCGCAGGCCCATTTGTCAGCCTTCCACCCAGGCAAATGGTCAGCCCCGAGCAACTGCGTCCTCCTTGGTAAGCCCTCCACAACAGGTATGGAAAAAAAGCCATCACAGACAAGATCTGCAATATTCCTGTGGCTCACTGGTGCAGCGTTGAGAGAGGTAAACAGCAAAATGACCTAAAGGAAATGGCTCATGTCTGTGTTGAAGCTGGGCCAGCAGGGGCGGAGGTTTGAATTTCTTCAGTTATTAATGTGTTTGCTTGAAAACCGATCATGTTTGATTTTTGGCAAAAAATGACTGCCCTTATATCCACACAGGTAAACACACTCGTGCAGATTGCTTTGCTCCCTTGCTGGCTCTATGTGCTCTAATATCACAATTAATGCCATTGATGAAACTTCCTTCAGTGGAACAGAGACCTGCTTTACATTCTGCCTCCCCAGTGTTTACAGTGAAAGTGCGACGTGGCAGGGCTGTAAATAAGAATGGTAAATGTACAAAGTTCTACAGAGTGCATACTCAACTCTCCAAAGCAGCTCCTTGAGTGCAATAGGACACCGGTTGTCAATATTGTGAGTTGAAATTGAGATAAGAAAAAAAACAAATGACTTATTTCACAATGAGGGAAATAAGGCCTCCAGTTTTTAAGCACATCTTACAGTGTGACAACTTCAGTGAAATATGGCTGTTCTTCACTATTTCAGCAACAGCTTGGCTTTTTGGGGGCCTTTTGTGTTTTTGTTTTTGCAAAGTCTTCAAACTTCTGAGCTGGATCACATGATATCTTTCAATATCATGTATGAAACTGCAGCAAAAGTATCTTGGGTTTTCTGTTGTCAAAGGCTGTTTCGGTCTCACTGGATAAGAGGATCAACTCAACTGTTTACTGTGGTATCAGAACACACAGTGCCTCTTTTTTTGTTTGTATTCAGACGATGAAAGCTGTGAGTGTTTGGTTTTCCCTCAGCAGCATCACAGAACCGTTTTTTGGCAGTTTTGGAAAAATAACAAACATAAAGCCGGTTACATAAGCTTGAACCCTTTTCCAGGCCCAATGGGAGGAAGATGCTCAGCACAGAGGAGAGAGACATGGCAGTGGAGGAAGAGGCAGAGGAGATGATGATGTTACATAATAACAAAGCTTTGGGCTGACTCAGATTCTCTCTGCCTCTGTATGTGTATGAGAGGACAGATTGAAATGTCTGTTTCTATAGCTACAGTCCTGCGAGGGGAGGGAGCTGCTTCAACTATTGATCAGCATAATGGAGGAGCTCGTACAGAGTGAAGACAATGATTCAAGACTTGACATGGAGCGGATTCAATTACACAGCACAGTTTAATTCCTGGAAAGCAAACCTTCTGGCTGTGGAGTCAATGGTTTATAAAAGCAGTAAGAGCAATTTATTGATAAATTGTTTTATGATCAAGCATCAACATTCTTCCAACCATTTCCAATAATAGCACATCCTGTTTAATCGTTACTATCAAAGGTAAATGGCCTCTGGTGAGCAATAGTTCTCCTTTAACAGCAGCGCCACTCACCGTGATTCCTTATTTTTTCCATTTTGACTGACCAAGAGTGCAATTAAAAAAAAGATAAAACATGTAGATTTCGAAATGATCCAAAATAATTTCAATCCTTTAAATAGCTATACAGTATCTGCAGATACAGAAAAACTTTGGAAACCACTTTATCCAATTAATGTAAGGTGTATATGAGCGACCTCCTGTTGGTTTTCCAGCGTGGGTACAAGAGGCTTTTTGTAGGTCCTTGGATGTAACATATGTAAATTTTAGTCCCCTGGGTTCATCATGTTGGGGAGCTCAAATCTTGAAATTATGTATGAGCACCCAAGTTAAAGGTGCCAAGTGCTTAGTATCTTTAACCTTATGGAGCAGCAAGATCGGCCAGATTCCATGTTTGTCATCAGGCAGAGCTTGGTCAGAAAAGACATTGATTGTGAGCGCCCTTTGAAGAGAGAAAAGCCAAAACTATGGGCATGATGTGGCATGTGTTCTGCTACAGAGTGGTGCAGGGCAGATGCATTATGCAGACCAATGCAGAAGTTAGCATCACGTTCGTTGCCTCAACTAAAAGCCTATGGGATTTTTTAGTATGTTGTTGGATTATTGCTATGATAAGCTCTGTGGGGAGCAAAGTGAATGAAATTTATGTCTCTTCATCATGATAATCTTCACAAACAGACCTAACTTTCATGGTATTTAAACTTAAACGTAATCAGTGAGAGTAAAAATCTATTATCAAAACGTTATTCTTGAGAGGAGAGGAGAACTTCTTATGAGTTACCACATTTCAAACATATAATCTCAAAACATAGCCTCTTGTTTGAGAATTTCCTCCTTATATAATGGCCTAATCAAGTTGGTCCATTCAGCTGTAGCTATAGTGTATTATAATATGTCAAATAACACACAGAAATGATTGCCTTAGGGTCCCCGGCTTTTTTTGCAGTCCTTGTTAGAATCTGGTTTGCAACCAGCCTTTTAAAAACACAATAAATCTTTAAATTTCAAAAACAGAGTGATATGAAATGCATTTTTGTTGCAAAATGAGATGTTAAAATTGTGTATGCATGTGTTCACCATGTACCTTATTTAGAGCATTTATTTGTAAAGGTATTCTTAAATCCCACATACTTTGGGATGAGGGAACCAGATGTGCTAAAATGCTAACTCTTGTCCGCGTTGTAGGACTTAGTCCTACACCGCTCTTATGGTAGTGACTGTTTTATTAGAACTGGGCAGCACTTTTACAGGAAAAAGCTAACAATTACATCTAAAGTGTTTTTTTCTAACAGATGTTGAAAGACTCAAAATCAAAGAATGCTTCAATGGCCTGTAAAGAATAGACTAGTTTTGAGATTGATGATGTGTTTTTGGCTGTCACTGTTTAATTTCTTGTCTAGGTCCCATTAAACTTTAAACTGATGTGTAGCATCTACTTTAAAGAATCATTTTCTCATCTTAACTGAAGAAGAAAGGAAGTGCTTGTCCTGGTGGCCAATTAGTACAAGCATCCTTGGTAATTTTTAATTAAATCAAACAGGTCAGCCATGATTTGGCCCCATCGTGACAACTCCACTCCTCAGTTATGTGAGTCAATATCAAACCACTAAAAATCATAATCCATACACACACTCTGATCAAATCCCACTTAAAAATGCCTCTTAACATTGAGCCAGAGTCTTAAGTGGACCCTCTGGGGTTTGCCTAGAGTTCCTCTCTGTGGTAAAACCACAAATGACATGTTTGGGAACACTTAAAGCTCCACATTGATCTGCTCATGTGGAGCCATTTGTTTCTCAAACAAAGAGAGATAGAGAGACAGATAGAGAGAAAGATAGGCAGTTTGGACAGAACAGATCTTGTAGGGTGTGATAAATGAGACATCCCTGGTTGTATTAAACTCCCCTCTGACACTGCCGGGAAGCTCTCCAGAATCGCTTTGCTGTGTGGCCCTGTTTGCTAAAGCAGCCCCTGTGACAGCCAACTAACAACTAACATTAAACACTCAGAGACAGAACTGGGACTGGGCTGGAGTGAGCCAGGAGCAGCTAGCCAGCACTGGAGCTGACTCCATCCATCACAGCTTTAGAGGAGAACCAGAGCTAAAGGTTTGACAGCCAGAGAGGGCCATTACTGTGTGGTGAAATGTGCTGCCCGAAAACTGTCGGCATCTGTTTCTGTTCTAATGATGGTACTCCCTCTGATTTCAAGTGCCACTAAGTACTTTATGCTGCCAAGTAGAAAAGAAAAAGAATCCCATTTGGATAGCTTCTGACTCTCCAAAACCCAATCCTTAAAGTGACAGTCTGAAATGGAGTAGTTGGTTTGTAAATGTTTGTCAGAGGGCATAAAAGACACTAGTACACACACACACACACACACACACACACACACACACATATATATAAATAAATTACATATATTTTTTATAACAGGTTTTGGAATATATGCAGAAATCTGTATAGTAGTTTAGAAGATTTTGAAGCAAGAACATGCAAAAACATGTCTGATTTTGGAAAAATTTGCTTCTCTTGACAACTCTGGGTCATCACTATTAATGTATTTCCCTACTATATATAATCAAGGTAAGCTTTGACAGGCAGAAAGTCTGTAATATCTCATCAGTGTGTAAATGCTTTTTATATCCTCCAAATACAAAAGCAAAGCACTTTTCAAAGCAAGAATGAGCAACTTTGGTTACCATAGGGATCAAATTATTGCTCATCTAAATTTCAGAGGACCCAATTGTGATTAATACAAGTACAATCAAAAGTAAAACACAAAATCCCCATAATTTTACAAAAACAACTAAAATTTAGCTTTTGTGAGAGGTAATAATTTTATTTTAAAGCTCAAAAACCAATTAATAAAGCAAAATTAAATGAGCTATGCGTAGAATTAAATTTAATTAAAAGCACGTTTTCAATGCAATAATCTACATATTGTTTGTTTTTAAGAAAATAATTAAGCTCAACTTTATTTTATTTTTAAGTCCTATTGAAAAAAAATATATTTTACATAAGTAACCTGACCAGGGTTGTAGTTATAAATTATTAGTTACTAACAGTTATTTCACTTCCTTGACTCACAAGTGAAATTATTAATGCTTCTTTAAAGACCATTAAAGAAACCATGATGGCAAAGTATATCTCCTAATTCATTGTAAAAAATAAAATACAACCATTTCTTAAAGATCTTCTAGAAATCAAAGTCAGTGCAGTTGAAATTATTCTCCTGAGCTTAAAGTCATTACAGCATCAGGCCAACACTTACACCACAGTTTCAATGTGAAAAATCGACATATTGTTGCTTATAACTGTAAAAAAAATCACTGTCTACACCTAATTGGACAAAATTTTTTCAAGGCCTGCTGTGCTTAACTCAGGCACTCTGTAACACATACACACAGGAAGTACAGCAACGACTATAGGGTTTCTTTTCCTGCTCCCTCAGAGCTGCACACATATTTCAGCCCTCCTCACTGTGACGGGGATTAGGGAAAATCGTTTTGACATGTTCAAGTGCCAATGCGGCTTTGCCAAAACGCCTATATTCTGTCTCTTACATAATCTGGCTGTCCTTTGATGTAGCTTTAGCATCACGTTGCTCTGAAGCAAGCCAGAGAGGAGTCTGGCTAATTCTCTCTGAATGTTACAGACACAGATGACAGTGTGAGGAGTCAGAGTCAAACTGCGAATGTACCAAAAACACTGCAGCTTAGACTTCAAATGAGAGCTTGGCCTGTGCTCCTCACTCTGTTGTCAGGACTTCTTTGTTGTCTTAATGAAGTATAAAACGTGTGACGCTCTGGAACTAAAATTGTCTTGCCAATCATTTTGTTGTTCTATTAACTGTTCTTACTTCATGCTGGTCTATTTTCCCCTATTATGTGAAACCATCAACACAGTTCGTTGACCCTGAATAAAAGTTGTGTAACAGAGTCTCAGGTCAGTGGTTAAGAGGATTCCATTCAACAAAGCTACTGGGCAAACAAATAAACTGGAAGGGACACAATGTTAGTACTTTAAAATCACTGTCACAATAATCAAAAGCATAATGAAGACTCAAAACTTTAAAAAAGCAGATCAATTCTATGCATCAGGTACCAAGCATTTTAATCAAAATATAAAGAAGCAGACAATCCAATGCACACAACAAAAATAAATGACAACACGTTGGTATCAGACAATTCAAATGGCATTCTAAGAGTTTTAATTGAAATAATAATCAGAACAAAAACAATGTTCCTTAAGCTGAATGCACCAAAATTTGTTTCGGTGAAATTTTCATCTTGATATGCAGAGTTTTAGTTGATTGCATGACTAAACATGACCGTTTCTGATCTGTAACCATATGATCTGTATGTCTGACCAATTGATCATTTTCCTTCACTCTACTATGCAGATGTAAACACGGACAGGTAATCCTGCAGGAGCAGCAGTTTTATACTGAATAAGAAAGTTAAGACACACCTTTAAGTAGGCTGACTGCATACACTACTCCACTGCATGTCAACCTTAACATTATATAGCTACGTTTAGCACAGGGACTGAGACATATATATATTCTATGACTTAGCGTCCTCAGGAGACCTAATTTACCTGACACTGACATTTCTCTTCAATAGACTTTTTGTTTGGATGTTTGAATTTTGTTAGTTGTGGTTACTTATAGGGCTTCAAAGTGCACTTAAGATGTAATTCTCATGTAAATGTGCTGCAGACAACAGTGGTACTTGAACCGTCCATTGAGCTGTGTGTAGGTCACTGGTGTGCAAAAGGTCTATAGACTGTATAGTCTAAGAGCACCCTTTGTGGCATCACACATTTAGTTACTCTTGAAGCCTGTGCACATTAAAAGTCATATTGAAAATTCTGTTTCAATTGAAATTTCAGTCTAATACCTGGCAGTAGAGCAGGAGCTGCAAGAGTCCTGATAAAGTGTGCATCACATTGGCATTTCAGTGAAATCAACCTGAACTGCTAATGTGAATAATTTCTATGGCACTAAAATCAAAGGTACAATGTAAAAA
Organism: Cetoscarus ocellatus; assembly: GCA_037902135.1. Lineage (NCBI taxonomy): Eukaryota > Metazoa > Chordata > Actinopteri > Labriformes > Labridae > Cetoscarus > Cetoscarus ocellatus. The sequence goes on from JBAMNC010000142.1 coordinate 781,083, forward strand.
GAAATTCAACCCTTACACAGTGAAGCATTTGGCCAGACAGGCAGTTCCACCTGCTAAATGACAGAGAGCACTGAAATTTGTGGTTCAAAGCAGTGAAAAAGTGATCATTTTCAGAAGGCCTAATTAATTTTAGTGATGTTCATTACAGAAAATGTAGATTATAGTCTGATTTTTGTTTTAAAATGACTAAAAACACTTTTGAAACCATAAAGTTACATTAATAATGTAACATTTATGACCCTATGCCAAGATGTGGCCCTGTAGAGACTATAACTCTGTATCTATTTGATTTTGCCTATGTCCAAAATGGGGTCAGTGTATCCAGGCTTCTTCTGCGCATAAGGCGTTAGTATCTGCTTTGTCAACCGTCATTGACTCCAAGTTGGTGGGAAACTTTTATCTCATGAAAATTATACAAAAATAATGTCAATAACTGGAGGGAGGTCATATTAATTTGAATTATTGCATCAATTTGTGGTAAAATCTACAGACTAAATATTTTTTTTCAATCATCTATTGTCAAACCAGCTGTTGTAATTGGACTTCTCCGGGTTCTACGTAGGTAGCATAAAAATATAATCTTATCCCTTCAGTGTCTCATCATTTTAGATATTGGTGTTTGATTTTGTGAGCTATTTGCTGAAATTAGTTATACTGATTTAGGAAAAAAGTCAGAGGCCAGAGGAAGAAGTGGGGTTCATATTCATCAATACCTCAAAATGTGTTTGCTCAGTGATATGATACCAGTTGCTGAAACGCCTTTGTCTTTGATATATACATGATGTTATAGCTCAAAATGTTTAAACACCAGCTGAGGATCTATACTGTGAGCAGTGAAAAAACAATTATAACAAAAACTTGGTATTTTTCTGCTGAATTTCAGCTGACTTCCCTCAAATTGCTGTACCTGGAGTTCCACTCAATCACACTGACTGTGACGTCATGTGCATGCTTTCGATGAAGGTGTTGATTTCTGCTCTAAAAACAGCACACTTGAATGGATGTGTATGTGACTTTGAGTGTTTCTGAAGCCGGCCTCAAGTGGCCACTGAGGGAACTGCAGGTTTTGCACTTCACACTGGCTTCATTATCAACACCTTGGGCTACCCCTTAATCAAAACAGATATAAATATAATTTGATTTCATTTAAAAAAAAAAAAAAAAGAGTATAAAATCATATTATTGTTGTAACCCTATTACAGACAGACAATGAGGACAATGGCTCCACCAAATTGCTTTTAAAACAGATCACGGCTGAGAAACCCTTTTACCCTGCTGCATAATAGAATAAAACACATCAACCTTTTGCGCATGTGTGAGAGACACATAAAAAAAAGTTGGATCTAGACAAGAGGGGTGACAAAAGTGAGGTCGTGAAGCAAAGAATACGAAGTGAAATGAGAGGATTGCGTTGAAGCATTTCTAACACACGTACAAACACACACACAAACGCTAACAGCCGTCTGGGAGTCTACCACTTACGCTGCTGACTGGACAAATGGGGCAGAGGATGACTGATGAGAGGTCGGAGTCTATGATTTTGTTTTGTGGAGTAGGTAGCAGAAAAGCTGGAGGACGCGTTGCTGTGGACAAACAGAACGACTTCAGCCTCTTGGGAGGGAGTGAGGCAGCTGTGGCTTCGAGCATCCACTCCCACTTTACTCAGCCGGTTAAGGATGTGTAGTCCCCACTTACCAATGAGCCATTAACACACATCAAGTGGCTGCAGAGAAAGGATGCAATTACAGGCTGGAGTTTGGTAATCCAGGACGTTACACTGCAGTGTGTATTGTGTGGCTGTGGTAGAGCCTGTGAACCGGTGAATGGGCTGTTTCAGGGTCACTGTAGTGCACCGAGGGAGCGAGCTTAGCAGCAGCACTCCAAAAGCTCACAAAAGTGGAAGTGTATTTTTTATTCCCCTGAGTGGAGAAAGGAGGTCAGTTCAGCAGCCCAAGCACACAAATGTATGTGTACAATACACACACAGAGGTTCACAGAGTACAGGAGAGAGGAAGTGGGATGCCGAAATGACAGGTGCTTCTCCTCACAAGAGCTCATAGTAAAGCCTGTTGTAATGTTAATGGTCTGTCTCCTATCACACTCCTCCAGCCTCTCATACAATTACAAATGTGTCAGAGCACGTAAGGTGTGAAGTTGGGATGTTTTCAGTGCCTGTTCAGAGCAAAGACAGAACCAAAATAGCAACATTAAATTAGTACACAGAGTTAGCAGTCCTCCTAGCATACAAAGTCATTATCATGAAACAGGACACAGATAAACCGTAACTGCCGCTGTCCTCTTATACTCAATATTCGAATATCCGTTCAAGCATGGAGGTAAAAATCTGTTCATCTTAGGTCATTCACATGTATTGCTTGAAAATCATATTATTGTAATACTATGAAAATAGAATATTCAGTCAAAAAGAGGTTAAAATTGCCCTGCTTATAGCATTGTAATATATTGGGATATATCTCGAAAATAGCATAGTCACTCCAGTATTGTGGTACACTAGATTCTTTCCAACACACCAATACAACTTCTGATTTTTAAACATCATGTAGAAATACCATCTGGTAAATCATAAAACAAAGAAAACTCACTTAAATGTATCTATCTGGAGCAATAATTCTTTAATTTAAGAGACTGCTAACCTTTAGACCAGGGGTGTTCAAACTATGGCCCAGGAGCCAAATGCGGCCCGCAGCCCATTTTGAATTGGCCCCTGAAGCAGTTGAATGAATAAAAACATTTTGATTACAGCAGCAAATAGTATCAATCATGCACATTTTCTGACATATTTACTTTGTCACAAGGCCTCATTTACAAAGTATATTGCAATATTCATCTTCAAGCACCAACATTCTTGCAGTTTACTCTTGTTTTGTGTCTGACAGTGAAGATAAGCCATCAGTGTCTCCCATCTCTGCTGCTCAGAAGGTCATTCTCACCCTGACTAAGTGTGAATCCAGTGACAGCTGGGGGTTACAAGGGCCCCTTGTCGGTGATAACCCACCCTGAAACCCTAAAACTTGAACTTAAATAAACTAAAAGTGAGGTGCAGCAACTGGCTCAGTTGTCCATGTATTCCTCTTTAAGCGGCCCTCGATGTAAAAAGTTTGGACACCCCTGCTTTAGACCATACACTATAGTAACAGCAAGCCGTAACTTAGCTAAGGTTTGCATTGAGACTGGATAGTGAGATTGTAAAAAGACTCCTACAGTGAGAAAGTGAAGGGTCACATGAATAATATGGAAAGCCAAGCTAGCATTACAAATCATTGGGCTAATCTGTTAGCTCATTAACCTCAAGACAATCAACACTTTCTGAAAAAGCTATTTCAATATTTTAATTTCCAATCAAATAGTGCTGTTAAGAGCTCAACCCAAAAGGAAATTATACAGTAATGTAGTAAATGGTAAAATGCCTTAAAAGGATCTTTGTCCCATAATGGGTACTACTGCTCACCCTTTATTGACAGAAATATAAGCAAGAAAACACTAAAGCAAGCTAAAAGTATCCTGTTTTGGCGATATCAGCAGCTCTGAGCCTGGAAATGGTTTCCTCACTAAATACATAAATAAATAATATCAAGTGCTCAATCAGTTTCACTTGCTCCAATGTTGTTGGCAAAGCTGACATCAGAAGTCCCATTACTCCCTGATTGTGATTAGTCAGCAAGGAAGAATTGACAGAGCACAGTGGTGTCCTCAAAGTTTCATTGCTGTTCGAGGAGCAACAGAAAAACAAATGATGATGAAGATTTTTCATTTGTTGTTCTTAAGACAGTTGGTACAAAAAATGCTGGACTTGACAGATTAACTACAGAAAATGGGTGCTGCCAAAACAAAAAACTGCATTAGTAAACACTTGCTATATAGAAAATGTGTGCCTTCCTCTTTTTGATAATTTTATATGAACATAGCAAAGTTAGCAGAACAAAAGTCAGTAAGTTAAGTCTGACAACTGGAGGCAGAAAGACAAAGTCTGTCTGGATTACCGAGCACTGGCCAAAAGTCAATGCCATTATCCCATTATTATTATTTTTAGGTTTACAGTGTTTCAATGTTTATCACACTTGTAGCTTTCTATTGACATTTTTAAAGTGATGAAAGCAGTACTGGTTTCTTCAAGCAGCTCTTAAAATTGCATTAAAGGGTGTATGTTAAAGCTAAACCATTCCTTTACGCCAGGGATCATCAAATACATCTGCACAAAGGCCGTTTATTTCCTTGACAGACCATGTGGGGACCAAATTTCAAAATACATTGAAACAATATGATAATTGTCTAAATATGGTTACCGTCTAATAGGACAGTCACTTTAGAACTGATTAATTTAATTGACTATCCATTCAAGCATGGGGGAAAAAATCTGTACTTGAACTGTAAATCAAGTTTCAAATATAAAATAAACAGCTGAATAGCACTTTAGGGCGCCTGGAGCAGTGAACCACTTGATCCCACAAAGTGCGCTCCAAGCACTACCCTCAGCCAGAGCTCTTTTCACTTCAACAACAGCTTCATCTCGGTGAAGACACCTCGAGGAAATGGAGGACAGAAAAGGCAACTCTGAGCAGACAATAACAACACAGAAAAATTTTAGGAGCTCCAAGAGGAAGCACAATGGGACCCACTGTGAGCCAATGATGTGCAATGCAGCTGGCCCACTACGACAAATCTGTGGACCCATTTGTCAGATTTTTTTTAAGTGCTCAGCCCAGTACTTCCACGTCCTCTTCAGCAGCCCCCTTGCCAGAGGCATGGAAAATGTCATTGCAGACCAGATTACAAGATTTATTGATAGGACATGTGTCCTTGTAAGAGGTAAATAGTAAAATGATCGATTGGAAATGCCTCGTATGCATTGCAGCATACTTCTGCCTGCCATATAAGGGGAACTGAGATGTTTTGGTTCATTATTTCTGTGGCTGTCATGGTGTCAATCACTGGGATTTGAGGTTGGCCTGGTGCTTCAGCTAAATATCGAGTCAGGCTTGAGGAAGAGGCCAGGTCATCTTCAAAACATGTTTTTAATTAACAATGACTATTTTTGGAAGGAACAGAGTCAGGAGTCTATTTGCCTAACAATTTACAGGTCATACCAACAATCCTGGTTATATATTTGTTACTAATGGCTGACACATGGATTTCCATACCAACCTACCTAATAGTTTTTTTAAGCTTTTGAGGCTGCTTTAACAGTTGTAGGGGTAGAACAAAAATGAAAGGTACTCTTTGCTTTACAATTTATCTGAATTGGATAGGCAAGGCCTATATAATGATAAAGGGAAAGCCTCAAAGGGGAGCAATAAAGCTTTAAAAAATGGTCCATCCTAAATTCAGGAAGGGATAATATTAACTCTAAAGCCAAATACTCACATTTCCTATCAAAGAAACAAAAATATGTGTGTCTTTACTGGATCTTCAGCCTGTTTCAAGAGCTATAATTTTACTGGCCTTTTTTCTACAATATTATCATTTTGCGACTTCAGTTTTACTCGACTGTTGATCCTTCAATGTTGGACTGACTGTGTTTAACCATTTTAGGAACAGAGCAAATGTTGGGATGGCAGCATATATATAATGATTAAAACGAGGAACTAGTTAGAGAATAGGATTCCAACAGTAAGATTTAATAAGATGGCCAATGAGGTAAAGGTTGGTCAGGGGAAGGCGCGAGGGTCTCTAATCCAGCGCATAGGTTTTTCATAACCCAATCACACTTGGAAAGAGCCCCTACTGGGTCTTTCATGTGTGACCTTGGTTCTAGGGGTTGGTTGGGAGGCTTTGGAGGCCTGATGTGGCCAGTTGATGGTCACTGCTTTACACATCTCCAAAGCCAAACAAGAAATCATCATAATCCAGGATGCATTTACAGGTGTTACACCACAACAGAAAGTGAATGTTCATCTCTCTACAAAATGAATCATTTTCACAACTCTCTTCAAAACAAAAGTGCTAATTCATGTATTTACTTCACAGTAAACACACCAACATCACTACAACACATCCATTCTCTCTGTGACAGTGCCAACTTTCTCTCATAGTAACAGCTGTCCTCAAAATACACCTCCGACACCATGAAAGTGCTTCACATCTCTCTCTCTTTTGCTTCTGTTTGACTAAAATCCCAAACACAAACACCAGCCCACTCTCCCTGCCTCCTCCTCCTCCTCTCATATCCACTCTCTCCCTGCAGAATAAAGCAGGGTGACAATGGTGACACAGCAGAGCTAATCCCAGAGGGCTGTGTCATGTGCCTAAAAAATCCAAACACACACACACATGAACATGAGCACCCAAACAACAACAGGGGAATCACAGCTGCGCCTGACACAGTTATCGCTCTGGATTAAAGCATGAATACTATTGTTAATATTCCAGGACTACTTGCATATTTACATGTAGCATCAAGACTATAAGCAACTGCTCCCAATGTTTTGAATGGTAACTTAAAGCACTGATGTAAAGGAGCTTGAGTGAGCTGGTGTACAGTGAGATGTGTCAGACCGAGTCTCCAGAGCTGCATGAGGACCACAATAAAGAGCAGATTAAAAATTCAACATCAGACAGCTTGTGTCCTCAATAGGTTGGAACATAAAGTTCTACCTCTAGGTTGTAGGAATGACTCACGCTCTCCTACTATACATGTCTCCAGGCTTTCCCTCAGCTAACTAAAAAAGCTCAATAACAGCAGACAGGAGTTGGTTCCATTAAAGGGGAATAAAGAGGAGGGGGTTTGCCGTCTTGTTATGGACAGCCACAGTGATGCACACTAATTGGAAGTCCAGAGATAAATCTAAAGTGTTCTCTGTGGGCATGTAGCTCCGCTTGTAACGCAAACAGGCAGCGCATGAGGCGAAAAGGGAAGGGAGGGTGGGGGTGCTGGGAAGCGATGTGTGGAGGAGAGTAAATAGACTGATGGATGGATGGATGGAGAGCGAGAGATACATACTGCTGTAAAGGGTGTCGATCCAGGAGAGCCGAGGCAGGCCACGAGCACTGAGGGGCTCCATCCTCCGTCTCTCTCCCTGTCACTCTCACTTCTCTCTGATTTCTTCTTCTGCTGTTTTTCTTCTTTCCTATCGAGCTGATTCTCTCCCGATCCTTATCCTCTGAAGGCAGCCTTCATTTCCAAAGAAGATGGGATCAGAATCATTTGGGAAAAAGTCAAAAGACACCCGGGGGTCCAACAGGCAGACAAGCAAACAAACGCGCTGAAGAAGGAGTGTGAGTGTGTTAGAGAGGGAGAAAACAACAGGCAGGAGACGACCACCGCCGACCGTTGCTAGGGGAAGGGAGAAGCACTCCCTCTCTCTCTCTCTCTCTTTGGCTTGCTCGCTCAATCTCATCCACCCCTCCTCTCTCTCTCTTGATTCTGCGCGAATGGCTCATCAGCCCCTCTCTCTCTCTCTCTCTCTCCTGTCATGCTTCTCTCTCTCTTCAAGCAGAGGCAGGGATTCTGAAACGATGTATCATGACTGTGTACCAAGTAGGTTTATGTCCAAAGTGAATAACGTGACAGAATCGTTTTCTTTGGTCTTAAAGCTCAGTTCCAGATCAAACCTTACTCTCACTCTCTCTCTCTCTCTGTGAAAACCTCTTTGTTCCTTGCTGAGTGCTGAAGCGAGTGATTTATCCTCAAATAACCCTGTTCTAAACTCAAAGGCTACATCTTTGTCCTGAATTAACGCCTGTCTTTCTTTCCCTTACTCCCCCTTGACTGAAAAGGAAGCTCAAACTACAGTACATCAGTAAACCTCCCAGGTTTGGGACTATAAGTGAAAGCTCAAAAGTATCTTCTGGACATGTTTTCTAAATTGTTTAGGCTAAATTTGTGTGTGCACAGTCCAAAAGGAAAGCAGAGGCAAACTGATTATAGAGGTAGTTAAGGGAACACTTTGTTTTCATGTCTTGCTTCACTCCTGAGTCCATGACAAGCAGATAGACACCATGCTTTCGACTGTGCATGCAGTAACAAGGAAGAGACGGGCAGAGCTTGTCCACCACTAGTTAGCTTAGCTCAAACACTGGGAGTCAAACAGTAGTGTTAGCCTGCCTCTACCTACAGTCATCAGATAAGCGCTTCAGCAATTCTAAATGGTCCTGTGTGCTTACTGTTGCTCGTTTTTCACCCCTTTATGTTGCGTTATCTTCACCTATCGTCATATTATCTTCTTCTACTCATAAACCGAGGCTTGTTTTGTTTACCTACTTCCGCGGTGATTTTACAAGAGATGTGACGTTTTCGAACGAGTCAAGTATTTTGAACAGCTCTTTACATGAACTCTGAGAACCCATTCACAGTTCTTAGTTAGCAGTTCGTTTGCATGCCATTATTAAATGCAACTTGCTTGCCGATTTATGAAACGAAAGGCTCAGACAGAACTGCGAATCGGTTCTCATCGTTCATTTAAAAGAGCTGTTCAAAAGAATCGACTCGTTTTAATAATGTTAAAAAATTAGCATTTAGAGAAAACAGTGGAGTCACCTGTTAATATTTACCGTTTTTGTTTTTTTCTGCTTAGATCTTTCACAATACTTGCTGCAAAAACATGGGACCTTTAAACCAACAGAGGGATCTGTTTGGTTTAACTGACTTGAGGGATTTCTGGTGTTTTATCTGTGTGGTTTTGTTAGAGGAAGTAAAGTGATATTAATACTGTTCTTCCAGACAATCCCAACTGCATTCACTCCATCTCTAAATTCACAATATGTCAGCACATGCCACAGGGTACTGGCTGCATTTCTGGACGAGAGGAGAATAATGTTAGGCACCAAAAACACAAAACTACAGCCTCTGTATATTGTGTGTCTTCCCTAACAACTGAGCTTAACCAGTGCCACTATCCTTTTAATAAGGAGGTCAGTTATTATTACAGGAGACAGACATCTTTTGAACATCATGAGCATGCACACACAGACATATAATTCTTTTGATTTCCAAATCCTTGTGTTTATGTGTAAAAAATGGCAGACCTTGTGAGAGAGACATGAGATAGCCAACAGTTCTGTGTCTGTGTGTATTTTGTGTGTGTGAAATGCATCCCATGATCAATCGGCCCATGATCACTGCCGCTTGGCTGCCACACACAGGGACAAGGAGCCGCTGTGTTTTTGAACAGAGTCAGTCATTCATCCAGGAAGAGACTGGTGGGTTCAGATGTCATGTTTAATGCCAGTTCTGTTCCTCTGTTCCTGTGGCCGCTCGCTCGGCCCCCCTCGTCTACACACACGCAGGCATGTTGGAGGAACATGAAAGGGACACACAGGCATGAACAGGAGCTTCTGTGTGTGTGTTGTCACTGTGAATAGGTGGCTTGACTGATAATAGGAACACCAGCTGCCCTATTGCTGAGTTTACTGGTAGAATTAGGAATGTAGCGATCCACTAAATTACAACAACAATATAAGAGTCACAAGAGGGGCCGGTCACACAAGATCATTCTTCTTTCTGACCCTTTTCATTAAAGATTTGTCTTTGAATTTTTGTATTTCATTGCTTTCTTTGACCAATAAATAAAATAAACATCACAAAAACATCTGTTTTTGTGCAATTTTTGGATTTTTACATAGACATCAGAGTGAAGTTAATTAACAAAGATAATAACTTTTTTTTTTTAATTCTTTGACCCATCCATCAAAATTGTCACTGGCTTCCTGCATCTTTTACACTACACCTCTACTGATGTCAAAGAAGAGCAGCCATAAGCATGGGGTGCTGGTTTTGCGGTGTGGTAAGAAACCAGGCACTACCCATACACATGCTTCTGCCAGCCCGGGTTAGGGTCCAGCCTGTGGCCAGTTTGCAGTGTGTCCTCCTCTACCCTCTCTCGCCCCCCTTCAAAAGCCTATCCACTGTATCCCTCCTATCAATAAAGGCACAAAAACTCCCAAAAAATAATCTTAAAAAAAAAAAGAGTAGCCATAAGGAGCAACCCCCTTGTTGATAAAAAAATTCTGCAATATAAAACAATTTAAATAGTCCATATTCATTAAACCTGTATTGTGTGGTGTCCTTACACCCCTGTTTCAAATTGAACAAAAAACACTGCAATTTATTTTTTCCAATAGAGATGATTTTTCTTTTTGTGGATATCCAATGTCAATATTTCTTAAGTCATTATTGCTGATTCCAATACAGAATTAATATTACAGGCATGTATTGGCAATAATCTGGCAATTAACATATCATACAGAATAACTGTAGTTATGTTACAAAATACCACGTTATATCATAATACTCTAGGTAGGTTGATAAACCACTTTTTTTAACTATAATTTTTGTTTTAGAATTTTTTTTAACAGTATTTGTGAGCCACAGTGTTATATGCATTTAAATACAGTTTATAATCAGTGATACTTTTATAAATCATGGTCCCTATAACATAGATAAACTTTGCTGTCTGTCCAAGTGAGAAAAATAAAAACAATAAATATTCTAAGACACTAAGAGTCAAATGGTTAAATGTCTGCTGCAAACTAGCTGATAAAATCTGAACAAAAATACAAAACAAATATCCCGAATTTCAAAAAATTATTAAGTAATAAAATATCAATAATGAACAACAAAAAATATAGTATTGAGCGGCAAAAAAATCATGATTGTATTGGTGTATGGATATATTCTTACAACCTAACTGATATAGTGATGAAGGCCTTTTATTATGAAATCCTTCCAGTACTCCAAGTCTCCCTTTTCTGACTTCCTGTCGGGGTCAAACTGCTCTGTTCTCCAGACACGTGCTTTAGTTCAAATCTGCTGTGTAGCAGAGTGGAGTGGCCCAAAAGGGCACACTTGGATCTGACTACACAGATGAAATGCTGTAGACACAGGGTGAGATCTGTTTGATCTCTAAAGTCTGAAATTCCCTGTCGTCATTCAGATGTATCCCCCTGAGCACCCCCTGAAGCCTGGATTCTCACATGGGAATTTTCTGAGCATCTTCAGTGAGCCCATGATGTTTTTTATATTTCCATGTGAACTTGTAAACTCTTGAACTGCAGCTGTTCTTGGTTGCTGGCTGTATTCTGTTCCAAACCAGTCCTGACATGGACCCAGAAGGGCAGGGCGTGTTACCAGACAGGACAAAACCAAGTTTTGTCCAAACCTGGATTTGGTAGGTTTCAGAGGTAGGGCATGAACCAATCATTAAAAGCCCAATTTGAAGGTATCTAAAAGCATTTGTGTTAAAGGTCCAGATGGGAATTGATGAGGTTTGATTGATACCACTGCCATTACCAAACCTGCTTAACAATCCCTCAAAAGTTGGCCTACAAAGGTTTTCAGTGGCAACAATGTCAAACACATGTCACTGATATTTAATGCCCTGCTGCAAGTTGATGGTGTTTCCACCCACTAAACGCTCTGCAGTCTTTTTTTGTCAGAAATTAAGTATCAATTTGGACCACTTTTGACCCTGTCACCATGATTACATTTTTGGCTTTTTTGTTATCATTTTTGCTGATTAGATCTGATGAAAGTGTGGCCACCTTGATTTACAAGGCATGCAGAATAGGGTGGAAGGAACTGATAAGGGAAATGTTATGCAGAATGACTTACGAGTCATGTTTCTTTGTCTCTTTATGGCTCTACTATTAATATCTAACATTTTACATTTGTGGGGATGCTGGTTTGGCGGAGTGGTAAGCAACCGGGCACAGCCCATATACATGCCTCTGCTGGCCCGGGTTCAAATCCAGCCTGTGGCTAGTTTGCAGAGTGTCCTCTCTCTCACCCCCTTTCACAAGCCAATCCACTGTCGCTCTCTCTCCTATCAATAAAAGCACAAAATGCCCCAAAAATAACCTAAAAAAATGTTAATATTATGTATTTTATTGCTCATGCTGTTAGAAATGTTTTGTTCTAGCTCTGAAAGCATCTGATTTGCACGTAGGCTTGCCTTACCTTAATGAACGGGTTCAAGGATTATGTGCATGTGAATAGTCTTCTACATTATCTGCTTTAAAACAATGACAAAGGACGCATTTTTGCCTAAAATTTGTGATCAAATGATTAAAAATATCATACAGTGTTTTGATTTCTCTCTGTCAGGCTCTAATGGACACGTTAGCTCATTTGGCACATTATCTCTCCTGTTGTGTCCTGTTGAGCTGTCAGCATTACCTCTCATCACCCCCTTTTTATCAGCATGTTTGTGAACAATTTTGCTGCATTGTTAGAAAATTAGAGACAACCACCATGCCAGCGGCAACAAAGCCTGATATGAAACCCTCTCCTCAAAACCCCTGTCAGGTCCTCCACCTCCCCCCTCCTTCCTTTGCCCCCCCTAAGCAGCATGGGGGAGGACAGACGGGAGGACTGAGAGGCAGAAAAACTTCAATTAGGGCACAAAGGCTGACAGGAGGAGGAGAAACCCCCCCTTTCTCCCTCTCTACTTCACCACCACCACCAACCAGCACCCTCCAAAGGCATAGCACCGGGCCCCGAGCACCACTCTTTGTCTGGTGCTTATGTGCCAGCTGTAGGAAACACACACACATGCATGACAGGGGCACCCCCAGAGCTCGTCTAGCCAGGGGTCACAACTGTGTGTGTGTGTTTTGTGTGTGTTGAGGCATTTAATGTAAAACTGCATGTGTTAATGTACGTCAGAGTTATTAATGAATATAAATGTGTCATTAAGAGGGAGGGGAACCACAGCGCCATGACAAAAACATGCACAATGTCAAGGTTTGGAGAGTCAATTAACATACATACACAAACACACAAACACTCGTACACACTCGGGTTAATGTAAAGGGAAGAGCAGAAGACAGACACAGGCACTTCATCAAAAATACATTTATCTACTGCACAGACTTACACATCCTTTGTCTAAAATCTGGGGCAGTATGGTGTCACTGAATCTTGCACGTCTACATAAATACACTCACAAACACACACATACAGCTAAATCTCTTTCCATATTTACAGTTTCATGTGAGTGAATGAAGGGTCGGGGTGTATGACAAAAATTGTCAGAAAATATTATTTTTATCTAAATACTGGCACAAATTAAACAGTTTAGCCTTCGTTAAATTAAGGGAAAAATAAAGGTTGTTGCTATACCAGATGTATGAACTTTGACGTGAATCTGCTAACCATCCTGCATTTGTGGCCTCAGTTCATCTTGGTGTAGCTCTTGGGTGTTGGGTGCTTTGTGAGTATCTTTTCTATGTAGGCAAGGTCGTTGGAGGTGAAAGTGTAGATGGCTCTCAGTCTGTGGCTTGTTGCCTTAGTTTGGAAAGCAGTTTTGCTACAGAGATAAATGTGTCAAGCAAAAAATATATATATTTACAGCAGTAATGGGCAACATTGGTCTCCAAAGGGAGCCGCATTAAAATGATCCTCTAATCTTCTGATACTCCATTAAAATGATTGCTAGAGGACCAGTTTTCTGCATTCTGAAGGGTATTAGAAGGGACAACATACAGTACTTAGCTCTTATAAGAGGTTACCTTATCAACACAATATTAAAACTCCAATGCAATCAGTGATATTTGATTGAATGAGCTAAAAACATGAGTTAAGATAGTTTCAGCAACCATTTTGATACAAATTACAGATAATTTAAAAGTGCATTTTACTTACATTTTAGTTCTGTATTACAAAATACATAAAAGAAGTTTCACAGACACAATTACACCCAATTATACTTATATTTTATTGGGAATATTGCTATTCTTTGTGATGTCATGGAAGATTTTGGTAGATTTTTCTCATGAATATGCATTTGCATCGCACTGCATTAAGGACACTGGAGTTGGGGGGGCTCATGTGGCCAAAGAGCCGCCAGTTGCCAACCCCTGATTTGCAGGGTTCATACATGTACACCACAGAAAAAAAAATGCACTTTTCACATCTTACATATCATTTACTGAGTCTCGGGGCAGGCTAATGCACCAACAGACTGAAAGGTGTCAGTCACACTCAAGGGAACAGGCGAGGTTTGCATGGAGCTGAGTCTGTTTTCAAAGACATATTTCATTTCTCTACCCAGTTTTTATATGCAACCCATTAAGTCTGATATTTATAACAATGGAAAGCAGTTAAAAAAATCAAATATTTTCAAGCACCTTGTCCCAATTTCAAGGACTTTCCAAACCTAAAAATGCAAGCCCTTTTACTGCATTGTTAACTGTGGCTCATTATTTCTACATAAAAGCCTAGTCCGTTTTCTTTTATTGCAATGTAATCACACTCCCACACAACACATTGAATCAATTATCTAATATCAATCTGCCGTACAAAGTTATTGAGAGCTTTCCCTTCATCTCTTCCAAAAATTCTATACAAAAATGACAGCGTTTAAATGATTTAGTTGTTTCTTCAGAGCTAGAAAAAAGATTTAAAAAAGTCATATTATAGGTTTTTTGTTCAGTTCAGTCCCCCTTCACAGCCTCTCTCTCTGCTGTCCCTGCATGCAGATCTTTTTTATTCTCTCACCCCTTTATCTAGTTAAACACATACTGATGTATCTCAAATTATTATTTCCCAGTGAGTGACTGTACCTGTCTGTTAGGGTTATGGGCCGCCCACCTCCTCCTCCTCCTCAGTGCCTCATCATTCAGGGGGCAGAGGCAAACAAAGAAAACACAAACACACACAAATATGCATACACACAAAGCAGCATGCTGGTACTTCCTGGAGCGTCACAAACTTACATTTATCAAATATTAATAGGCAGTCAAGCTGTGTAGTAAAAAGGGGCCATTACCCACCGTCTCCGCGCAACCCTATGACACACACACAAATTGACGAAGACTAAAACAACACACACGGCCAGAAAGGTTGCAGGTAAGAGCAGCTGAAGTATCCGTCTGGTTGCAAATGTGGGTGAAGGGGTGGGCAGCAGTCTGGCTCTTTGTTTCATAACAACAACAAAGCTCACACATCAGTGATGGTTCATTCTCCGTAAAGGTCAACATTTAGATACAGACGTCTACTCAGTGTGTGTGGTGTGTCCGTGTGTGTGTGGGGAGATAAAGGCCAAGCAGCTGAATTGAGAGGCAGGATCAGACCTGGACTTCAGGCAATCATCACTTTAAATGTCTTGGAATAGAATACCTGTTTTTCCAAAAAGGAGAGTGCTGTCTCGAGTCAGATCAGATTGAGTTTGAGGCTGTCAATATCCTTCGCCACCGTCTTTGTGGGTATTTGCAAAAAGACAGCTGTTTCTGACATGGATGTGAGGTTTACAAAATATTCAACACTTCATTACATTATCAAACCATATCAACTGTTTTAAAGCCATATATTATTCTGTTTGTGCTTTTAAGGGTAAATGTCAAGTTGATGTCTCTCTTTTGCACCAACCTCAACCAAAACAAAGCTGTCCCTCTGCACACTACATAGCCCCCTTCATCTGAAGGGCTGATATCCGTTCAAATATGCAGCCAAAAGTTAATTTAGGTCTTATGTCTCTAAAGTGTTTTAGACCAGACATAGCCCTCTCTGTTTGGAAAAACAGGTGGTTTCCTATGGATTGAACTCTAGGGACCCGTTTACATGACAACATTGTGACCAGAAACCGAGAGGTTTTTCCTTTGAGTTTTCAAAAGCGCTCCACGTTCACATGGACAGTGTGATAACGATGCGCATTCACACAGGTCCACGAAAACGACTGAAAACGCTGTAGCATACATGCCAGGCCAGTAGTTGGCGATGTAGGCTTGTAGTGTCCTTGGCGAATATAACAAATGCGTCTCCGCTGGTCAGAGTATTGACGCAGCAAATCCACATTTTGTTGGAGGAGTGATAACAAATCCAGCACAGTTAGCAGCACACATGTTGCTTTGTAGTCAGCCACAGATGTTGTTGTTGTTCCTAGGTGTTTGAGTGACCTTATCTGAAAGAGTATTGTACATGCGCCGTGCATCCCTGTTTTCCCTGACAACGGGGATCCCTGTTTACACAGAGACCAAACGAAACGTTTTCAAAACTTTTCACTCTGGACCCATTTAAAAAGTTTGCAGATTCAGGCACTCTGGGCACCGTTCTCGTGTAAAAGGAAGGCGCAAACACAACAAAAACTTTAAGTTTTTGTTGTCGTGTAAACAGGCCCTGGTATTCTGCCTCTACACAGTGTCCATAAGTGGGTGGGGTTAGGGTTAGGATTAGAGTACAGGATTGGAAGAGGAGGGGTTCATGTAAATAAAATGTATTAAAAAGAGTAACATTATGCTCTTTTGAAGTTTTATATGCCCTTCAGAGGGTTTTGCATGTCTCTTCAGCATGATAGAGCTCTAGAGCATCACAATCTCTCCCTCCCCTCTTTCTCCTGTGAACATCCCAGAAGCTTTCTGAAACAACTGAGTCCCCAAGTACCCGACAGACCTGCCACCGTGACATCAGCAGTTCAAGCCTACAGGCCCATAGTCGCAAGAAGAGTGCAGAGCACAGACGTAAATGAATGCAGAGACATGGAAATGACACTGACATGTTGCCAAAAGCCAGGTCAACCAATCAGAACACACTGGATCCACGAGGAGAAGGAGGGCCTAAAGTGACAGAAGCTCAAACGAAATGTCTCTGGACAGAGAGAAGAGAGGTGGATTAGGGGTACTCAGTCCGTCAAAACTGATAGTTCTTGATTGTGAACACACTTGAGCAGTCACCTGATTCTAATATAAACTCAAGTTAAGACAAAAACACGACCATTTCAAGTCTGAGCCTCTGAGTGACAAACAAACCAGCTGAATAAAGCACCTTCCCTACAGCGTGAACAGCAAGCTGAGAACAACAAACCTATAAAGAAGCTTAATCACTGTATTTTTTATATTTTTTGATTAATCATTTAACATTTAAATACTTAAGACATGTATTTAATATCGGAGCACTGGTAGCCTGGTGTGTATGTCAGCAGGCCAAACAGGAGCTATTGGTCTGGAAACCGGTAGCCTGGATTTAAATCTGAAAGGCATCCAAAACTTAGCGGGATGAATTGATAAGCTATATGATACATCCAAGGGCTTCTTTGAGCTACTGGCTATCACCTCTCACTTGGAATTGATTTTCCATTACATTCCTTAATGATAATAAAGCTTTACTACAGCACCTTTTGTAAATGCACAGTTAAAAGGGCCAGAGGAAGAACTATATCTTCAATAAATGTATTAATTTAGTCAAAATGTCAAGATATTGGTGTTATTTAGATAGTGAGCAGGAATTTGCCTCGAGGTTTTTTTTTTGTCACTTCAAAATGAAAAAAGAAAATCAACAACGGGCACCCTTGGCTTTGGTGCAACCGTATAAAAACAGGTTGGAGCACAGTGTTACTGTTGTTTGATTTTTACCAGCGTTCATACCAAATTTTAAGAATCTACTCTATCTAGTCTATCAGGGTAATACGGGTGTAACAACATCAAGAGAACAATGGAATAAACCCAGTAAAACCAGCGACTCAGACTTCAACAGATAAAAAGACCCGAAATCAATAGTTACTTCTGATCATGCATGTCATCCCGCTGTGAACACAGTTCTGCATGATGCCCAAAGGCCTTTTTAGGATTTACAAAGTCAGGCTTAGAAGTCCCCCAGAGAAAAACCAATAATCCATTACACACTGATTCATCTGGAGAAAAACAACTTTTTGTTGAAATTATGTTTTTAAGTCTAATTTAACAAATTTAAAATAAATAAATAAATCCTGGAATTCAAAGTAAATGACTGGACTTCTGAGCAGTGTACACAAAATCAATAAAAAAAACATTAAGTGCAGAAAATACGCCACACAGAAATAGGTTACTGGAACAATCAATGACAAAAAAAAACATTTGTAGACTCTTAACGTCTAATTCCAAGAAATAAATTGCCAGGGGGAGATGTTGGCCATCACCAGTCCAGTGAGCATGTTTATGTGTGTGTAATTAGGCAGCGCTGTGACCCACCAGCCAATCAAAGTGCCACCCTCCCCTCCAACCCCCAGTTCTACCCAGATACCCCTGACCCACCCTTCCGACTGCACCTACCCCACCCTCATCTACCCCTCTTTGCCAACATTTTGATTCTAACCCTAGGCTTGTGGGGTGACTGGGGGAGTTGTGGGGGGGTCTGTTGATTGCACTAATTTTCCAGTCACCACCCCTCCATCTCTGGGGGACACCACCCACAGAGTGGTGGCAGCGGGTGCGCTAATGTGTTTCTGGTGCCACCCTCCTTGTTAATGAGAGAAGGTATGAAACTAAGATTTAAATAGCCTTTTTACCAACCTGCTCGAACACCCCATAATGTTTTCAGTGTGTCGAGGGTGAGTGTGTGTAAGGGAGGGCTGGTCTGCACACATACAGCATCGGACAGTTGTGTTTCCATATGAGTGCTTCCAAAAAGCCCAATGAAGCGCTGGAGCGAGCCAGGGTTCACAGGAACACAAATTATTCAGGTTAAATTAAATTAGTCCTGGCAAAAAAATGAGGATGGGAAAAAAACACTGAAAGAACAAATTAATATCACTAATATAAACGTCTCAGGTATGAATTTAGGTAAAAATTCAATTATGCTTCTTCATGCAAAAGACTGCAAGACATGTCTGAGGAAGAAATAATGGAAAAAATTACACTCTGAACTAAATGCTGATGTCAGTAAGCTAAAACATCACAGACATTAAGGTGATGTGCTGATGCTGTAAAAGTTCAGACATTTAAACACAAGGTCCACAATCGTATATGTTCCCCTTGAAGAGCCATTCTGACTTTGGTATTAGCATTGTCCTGCATAAGTCAGGACTTCTCTAAACGTTGAAACAAGTTACGAGATGAATGATGATATTCTCTTGCTGTGTGTTTTGCAGACTCCTCCCTTTGTTTTGGGGGTTGGGGGAGATGGCAGCAGCAGCGACGATGATGACTATGCATTATTAAAAAGCCCGGAGTGCACTCGTGATGATGAACGTCTGCTTGTTAAAGTGGGGAATGCCTGAAATCATCTGGGGCATTTCCTTTTTTATTGTCTGTGATTGCCTTGTAGTTTCCTGCTCTCTTCTGGGATGTGAAGTGAAAAGCCCTGTGGGCTTTGTTTTACTCTGAACTGAACAAATAAGCTCTTTTCTGTCCTCTGTATTTGTCATTATCAGTGTACTTCTCCAGTAATTCATCTTAATTTCAGAGAGAGAGAGAGAGAACTCATTCATCAACAGGGTTGGGACAAAATATCCTGGCAAACCCTTAATGGGTTATGGACCAATCTTGTGGTACAATAAATGAATCACTGATACCAAATATCAATATTTTGATTAAAAATAAACCCTCCAAACAGATTTCACTGCCAACATAGTTTTCTGCGTCCCCACTTAATGACACCTTATTACATAAGTGAGGGACGAGATGACAACAGGATGAAAGAAGGAGGCAGCAGAACAATGAAAAATAATTTAAGAACTGAAACCCAAATGAGGGAAAACTTGCATTAAATTACAGCTGATAAATGTAAATCCTGCTCTTGATAGCACATTTTAAGGGGCACTCACTAGCCACTTTATGAAGTACACCCTGTACACCAGTTTTATCCGGTTAGGACTGTGGTCCACACTCACATGACAGCATCAACAGTGCAGACTGGTCCACATCCATGATGTGAATCCCCCATCCCAAAGGTGCTCTACTGGACTGAGACCTCGTTCCTGTGGAGGCGCTGAACTCACAGTCATATTCAGGAAGCCAGTTTTAGATGATCTGAGGTTTGTAACATGGTGTTTTATCCTGTTGAAAGTAGCCACTAGAAGATGAGTACACTGTGGTAATGAAAGGATGGACATGGTCAGCAACAATACTCAGGTATACTGTGTTAAACAATGCTCATTTAGTATTAAGGGGACCTAACTGTGCCAAGAAACCATCCCCCTCACCATTACACCACCAGCAGTAGCCTGAGACATTGACACAAGGCAGAACGATCCATGTTCTCATGTTGTTTACACCAAATTTTGACCCGAACATCAACCTTTTTCAATCTTCCATTGTCCAATTTTGGTGAGCGTATGTAAATTGAAGCTTCAGTTTCCTTTTCTTAGCAAACAGGATTCACACCTGGTGTGGTTTTCTGTTGCTGTATGCCATCTGCTTCAAGAAATTACCTGTTATACATTAAGAAATGTAACAAATGGTTATTTGAGTTACTGTTGCCTTTCCATCTTCTTACACCGCTCTTCCGTCAAGCATAAACAAGGCATATTTTGCTCAGAGAACTACCACTTGCGGCATATTTTCTCGTTTTTATGATCATTTTCTGTAAACCCACGTGATGGTTGTGTGTGAAAATCCCAGCAAATGAGCAGTTTCTAAAACACCTGCCTGTCTGTCACCAACAACCATGCCACATTCAAAGTCACTTTAACCACCTTTCTTCCTCATTCTGATGTTTGGTTTGAACACCAGCAGGTTGTCTTAACCATATTCACATGTCCACATGCATTGAGTTGCTGCAATGTGATTGGCTGATTAGCCCTTTGCGTTGATAAGCATTTGAAGGGGTGTACCAAATAAAATGACAAGTGGGTATATTTTCAATGAGGACTAGAGTAAGACAATATTTTTATTGCGATTTATTAAACAGTTTAATTGCATTAGTAGCAGTGGTACACTCTGCAGCCTCCTTAAGACTGTTCCACCCTGCTGTAATTACTTTTGAGTCAGACATATACCTGCTGTTCACTACGTAAACACTGACGCATATTGGATGCCACGTGTCCCCTTCATCAGTACAGTGCGTTGGTTGTGCAAGTTGTCCAGAATTGACGCAACCCAGATGCAGAGGGATATGACAGAGTCAAGATGGCAGCAGGAAGTTATAGAGACACACTGAAAAAATCAAGCCCACAATCATCAAAATCAGCAATGTGTAAGACTGCACAGACATAAACACAGCTGTTCATCCAGCTGGTGACATATAAATTCTTTTTCAGAAGATGGAAATTAAGGAAATAAATTTAGTGTACTGGGTAAATTAGTGACTGTAAATTAGTGACCTTGAGTTTGACGAGTGAACACTGCTGAAATTATCCATGGGTGAGCTTGTTTTAGCTTCTCTGGCTGTATTTTCTTACATTTAAAATGATTGATCAGTATTTTTGATACAATCATAGATGACGTTTCACTGATGCTTTAACTACATCTATCAGCACAGTTGGCCAAAAGTCATCAGTTAACACGGTCACTCATTAGACCATGACACTGAGACAAAGACCACATTACACGGAGCAAAATACTGTAGAAAAGAGTGAAGATGATGCTGAAGATGAGGTCTGACCACTGGTCATCAGTTGTTAACAAATATTTGATGATGATATTGATTATTGGTGTTTTTGTTGGCTTTTACTCCCAGAACTACCACCATGTTTGCAGTTAACTTCTAACACACCCTCTAGTGGTGTGTTACAAACAGGCAGGTATGAAAACAAAGACACTCATAACAACAAACGCAACGACAAACTGCAAGTATATCTCCAGCCTTATTGATCAGAATATTGTCACGGAGAGTGAAAGCACAGGTGATCAGGACAGCATAATCCTTGCTGCACTGTGGTGTTCTGTGGTCAAACTTCAAAGATATGTCGACATTTTCATTCAAACAACTTCTTGCATCCTTTACAATTTTGTGTTGATCAATATACTATTCTGTATTCAAACCTTTTGTTCTAAAAATGTATGTATTTTCTATTTTACTTTTTCTTTTTTCAGCTTGCTGACTTTTTTCCTTGTAGATACAAATTCTTGTACATACACACAGTTTGTTATTCACAGAAACATGACAGCAGCTTAACACTGTATGCTGTAACTGAACAGAATAAACTAGATTAGTCTTTATCTGGCATAACTGTTATCACTTCCCTATTATTAACCACTCACCATGAAGTGGTTTTAAGTGACTGACAGAGCTGTGGGTGTGTGGATTTGTATGTATGACAGCATGTGCTCTGGCAGAAAGAGCTCCTCTCACCTCATCGCCCCTAAATCTCCCCCCTTAACTCCTTCAGCATCCAATTATGTGGAGCAACCTGTCTAGCCGACCATCACCTCATATCTGTGTGTGCCTGTCTGCTGTCTCTTTATTAAACCAGCCGCTGATTTATGATAAGATCGGGCCGCCTCAAATACAATCCGGAGCCTGATTTTGCCAAAGAGGAGGACAGAGGAGGGGACAAAGAGATCCTGGACTGAGTGAGGATATGTGTGTGTGAAAGTGTGTTTATGAATGAGACAGACAGAGAGAGTATTCATCCTGTGCCAGCTGAATTCACTTTGATCTATTCAGGTCAATGTGGAAATCATCTGAATCCTGCTGTGATTGGACAGACACCAGATAAGCAGAGCTGCCCCTCGCAACACACACAGGCATTAACTCACAAAGCCGTACACACTAAAAATCACCTCATGTGTTATTTACATTGTTTTCTTATTATGATTGTTGATTTCTGGTACACAGTCGGGGTGAGTTTGGCCTCTTGCAGCTTACGTTGCAATTTAAAAACATCCCAAAGCAAAGATACACTCCATGAAAACACAAGAAAATACTGCATCTGTGCAGAGCTGCTTACGTTTGTTTATGTGTTACTGAAGGCAAAGCCAAGTGTGTATCCAGCAAACAAAGTGACTTCTGATATACTCTTAAGCACCTGCCAATAAACTGCAAAGCCACCATGAGGTTAGAAAGATAAACACAAACACAAAGACACACCTCACATCCTCAGTAATATTGTGGACGGCAGGACCAGCAGATCCAAATGTCCAAATGAAGAACTGGTGCACTCTAGTGCTTAGTTTATGTCAACACAAGATGGAGGCTCATCAGAAGTGTTAAGGCAGGAAAATAGGGCTTGTAGGTTTCTGTCTGGCAGGTAAATGTCAGAGGGTTAAGTGTCCAAAGGCAGGTGACGCTTGTATCTCAACAGTTGTGTATTATTGCATTCAGGGTAAATACAATTTTTGCCACTTTCTTTGTGATCTGAAAATAATAATACAATCTGTGGGACATTTAACTCAAGTTGAAGCACTGAAAAATATCTATGTGACACAAAAACAGGAAAATAATATCCTGAGAATGCCAGTGAATATTTTTCATCTACCATCTACCTATGCTTATAAGTCCAAAAATAAAATGTGGATGCTGATCAGGATTGTTATAAATAATACTTTGAGATCCAATACCCTATTATCACAGTTATATAATGATAATAAACTCAAAAAATAGGTATTTTTTTCTTAGGGTAAGGGGTGGGGGACATTCATGTTTTATCCCACAATGGTTTGATATGACATGATATCATTTAATTTAGACTTGGTAGCATTAATAAAACAATATTCTCCTATATATATAGTCCCAAGTATCCAATATTAAATTAATACTTGGTTAAAATGATCAGAGAAAGCAAATATAATGGCAACATTAAGGTGCGAGTATATTGCTAACAAACTGCAGAAGTTTGTTTGTGATCTTTACTGAATTCCCTCTTTTCTCATGACATGTATTCTATTTTAAAAGTCACATATTTGACTCATTTTCAGCATTGTGACACTGCTTTAGATGTCCCAAGAACATATATTTAAAGTATCTTGCCCAATTATTGTTTCATCTGTTTCATTCCTTCTCAGAACAACCTGTTTTAGGTCACTTTTTACATAATGCCTGGATCTGCTTTTTTATGGATAGTTATATTTCAGGGTGGAGTAAAAGCTCCCCCCACTCTGGTCTAGTCCTAAGACCACACTCTGCCCAGAAATAGCTTCTCAATTTTCTTCCAAATGATCCAGAGTTGGGTTCACCATGGGTGTCAAAGCCATACAAACTAAACAAGGACCAAACAGGGGACACAAACAAAAAAGCAGTGCATTGTGGGTTGAATCTGGACAAATATCACCACATTAAGTGAGCTAATGTAGCCTTCATTTTGTCACACTAAATTTCCTCAGAGTAAACATTGGTTGAGTATTTCTGGGACATTTGTGCAACAGCAGTCTCGATGGCAGCAACAAAGACCACAGCCTCAGCCCCAGCTAAAGGCAAGTGGTTAACCAAACTGAACGAAAACTGCAACTATACTGGAACTTTACCTGACTAAGCCAAGTCTGCTGAACCTTATTTGTGAAAGTGGCTTGATTTTAAATCCTCATGAGCTTTGTCTAACCACACCCCTCTCATGAGGAGGATGTGACTTCAGCTTTACAGCACTGTGCTCTAATTTCTACTGAAGCCACACAGACATGTGAAGCCACACAGACATGTGAAGACATTGTCCATCTGATTTTAGGAAAAACAAACACCTGGCTTAGGAAGTGTCTCTCATCTTGGGGGTAAGTATATCCCCAAATGACATCAGGCTCTTCAAGCATACATTTTCTGAGAGAGGTAAAGAAAGCAAAAGAGAAATAGGAGGGCTTCTTCATTCATTATGTATTCTGCATAATTTGGGACCTGGACAAGCTTGGACATCTCAAAACCATCATTTATCAAATAACCGAGAGTGTAAAATATAGAAACGTGGTTTAAAAAGTACTGAAAAATTAGACATTCATGCAACCCTGGATATGAGAGAAAAAACGCAGCTGTCTGCATTTGACCTAAAACCAAGTATTTAGGACAAGTCTGCTATTGTCCAACTAAAACCTTTTTAAAAGGTGAGACTTTGGAGAACAATGTAAACATACACTGTTATGGAGTTTACTCCACTGCAGATCAAGTTAAGGAAACAAAAAGGCACAGATAAAAAGAACAGCGCTTAAAATGAAACCACCAGAGGCTGACATATGCAAGCTTTTTATCCTTACGTGAGTTAAGCTCAAATCAGACACTACATTTCCGATTATTCACCTCTCTTAAGGTTTGTCCCCTTTTCTTATAAGGCCAAACGCCCTCAATGTGACGCTGGTTTTCTTTTAAAAATGAAGCTCGAGCCAAATTTGAGAAACAGCTTCACCCTGACGTCATCATGCTTTGCTTGCTTTTTCCACAGGCACTCTGCAAAATTTCCCATATATGAGTGGTTCACCAAAGTGTACTCTCAGGTTTATTTCCTCCTTTTAGTGCATAAATACAGTGACTGCAAATTTGGCCCAGAGAATTTGAAAAACATGATTTACCAACACCCATTAATGATCCTGAATGCAACTAAGACTCTGACAGGGCACTGGACCCACTATTCTGCCAAGAGCTGACACTAAGTGGGGATGTTGTACCAAGTGGCTCAAGATTCACTGAAGTGTCACTGAATTATAATGAACACATCAATGGTGAACCATAATGTCACTAAAAGTCCACATGAGAGCGCTGTTTCCATCTCCATAACATGGCACAAACCAACAGGATTCCCTCCAGACAGGGAGAGGTCTCACTACAGTTATGTCATTCATGAGCCAATACCCGTCTCTTGATAACATCAGGAAAGTCTAGTTTGAGAGCATGTGGTGTTGACATAGGCAAGAACACATGAGATTTGTGGATTTAACAAGAGTTTTATTAACAGGAGGTAGTTTTTGAGCTCAAGCTAAAATGTATAAAGTCTTATGGAATGATCATGAAACTGAAGATTAGACCAAGTATCTGTTCGTGTAAGTATTGACACAAGTGTTAAAAACACACTGGCATATCTATTAAGAACGTTTTCCATAACTGAGTGTTGGAGCCGCAGGGGATTTATAAACCACTTGGCACACATCCACAGTCAGGTAATCTGTGTCATTGGGGCGGAAAACTGCACACATTCACTGACACGAGAGGGACTCGCTAAAACGGAGTGAAAGCTGCACAGCGCAGGGCAAAAGCGTGAGATCAACCCTGTCATCCATCAACATCTTCGAGTTTGACTAAATGAATAAACACTCCTGTGCAACTACACTATTTTGTTTTCTGTATTTATAGTTTTTTCATCATAATATTCATCGAGAAATATGAATAAAAAATATTTGGGTAATTCTATCTCCACCCTACGGCATGCTAAAAAACTGAGTAACAGCTCACCCTGGGGTGCTGGTATGGTCAAGTGGGCTGCAAACCTGCACTTACCATATATACACATGCTCAGGTCAGACCTGTGGACTTTTCAGGCCAATATCATACCAAAAACACTGCACACCCTTATCAAGAATGTGTACTTTTCATAATGTATTTGCAAGTCTTCTTGTATTTGGTAAGGTCTGTAAAGAAACATTTATATAAAGTTCCTGTAAGAGGGCTCTAGCACACAATAAAAGACTGAGTGAGCTTACAGCGCATGGGGTTAAAGATCAGATTTAAATTGCTGTTTTATGACATTTATCTGAAAGGTTTCCTTAAGAAGTTGCAGGTGGAAAACTTTTTGCTGTATATATATTTCCCCAATATTGTTCAGCCATGCAAGACATTTTTTTTTAATATGGATTCAGGGCTTATAAATTCAAAGCCCAACACTGCTGTGGTTCCTCGCCCATGTAGAGGTTTGCAGTAGGACTATAACGATTACCAATAAAATGATAAACCGTGGTAAATTTCTGAGGGTTAGTATTACCATTTCCTATTTTAATTACTGTTAAAAACTTGTCTGATTACCTCACTTTGTCAATAACTCATGGTGATGCTGCTCAATGCCTGGAAAAGCCAGAACTATGTGTAATGCGTAAGTGCAGTTTGCAATGTTTGGCCTCTAAAAGCGAAAGTATGGCGATTGGTGTCTGCACGGACACTTGAAACGGACAAAGTCTGAAGTCTGGTTATTTTTTCTGGTTATATTTTGGATTTTAAAAGGATGCCAAGGGTAAACTAATTTAAGATGGTCGGGGAAGGGAGGCAGGGAAGAACCACAAATCACCAGCAGTACCTCCACCACAAACACCCCAACAGCAGAATCAGAGGGGAGAGGCCTGGCTGGATTGTTGAGAAAGACCTCAGCGAGAAACCACAGGCGTGAAGAGGGTCAGGTTCTGACCACTGCAGATCGTTCTAAAATTCACATTATTTTCCAACTAAATTAAACTTTGTTAAACGGTTTCACTATGTGTGTCAGTACTTTTTGAACATTTTGAGCACATTGCAACAATACCGTTATAACAATGATAACCGTGATAATTTTGGTCACAATAACCAGGACAAGAAATTTTTATACAGTTAAATCCCTAGTTTGCACCTCAACTACACCTCACCTCAACAGTTTCTCAACTAGCACGACCCACCTCACCACAGATAAAGAGCAGAATAAACCAGCAGGTGACAGCTTAAATGTGTGGAGGCTAGGATCAATGCCATTTCAGTGAGAGCCACCTGAAATAATGCTGACCTGGAAAACCTTTCCATGCTGCACAAAAACTCTAAAAATATAATACTTCAGGCAAACAGTAAAAGAGTTTGGGTCACTGTGGGAGATTCAGCGTGGTCTTTGAACAAACAGCAGCGTGTTGAGCTGCTCTCAGTTTATTTACCCAGACATTATGGCTAGACAACTGCTGCCGTGTCATAATTACAATTCAACAAACAGTGTGTGGTTCTACAAGGAGTACAACAGCACTGTGCAAACAACTTTAACACAGCAGAGAGAAGCCAACTTTCTACTGTGATGATCTTCAATTAAGTTTAATGCTTCGTCTATACTTTTGACGCTCGACCTGCAGGCTCAGTGTGGCTAATGTTTCCACATGAGATCCACACTATGACACTTAATACGGCACGAGGAGCTCATGTAACCTGAAACTCGAACCCCTCTTTCCTTTCACATAACCAGTAACCAACCTTGACCATCCAGACGTAGTACAGGATAAACTATAATTATGTTATCACGTTGCTATTACAGATGGTCTGTGTTATGCAATACATGTACATATTGTGAAATTAAGTTTATTGATTTGAGTTGTTTCCACCTACAAATATGAGGGAAGTGAAAGTGATGATCACAGCAAAGGATGTCCTCAAGATAAAAGTGAAGTAGACTTAGACATAGAGAGCTGAGAATGACTTCATTTTCTTAATACAGGTGTTTGAAAACTGTGAAACTTCAGCAGACGCCAGTGTTTCATTAACTCCCCTGAGTGCTTTGAACAATATAAATAGCTGTCTTGAGAGCGACACAGAAAGGAAAGTGTGACAGAGGCTGGCAGGAAATTATGTCCTGTAGAGCTGAGAGAGAATGAAAGTGTGTTCAGGGTAGAAGGAAAGTCACTTCACGAGAACATCTCCTACTGGGAAAGCTATTGTGGCTTAAAGTCTGAGCCTGCTGGCTTTAATAGAGGCGACGTTTTAAAGGAGGCCAGGAAGACATTTCTCTGACGCTGTAACATCATCAGCATGAGATCAAAAGTCAGACATTAAGGGATGAGGAAAGAAAATGCTGCTACTATAATCTGTTTTATTCTGGAACACTCAGTACCTCAATTTGCCCAATTAGGTTGAGCTACCTCTGAGGTTCAGTTAGGTGCTTTAAAGAAAGTTATGTCCATTTTCAGCTCACATGCTCCAGGGGAATCATTTCATTGACTGAGGTTTGTCCACCCCTAAGACAGATGGCGGTAGAGATGCCCTGATCAGTTTTTTTGCAGCTGATACTAATTACCTATCAGCTAATGCCAATCAGGTTTTGTTATAACTACTAGTTGAGTGTTTGCTCATCAGAGCTGTACAACCGTCTTCTGCCGAGGTCAGACTAGACTGTTAAATTCCCAGTTTATGGTGGTCATTATGTCAGATTAGGCTACCACAGGGCCATAAAATCTATTGACTTACCCGACAAGAGGGACTACACAATTAAATTAACTGCATATAAAGACCAACATGATGATGTTAAAGGAGAGGTGACAATGACAACAGCAAACAAACACACTGTAATTAGAGCAGTGGTTCCCAAACTATTTCTAATGAGCCCTCTTTGAAATTAGTGTCAAGCCCCACCATCCTGCATCATACACCACAATAAATAAATATCCATTAACAATCAATAAAAAGACAGTCAGCGACTCCATTTGCAAACAATTCCCAATATTTTCAGAATTTATCTCCAAGAGTTTTCTCGAAGAGTACAGAGCAGAACAATTACAAATGACACTACATCTGGAACTTTTCTAGTTAAGTAAAGGACAAGATATAGCTCCAATAATGTATAGATCTTTTCGGTCTTTGATTTCTAGTTGTATTGTCAGGTATTGCTAAATGTTTGCCTCAAGTTAACCTGGAAAACATGCTCATGAGGTTAACTGCTGATTCTACATTGTCCTAAAAATTGTGTGAATGACTGTCAGTCTCTTTATACCAGCCCTGTGATCAGCTGGCGACCTGTCCAGGGTGTGCCCCACCTCGCCGAATGTCAGCTGGAATAAGCTCCAGCCCACTGCAACCCCAAAAGGGGTAAGCGGTATAGAAAATGGATGAATGGATGTAAGTTTTATATGCCTTCTAGTGGATCTGCCTGATTATAGACACTAAATCAGGCGGACCCAGCTCCACTGAAGGTTTATAATGCTGTTTAGACTATAGCCGCACCAGCGTATGTCAAAGGGTCTCTTAAGTGTGTAGCTACAACATTCACCGAGCAAATTTTTAGGTTCAAATTCTTCTCTCTTGAGACTGCATGAAGAAAAAGGAGGGCCTAATGAGAGAGAACAGTTTAGGGGAAGGTGACCCTTAATCCTTCCTTGCACGAAAAAAATGCTCTTTCCCTCTATCTTATACCAATAATTACAAACAAAGAACAACAACGAGATTCCTGCCAACACAAATTCTTAATTTCTGTTAAGAATTTGCATGCTAACTTAACTGAATGGGTCCTGTAAGACTTCTTGATCAAAGCCCCACACAGCAACTGTTGATCATGTACAGAAGGGCTTGTCTGTCTAGTCTGGACCAACTGAGGCATGTTTGCACATGCAAGAAAAAAATAATCAAAACAATATTGTTTGGGTATGTTAGCCCAATATAGTAACAATGTAAGTCACTCTAACATCTTAACATTTGAAGAATTCAGTGCAATTCAATTCATGAGCAACATATTAATATGACTTCTTCTAACTGCATGCAACCTGCTGAATGTCATCTTATAGGTCCAGGTTTGGGGCTGTTTCATGTGTATACTGTACTTAACACTGCTTCAATTTATTAGGCTTTAAACTGTAAAACACGTTTTCATAATCATCAGCCCAATCTGTGTTTTACTCTGATGCAAGGCACAGAGAGCATGACATCAAATGTCAACATCAATAGTCACGTACTCACATGTAACAGCTGAACAATCTCTGTGCTCATCAGGTCCTCTGCTGTAACCAGCCTGAGTCAGCAGATGCCGATCATGATCACTGCCTTACACCTTAAACTTTTCAACGACTGTGTAAGTGGCCACCGGAGCTGCTGAGGTTGAGCTATAACTTATTCATGTTCCCGGCTTAAGCTGCCTGACCGGAACTGGGGTTTGAATAAGCAGGTATATCCTCACACACCAGGTTTGCCTTGACATGATTAGGCTTTCCTCAAGTTTTGAGACTAGAGCAACACAGTATGTGGAAGTGATCTGTACTACGAGTAACTCTGTGACTGTTTGCAAGGCAGTGCTCTCAGTTGCATGCTTGTTTGGTACGTAGCAGCATGTAATGTTGGGTTGAGATGGCTCAGGGTTCGGGACGTTACCTGTCACTGGGCAAAGTTTGCACCCTTTGTAAGCAAAGTGAGGTAGGTCATTCTTAAGTATTTAATTATATGCGTAAAGGGATGCTGTAAGATTTTGGATCTTGTTATGTTCAAGTAAATGGGTCCAAATTGTGAGTTAGCATTTTAAGGAAGTGTGCACGTGTGTGTGTGTCCTCTTTTCTTTTCATATTAATATTGCATTTGTGATAAATAATGTGTACAGTTTAAACTGAAATGTGCAATAGGCTAAATTGTGCCTAGCATGTTTTAGAGTTTCATGGTGCTCGAGCAAAGACTAAAGACGAATATGCACCAGTTGAACTCTGGGTGTTATCATTGATGCCAAGGGCCACTATGGAGTGTATTCGCATGCTTTGTGCAAAAATAAAATTGGACCTCATATGCTGCTGGATCTTCAGTGTTTTAAATGTTCATAAAGCACCAAGTTCCCACAGTTTATGTTCTACCATGTTTCTATATTTACCAACTTCAGGAGCAAGAGAGGGACCTCTCTTTACCAAGCAACCACATATTTCCAAATACTACATGCATATACCTATCAATGAACTTCACAAGCAATAATGATCTTAATATATAATACATTATTTGTGTATATGCCCCAATCAGGCTTTTCTTGGCTGATACTGATCACCGATCACCTGTTTGTGAGATTGGTCAGTACCAATACAATCATGTTTTATGTTTTTTATTTTACAATTGCAAACTCAGCAAAGCAAAACAAATAGCTCTCAGGAAGCAATGCAACAAGTATCCTACAGTAAGGACGTCTGAATTACACAATAAAAAGAGTCATTTATCACTTAATTTCATCATGTGAATAAACAGAATTCTTAACAAACTGACTAAAATTATCAATTCAATGCATAGTTTAATGAATAAAGGCAAATACACTTGAAAATATTAACTCACTAACATAATGCAACATATGTTATTATTCCAAATTGCCAGGAAAACAAATTTCACCCTGACTCAACTTAATTTATTCAAGGTTCAGCAAAAAGCTAAATCTCCAATATTTACACTCATCATGTTCTTAGCGTTTACTCATTTTACTGACCTAGTAAAGCATCACAGTGTCCCCAACTGGACCTCAAATGCATCACTAAACAGGATACGCACTTGATTTGGAGCAAAGTGCAGCTCATAGCTAAGCTGCATAGCTTTTATGCTTTTGGTCTCAGTGTGAATTTCATTACAGCAGTATGTTGGGCTTAATGGACTGAAGACAACATTTTAAAATGAAAAATGAATCAAAAGAAAATTCTACTAAATGAAGTTGTTCTATTCAAAATAATAAACAAAAAAAAATCATAAAACTGACCAAATACCTGATCATTTCCTGAACAATGCCGAACTCTAAATAAAACAATCTTTTAATGAACTGATATTAAGGACTGTTAGGTTTAATAAAATGTTATAAATTTAAGATTTAAACCTTTAGAGTTTGGGGGCATAATCAGTCATCAATAATCCCAACAGGGTCTGTTTCAGCTTGTGTGGGAGTCGCAGGAAAGCAGCTCTGTGGTGGTGAGCTGAAACAGCCTCACACACCCACTTGCAGTGTATCAGAGAAAAATGCAGGTCTCTTTGCTCCCTAATGCAACACACACAAACATGCCTGTGCACAAACACACACACACACTCCAGCTCCTTACCACACAGACCACACTGGGGTCTCCATGGCAGCCAGAAATCTCAGCCAATCAGAAGTGAGCCGGTGTTTTCTCAGATTTCACACTAGGAGGAAGTTTACCTCCAAGTCAGAAAATAAAAGGAGTTAGGCTTTGGCAAGAAAGCACTGAAAAAAATATTAACTGCTTTGATTTAAAGCAGATTTACCCCTGTGCCAGAAGAGAGAAACATAAATATATGTAAAACAGAAATGTATCATAGTCACTTTTGCTAAAACTGCCCTGTAGTTGTTTGTTTAATGGTGACAAGTCTTGTGGGTAAAGTGTTAAACCTTAACAGCATCGGGATAAATGTACTAACATCATTTCATCCAAGACACACGAGTGGTTTGTTCATTTAGTGTTACAGTTTGAATCAGTTAACAGACAGGAAAACCACCACCCTCAACCCACCCTGTAGTTTGCAGTTTCTAATCTAAGATAGATTTCAACCGACAGAATTTACCACGACTGACAGCATTTCCTGGTTCTCTATACTTTCCACGGTTCAAATCTGAGCTTTAGGTCTTAATCTGAAGGAAACACTACATAGGACAGCTGGCTCAGTTTGTTAGTCCAATCAGCCTTTATAAAAAAGGACAGTGGAGGTATATATTTGAGGAATAAACCATGTGGATGGAGAAAAGCTTTATATTTAGATGACTGTCACCTCTGTTAGCCTGCAGCCTCTCACCGCTCCTCTCAATCCAATAACCTTTCCAGAATAGTTTGTCCTTTAATCACAAAACCCCCTAGGAGGCCCATGTCTTTGTTGATGCTGGGAATGGACACACACACCAAACAAACAAAGGTCAGTTTGCCTCCAAGAGCGCTGATGGGAAATGTACTTCTTTTCACATTAAGTAATATTGATGTCAGAGTCAAAATAGCTGGACGTCAGAAATACTTTTGTGGAAACTGTATATTTTGAGTGATTCACTGTGCTATTTCCAGATATTTAATCCACAAAATATCGGCTCTTCAGTCCAGTTTCTGCACTGTGGTTGCTGCTGTGCTGCAAAAGGCACAGGCTTCTTTTGTAAAAGTTTGACCATCAAGCTTTTTACCAGAGAAGTTTCAGCTCTGAGTTAAAAAAAATCCAATGGGACTCAGCCCTTACCAAGGTCTTTTCCTAAACCTAACAAAGCCTAAACCAAGCCAAACCAAAACATCTTCTGTGACTTCTAACAGAATAGAAAGCATTGTTGGGTTTTGTATAGGTACCCACAGGATTGACATTGGTATGTCTTCATCAAGAAAAGTCCTGACAGGGACAGAGAGACTGAGGGACTACAGATTGGCTATAAAAACTAGTAGTTACAAAAAGAGCTGGCTCCCAGAGGAGGACTGACTCTGCCTCCGCTGTGGCATCCAACAGTAACAGACAGAGCTCCACTTTTTTACATCCCCACCTTTATATCAGGCAAAGAGGAATGCTATACCAAAATAACAGATAAACTCAGTTAAATGATAAATGCAATATCCAGAAAATCCCATATTTACTGGGAAAAATGCAGAACTTTGAGGTGATTGTTATTGAATTCAGTTACCAGCCACTTAATTAGGCACAGCAATTCAACGATAGCAGTAACTCAGTGCATTTAGGCATGTAGACGGGATCAAGACAACCTGCTAAAGTTCAAATCAAGCATCAGAACAGTGACAAAAGTTGTTGCAATGGTTGAAAATATAAATAATGAAAATGTACCAATTTCATGATTTTAGGCCCTGTCAGGTTTGCACAAGCACTTTTAAAGGCTTGTACTTGTTTTAAATGAGATTAAATATCGATCAGAGAGCTCTTTGTTGGTATACTGTGAAAATACCTCAGCCTCAGTGTTTTGGAAGAGAAACCTGCCTACGTTTGAACTACATACCCAACATCCTATCACACACACTTTAAGAGGGAAATTCTGTTTGGTTAAGGAATATATTTTGACAACATAAAGGCAAAACTTAATTCATGTAATTTTTTTGTCACTGGGAGGGGGGTTTTTTGACAGGGAAAAAAAAAATTAAAATCGTAAATTGAGTGTTGTGGAAAATAACAATGAGACCACATGCTTATTTTTCCCACATTTGAGTGTGATACATTATTTCCACAACACTAGTGAATCAAACTTTTGTCTTCACCATCGTGCTCCTGGTCTGGCACCTCCCCCACTCCCATTAATCATCACACTTCCAGCAGTTATAGACTATGGCTGCTAACGTCAGTAGACTACAGGGGGACCGATTACGTCAGAGGATTATGGGAGGTGACAGCGTCTGCACTGAGTGTTTCAAAACCTCTCTCCATGGGAAATTCTGCTATGATGAAAAAGGCCCCTTTTAATGCCAATCTACTTTGCAAGCTTTCTATGACAGATCAAACAGCCACAGGTGGCTTGGACGAAACCTGTGACAAACCTAGAGGCAGAGATCTGGCCTTCATTCTTGTTTGTGTGCGTGTGCAAAGATCTGAGAGACTACATTCGGATGTTGGACTAAGGTCAACGCTCCTGCAGCTTGCATGTAAATATTCAACCCCTGCATCAGGCTTATAAGTAAGCGATGATGCTGCAAAAGCAACACCTCCTCTCTCACAGATACATCCTGTCTGCCCGCACAACCTCGAAAACACATCCATCACCAAGGTAACATGGGCACAAATCGCGCCAGAAATAGTTTTTTAGTTCCCGGGATTTCAAGCCACAGATTATTCAACTGCCTTCATTTTGTGGTGATGTTGTATTTGAAGGATGAGAAAATGGACAAATCCTACCCTTTACACGTCTATAAAAGGGCGTGATAGGAACATGTCTAACAGAGATTACAGCCATATGATACTGACAGCTTGATATCAGTATAACCACAATGTGTGGGATGCCACCTGTGTGACTATGTTTGAACTAGAACTGTTGGATCTGTAACTTAGCTTACAGAAATGCTCTTTATTTATATCCAAGTCTTTGACACAATAAAATTAAATTAGCAGGCTGTCAAGATTAGATAATAACCAAACACTTATTTTGCTAAAGATATCATCATTAAGTTAGAGAGCTGATCCATCCTCTCTGTGTTTGGTCATAGCAGCTGCTTCAGCTTTTGGTCAGGCCACCTTTGGTGCTCTACATACTGGCTCATCTTTGCTCAACTCTGCTCAGGTTTAATACTATGCACTTCATAGACTACACAGAATACTGTGATAGCGATTGTGTAGACTGAAGGGCTGGGCGATATGGCCTAAAATTAAAATCCCCTATAAAACTCAAAATATGGTTTGTTTGTTTTTCCCTTACAAAGAAAGAAGCTTGTAGTGGTACAAAAACTGCATAAAACAACTTTTGCCCTAATCTTATCAAAGTATACCCTAAAACTACAGTGACTTTACCTCATACTTAAAGTGTACACTGCAACTGTGTCATCAAATGTTAACTTGGCAGTTTGGATTTGGACAAGCTTGTCTATTTTTCACAGAATAAAGCTAGAATAAACAAATGCAAGCCTATATGTGCTTGTGCAGAACCTGACAGGGCCTTCCATCATAAAAACAGTGTCAATGTTCAGTATTTATATTTCTAAAACTGACACACAACTTACAAGTGAAGTAAAGCTAAATCAAGGGGAAAAAAATCTTATTTTTTAATTTTTAAGTGTTCTGCAAAAAAAAAATTGAATTTATCCATTTAATAGTTTGAGTTTAAGTTGCTCAGCCCTAGTAGACGGGGTCATCGCTGTGCAGCTGTATGCAATGCTGTGAACGTTAGGTAGCTGTGGATTTTTGTCACAGTTTTGTTAAATAAACCATTGCAAGTTCTGGGACAAAGTACTTCTTCAGGGATACACATGCATCAGTTTAATATCTGTTTCAGCTGACATCTGCCCTTTTTACAAACACTGGCCATCAGCAAATGAAAGCAGGGTAAACAGATATCAGTCATAGATGTTTATCCGTGTCAAATCAATTAAAAGCTGGCATCAAGCTTCACTAAATGCTGCTTCGAAGAGAGGGCTTCATGATTGGCGCAATATGAAACGAAACCTGTCGAACAAACTGTTTTCATGAGGGAAAAAAATGGTACAAAATATTGCCAAAGTGGGAAAGTCACACTAATAGAAGTAATCAGAAAAATAGCACCAGTTGCATAGATTGTTAGCCCTGATTTTTACAATCAGTGCATCACTAATTCAAAGCACAGGAGAGTTTGGGTAGTCCCACAGTCGTGTAGAGGCGACATTATTGGTTTGATTGGCTTGTCAGATATCCCATTTGTGACACTCTAGTGTCCGACCATTTAGTGGTCAGCAATGTCTTCACGTCATATTTTGTATTGACTCAGCCTAGATGGAACCTCACTGAGGACAAAAACAGATCAGGTATAGTGGATTCACTCAAACTTGACTCATTATTAAGTTCAGGGTTTGGTATTATGGCTGCTTTGAGTGAAAGAGCATGACGACTGACTTGCAGCAGACAAGATAGATTTTTAGATTCGATTTAGATTTTTTTTTTTCAAGCCAACAGTTTTGAGCTTAACGATGCTGTTGACTGAAAAAGATCACATCACTCAAAATACTCTTTAATATGCTTTTTTTTTTTTTTAAACAAAAATATATGC
The DNA here is from genome assembly GCA_037902135.1 of Cetoscarus ocellatus. NCBI lineage: Eukaryota > Metazoa > Chordata > Actinopteri > Labriformes > Labridae > Cetoscarus > Cetoscarus ocellatus. The sequence goes on from JBAMNC010000142.1 coordinate 817,943, forward strand.
CCATGGCCCATCTACAGACCCCCTAACATAAGAGCAATCCCTTACTTTTTCTTCTCGTTTTCTCCACCTTTAAAAATCTGTGATCACACAGTCTGAAAGTTTTCCCTTAATGATGTCATTAAGGGATTAACAAAAATGTTCAGGGGGAACCAGAGACCGGAGTTGAAACTCAACTTGTTGGAAAGGAATCAAAATGGGACTCATCATACTGATTACAAGGTGGAAATTGAATCAACCTTTAAACTACAGATCACCTAGAGTGCTCCTCTAAGAAACAAGGGCATAAACAACACCTGATTAGTGATGAGAGGCATTATTTCCAGCCACAAATTTGGAATAAAAATCAACGGGGGTTTATTTGCATTTTGCCCCCTCCCTCCTGAACATCAACATACGCACCCACACTTGATGTATAATCTTTTTTTCCATTCGTCTCCTTGCTTCCCATAATAGCACTGCTGCCATCACATAACAAGTACTAATGAAGAAGAAATCAAATGTACAGGCATATTAAGAAGAAGGAGAAAATCCTACCAGCCCCACTCCATGGTGAGTCAGTTTAAGTATTGGATTCGAATCATCTGTTTTCCTTCACATGTTTATGTCTTTCACTAGAGAGGCAAACAAAAAGCTGACATACCACCAGCAACATGTCTGCCCGAGCTCTACAGCTGTGTTTCTTTGGAAATAACTAAGAATTTCAGGAGAGATTTAACCTTCCATCTAAGACTGTCTGTCATGGTATGAAGCCCTCTCTCAGTTACAGGCTATAAGATGCCTGAGCTGTCAAAATCTCTAGCCATGGTACAGACAAATCAGAGGAGCATGTAAACAGGGCTCGCACTGAGGCCTCAGAGCCTGAAAATGGGGCTTTAGATTTATTGTAGAAGCAAAAATAAATCAAAAAGAGTGTGAGAGTTCAAACAGACACAATATGACGAGCTCATAGTTCAGCTGCTACACGCGCCGTTCAGGACGAGCCTGAACAGGCACTGCGTATCTGAGTGAGGAAGATCCAACCCAGAGTGAGGGAGAAATATGTGTGTCAAACTCTCTCAGAGTGACAAGAACAAGTTTGCTTGCTAGCTTTTTTTTTCTCTCCAAGCACATGTTGTTGTTGCTTAATATTTTCTCACAATTGTGTCCCAACCATCAGCATCCAACAGGCTGAATCCATACAGTTAAATGACAATGTTTCTGTTGTAGAACAAGGCCAGTAAAACAAAAGCTATAAGAGGATGTCAAGCCTTTGACAGGATTCAGCTCTATTTGTCATACAACATTCCAGAAAGCACGACTGGAGGAAGCTTTCAGGATGTAATCTTGGAAATAAAAAATCCTGCTGAGGGTTGTGTTGATGGGTGTTTCCCTTTTGCTATAAAACTATTACCAATGTAATTTGATGTAATACTGCTATTAAATGTGTTTATTATCACACCTTGAAAACAAATCTTCTCTGTGATGCTCAGAGATAAATTACGACATGTTTAAGTCGTGGTCACAGTACAGCCAAGACCCTGATGCTGTTGGTAGAAATACATCTTGAATGTTTATCTACAATAATACTAGAAAGGCACTCAGAGAGCGCAGACCTCCGCCAAATGCCCTGACCATTTTTTTGTGGAGTTATATGCACAAATGTCAAAAATGGTCTCGCAATGTTAAAGAATCCTTTAAAAAATTTCTGGATCCGGATGGTGATCCGGATCAGTCCCAAAATCGAAACATTTGTTCCTTATCCCATTCCACACATTTCCTAAAAAATTTCATCAAAATCCATTCATAACTTTTCAAGTTATTTTGAAAACAAACAGAGAACGAACAAACCAACCAACCAAAAACATAACCTCCTTGGCATAGGTAATAAAGAGGGTAACTGAATTCAACATTACTTCCATAACTTCAACATCTCAACTTTCAAAATTAGCTACATGTGGACAATCTAATGTGATAATAAATGAAATAGAAAGGAAACAGGGTCTTATTCACCAGTGAAGTGTTCAAAAGCAACGACAGGAGCAACAAAATGTAGCACTGGAGGGTCCACTTTCTGAATGAATGTATGAGCCATCACTGCTTCAGCTTTGGAGGAGTTCAAGGCAGGAACCATCAGCCTGAAGCTAAGCTAACTAGAAAAACACTCAGAGAGCGCAGACCTCCACCAAGGTGATCCGGATCAGTCCCAAAATTTAATCAGTTCTTCCATATCCCATTTCCAACAATTCCTGAAAATTTCATCCAAATCCGTTCAGAACTTTTCAAGTTATTTTGAACACAAACAAACAAACAGACAGACAGACAGATAAACGCCGGCAAAAACATAACCTCCTTGGCGGAGGTAACAAACATGAGTTGTAACAAACATGACTTGTAAGGTTCTTCCAAAGCAAAGCTAAATAAGATCATAATTCACACTGAACAATCTCTTTAACTAATTAACAGTTAGCACTGATTGGGAGATCGTTAAGGAAAAACTTAATAGCCTACTAGCTGCATGTTATGGCAGTGCAGAATAAGGAAGTAATAAGCCCTTAGTAATGTCTAATAAGCAGCTAGTTAGTTGTGAATATGGTGACCTTAAAATAAAGTGTTAGCAAAATTTGGTTACTGTAACAGTAAGGAAAAATGATGGTAAAACTTGAAATAAGGATTATGACTGTGTATGTGTCCTGCAGCTCACACTGAAAATTTCAGGAAGTTTCAAGGGTTTTGAGGAAGTGTGAAAAAACCATCTACGAGTAAAGTGGGAATCTTTACATTGTGGACAATCAAAAATCAGAATAAAAGTTATGTTATTAGTCCACAAGGGGAAATTTTGTTGTTTCAGTTGCACTTATGTACAGTAAAGCAGAAGGAATATCAAGATATATGGACATAATAACAAAACAAAACTAGGAATGTGCAAGATAAATGGTTAAACTGTTGAAGTTGGACTGTTTTTTTTTTTTTTTAACCAGTCACAAGATTCTACCCAAGTGCTTTGTCTTAAGAGTAAGTCAGGCAGAAACCCCTGTAGCTCTACTTGAGGTATACATGGCATGATCCTGAACATGTGGCACAGTGTCACAGCTCAGTTCTCTCTCTGTTCGGAAATCTAATCTCATCACTCCCTACAAACAGTTTGTTTACAACAACTTACTTTTCCACAACCAAGCTGCTTTATCAGGCAACTAACATGGCACAGGCCCATGTTCAGGCTCAAGCCATGCACCTCACAGAGCCCCATTTCAAACATCCCGAACTTTTCCTGTAATGGCTACTGCCTCATTGCCCAAATGACCTCAAACCCTGGTGTAAACAAAGGACATTAAAAGGCCACTAAGGAAGAAATGGAAAGCATTGATGGAGTCTTAAAGCAAACACATGGTTTAGCAGTACTTTGATATAAAAACTTGAGCTTTAGTTGTGTTGATGCTATGTCATGTTACACTCACATGTAACCACTCGACAGGAGCAGTAACGGAGTGCTGGAGCACAGATATATGAGCATCAAAACAATAGGAGAACCAAAGCCTTGGAGAGCTTTCTCCGCTAAAATTAGCATAAGTTAGGCTCCACTCTGCAAAATAACCTTAAATTGCTGAATTGTGATCATTGAATGAATAAAAAGTTCTCAATTTTGACACTTTTCTTAGTATTTGATCACCCTTGGACCAGTCAGTTTAACCTGAGTTTAGCTGCCTCGCCTCAACAACTCCCCTGTTTCAGAAATCCTCAAAATCTAAAGAATAACAAGTATTACACTTTGGGTTTAACAGCACAAAAGCACCTGCACACACTGCACAGCAGTGATGACACTCAGCATGTTACCCTCTGATTGTGTGATTTGCCAGGACTTCACACCAAAGACTTTGATTCTAAGATGACACCCTCAGTTCAGAACAGCTGTACTTGTGTACCTCTTAGCATGTCATTTATGCGCTGACTCATCTCAAAATGTTAACCACAAGGTTTTGAAAATATCTACAAGCTTTTCTGATGGTTTAAGTGAACTCTGGACAGAGTGTTTTTCTAACTTGGCCTTTTGGGAGACACCAGACAGTGTCAAAGGTAAGAAAAACAGGAAATGGACACATTAGCCTGACCAAGCTGTTGGTTTAAGCTTACATTAAATGATGAACTTTAAGTCAACTGTCACATTTACTCTCCCAGCCTAGTCTCTATCACCTTCTAAAACAGCGGACAATCCAACCTCACAAAGAGTTTAGCAGAAATAAAAAACAGAGGCAGATCAAAAAAGTACAAGACTAAAAATAAACAAGGTAGTACACTTCTTCTACCTTAATCTTGATCTTTTTTGGACTTAATAAAGGCACATTTCCCATTAAAATGCTTTAAATAGTCAGGACTGCTTAAAACTGGACTTTGTCTGTCACTCTTCATGGAAGTTTGCTCCTTGCTGGCATGACAAGTTCACACTAATGGATACCAGTCTGCAGTTTTCAGACCCATTCAGAGAGATATGTCACTCTGTACAATATCAAAAGACAAACTAGATCAACCACCTGGCTGCCAATGCCTCCACAAGGTGTACAAATGACAGACAGACATATAATTATAGTGGCGAATTCAGGAAAAGGGTTGGCCTGGATTTTGAGATGAGGGATTAGCATGGTGCTCAAATAACCTTGCCCAGCAGCTGGATCCACCTGATTTAATGTCTGTAATCAAGCAGATCCATCTTGCCAAACTCCAATCTACAACAAATGTGAGCGATCCAAAGCAGCGCAGCCCATTTAGCATCCTTTAGAGCAGGAAGAGATGGATGCTACAAGAGAGATGACAGCAGGAAGTGGCTGCTTGTACAGAGATTAGCATAGGTGCTAACAGCTTCAGTAGCATTTTTATCAGATCTAGACTGCATTTCTTTATCAAATGAAGAGTGAGGATATTTTTGCTCCACTTTCAACAGGTTTTTACAATAGTATGTCTTAACAAGTGACTCACGTTCTGCAGCACCTGCCTTTGACTTTATCTGATTGGCCTGTAATAGATGTGATTGATGAAACGTTCGTCCAATCACCTGCTGGAAATGCTTCTGAAAGATTCTGCCCTCCCCAAACACTTTCCATGGGCTCTTTCCCAGATGGACAAGCAAAATATATTGAACAGTCCATCTGGTTTGCCAGGTTAGGGGTCGAAGACCTTGACTGTTTGAGTCTAGAATCAAATAATTTTAATCTCGAGTCAAAAAAAACATTTGTAAAATCTTTGAAGAAAATATCTTTGAATGTTCGTGAGACACTGTGCTCACGAGAGGGCTGAACATGAGACCCAATGATCTTTAACTCTGAACTTTGGTATAAATCTATTCAGTTCATTCTTGAGTCAGAGTGCATTGGAGCTGAATGATACCCAAAAATATTTATTATTTAAACTGAATCGAGATGGATGCTGTAATGTTCATGTACAATTATTTTGTATAATCAAACAATAATTTGTTGTCTTATTTGGGTTTCCAAGTTATCTTTGGACTTCAAATTTAACCCCACTTTGACCTTTATCACGTCACGCTGCACACAGAATGCAGCTCTCTGACAGCCTCACAAACACTCACACATAAACTGAGTAAGAGGAGGAAAAGTGCAGTGTAGTGGTAATATTGGTAAGATCATTTTAAATGGCCCATAGATAGTGGAAGCCAACATGTTGTTTATCTCTGATGCAAGCCCACAAATAAATCATATTAATCTGTCAAAGTATTCTCAATTTATTTCTGTCGAGAGAAGACATCCAAAACCAACATCAGCAAATATGATTTAAAGCACAACCATTTGTTTCTCCAAACTTTATACACAAGCAAAATACTTACCCAATTCATGCACAAATAATTACCTAATGAATGTATGTTACAATAACAAAATAAATAAACAAATACAATACAAATAAATGAATACAATATTTTAAATTCGTATTTTCCTGTAAATGTATATCTTCTGATTGTTAAACTATTATATTTTTTCCATATTCATTTAAATACAAATCTTAAAATAAAATTAACCATAATAAAAATGTACTTTGCATGGAGAGAGAAAAGGGGAGTGACCATTTCTCCATTGGTTTCGCTTTACAAATAAACTTCTTGCTCATCCTTATGAAAACTAAAATATCATCAGCCATCCTTAATGTTGTTAAAAATAATATTTAATCTACATGAAAGTGAAAAAAATGAAATGACAGTTCACTGTTCTGAGTCACTTGTGACTTTCCCACACACCTGCGTGCACATACAGTTGCCATTTACAGTCTGTATATCCTGTCAGAGCACGACAAGCACAAGCAAGACGATGAGGCTGCTGAAAGCAGGAAAAACACTCACTCGTGATCTGACTCACGAAACAAGCGTCGTGTCAGTGTGTCCGTGATGGCACCACACTTTTCTACATGTATCACTGAGGCAATGATATATACTGTGATCACAGCATAAAGCTCTGCTCTGACCTGCATCTGTAATGTGAACACTAACTTCTGCCACATGTGTTTGACGTCGTGTCCTGCTTAATGGTGACCCCCTGCCCCCCTCCACCACTCCTACTCCATCTAGCAGATTATTCTCCCTGCTGAGAGGAACAAGCATGAACAACTATGTCAGGGAATTACCCAAGCAGACAATCCAGACATTATTCAGATAATATCAGGGGTGCATGTGTGAAAAGGGCAATACATCAAATCAAAAACTAAATCATCAGTTGGTCTATAGCTATAGTATCGGCACTGTGCAGACTCCTGAGGCACACCTGGACTTACCAATGCAAAACCAACGTGCCCCGCCACACCATTTGAGAGGCAGAGCTCTAGAGCACACACACATTACAGTCAACAATATAAAATTATATCTTGTTCAGCCTTAGACCTCGTTTACACAACAACGTTGTCACCAAAAATGGAAAGGTTTTTCCTTTGTGTATCAAAAGTTCTCCGTGTTCACACGGATCCGCGAAACAACTGAAAACGACACATGAAGACGCAGGAATTCTTTATCTGGACAACAAATGTGTCTGGATATTTTTGTCTGGAAAACAAACCGAGCATGGTAAGCAGCATACATGTTGCTCGGTAGAGGGCCGAAGCTGCTGTTGTTGTTGTTGTTCCTGGAGCACGCACAGCCTTCATGTGAAAGAGTACTGCGCATGTGGTGACGTCAGCGTTTCACCCTGAAATGCTGAATCTTGTCTACATGGAGACGGGTACAAATACGTTTTCAAAACTTTCCACTCTGGACCCTGGTTTCAAAAGTTTGCGGATTCAGGCACTCCCGGCACCGTTCTTCCGTAAACGGGAGGCGAAACGCAATGAAAACTCTCAGTTTTCGGCTGTTTTCGTATTTGTGTAAACAGGGCTTTAGAGTGGACATTTGTAAAAAGTCTGAAAAATATCCCCAGAGACTTTCCTTGAACATCACGGAAAAACATGAAACACAACAAACTTCAACATAAGACCCTCAAAATTCAGCCTGAACATCCTGAACAGACCTGAGTTAGAGCAAAGTTTAAAGAAAATCCCTCCACATATTTTTGGTAAATCATGTTCAATAGTGGGCAGCATGATGGCCCAGCAGGTAGTGCGTGTACCTCACAGCAAGAGGGTTGCTGGTTCGAACTCTGTCGGTCATGGCCTTATTGTGTGGAGTTTCCATGTTCTCCTTGTACATGCGTGGGGTTTTTTTTCCAGGCACTCCAGCTTCCTCCCACAGACCAAAACACATGCTCCTTCGGTTAACTGATTATTCCAAATTGCCCTTAAGTGTGATTGTCTGACTCTTTATGTAGCCCTGTGATCAGAGATGTACCCTGCCTCTCACCCAGTGTCCACTGGGATAGGCTCCAGCCTCTGTGACCCCAAAAGGAACATAGGAAGTGGATGGATAGTTGATTACAAGCAGGAGTAAGACACAAAGCCAAACAACTTTCACCTTTGACCTACAAATTCTAACCAGTCCAACTTCCTGTCAGAAACATCCAAGTTAGACAGAAAGCCCTCAAAGCATTTTTGAGATATTTTATTCACAAGCAAGGGGTGAACATGAGACTCCACACCCTTGACTTCTGAAATATGACCTCCAAAATCTTATCAGTCTTTCTTTAAGAAAGAATGGACATTTGTATACAGTTATGTGAAACTCTTTTAGAGCATTCTTGAGTTTTTGCCTTCACAAGATTTGGAGGGATAGACAAAGAACTAACAGACATTCAACCCTAAAACATCATGCCTCGAGCTTCGGCTGTGACCAGCGCAGAGGCACAACAAGGCTTTGAGCACTGAAACAACAGTGGATTACTCCAGGTTGGTGAATCAGAGCTGAATCAAGGAGCACTCACAGGGGCCCAACCTATGGATTCAGACTCACATGGCCTTACGCATGACCTTTTCCCAGCAAGTGCAAGCTACACAAAGCCACTAGAATGAGCAAGACCCCTGGCATGAGCCCACGGTGGGGGTTTAAAAGGACTGTATTCTAAGCAGGCAGAGGCCCCGAAAATGTTTAAGGGTCTGCTCATGGCTCCACACGCCCTCCATTGTTTCTCACCACAATCAAATCTTTCCACTGATTATCCGAGTTGTCAGAATAAGCAAAACATCAATATCCTGCGGTGTTCTGGACAACAAAGATGGAGTAGATTAGAGACTTACAGTAAGTGTGCAGGTTTACTGACCCACAGGTTTAAAGGGAAATGCCTCCACTAATGACTTGCAGTGAAAAAGAATCTGTGTTTTCTTTTTCTTTCCCTGGCTTATCTTTGGGCTGAGAATTTAAAGGTTTTCAAGAACAATCAATATACACTAACCAGCCACTCCATAAGGTACACCTTGCTAATGCCGGTTTGCCTTCAGAGTTTTCTTAATTCTTTGTGGCACAAGGTGCGGATGGACACAGTCAGCAACAATACTCTGTTGGGCTGCAGGTGGTGAACAATGCTCAATTGGTGCTAAAGAGCCTAAAGTCAGCAAAGAAGATATCCCCTACACCATGACACCACCAGCAGCAGCCTGAACCATTGTTACAAGGCAGGATGGATCCATGCTTTTATGTTGTTTCTGTCAGATTTTGACCCCACCATCTAAATGTTGAGCAGAAATCAAGACTCATCAGAACAGGCAAACACTTCTCCAATCTGCTGCTGTCCAGTTTGGTGAGCCTGTGTAAATGTTAGCCTCAGTTTCATGTTCTTAGCTAACAGGACAGGCACCTGGCGTGGTCCTCTGCCACTGTAGCTCTTCTGCTTCAATATCTAAGTGTTATGTCTTCTACATACTTTAATCTAACAAATGGAAGTTTCAGTTACTGTTTTCCCTCTGCCCAGATTCACTATGGACATTTTCCTTTGACCTCTGACATCAATGAAGCATTTTTCCTCAGGGAACTGCCACTCACTGGATATTTTCTCTTTGTCAGACCATACTCTGTAAAGCCTAAAGATGGTTGTGGATGAAAATCCCAGTTTGGCAGTTTCTGAAATACTCCTACCCACCTGTCTGACAACAACAACCATGCCACGCTCATATTCCTTACATCAACTCTCTTTCCCATTCTGATGCTCAGTTGTAACTTCAGCAGGTAATCTTGACCATGTCTCATGCATTAGGTTGCTGCTATGTTATTGACTGATAAACTATTTGCTTTAACAAGCAGTTAAAAGAATGTACCTAATAAAGTGGCCATTAAGTGTATTTCCAATCAGAAATAGTGTAAAACAATGTTTTCATGGCAACATAGCTTCTGTTGGTATGTACTGAAAAAGCATGCACAGCCCAATACTCTGTAAAAAGATTTATTACAGTAGCTGTACTAATAGTAACATGCATATTGGCAACAAGATCATCTGTTTGTAAGGTTTAGTGGGAGAGAAAACAAAACTGGATTTGTATCATTGAATGATACCGGCAGATCTTGCTCAAACAGTGATAACAGTCAGCAGCAAAAATCTAATTGGGACCTTCTTAAAATTAAGAAATGATTTTTGGTCCATATCACTTAGCCCTAGTAAGCCCCAGCTTAGTAAAATACCAGCCTGATAGTCTGAAGACAAAGAGAAGAAGAACCTATTATCTGGGTCTCTCATCTCAAATACAAATACTCAAAACTTTCCCCAAAGACTTTAAGTTTTTCAGACAAGTTTATATCCATCAAATCACTTAAATGTCTTCATCACAGCCATACAAATGGGATCACATGTTAACAAGTGGCACAAAGGCAGTAATCACCCTCTTTATTCTGAGACAGAACAACTGGTAGAGAGGAAATGCATCAGCAAACACATTTAATCTGCTCAAAAAGTCTTCCTCAATCTATTCTTGTGTTTAGGTTAGTCACTGACTCTTGACTTATGACGACAATCTCAGCCAATGTTGCCACACTTTCTTGAGGAAGTAAAAGAATGCAGCCGCATGCTTTTCATGCCAGCTTTCTGGACAGTATCAGTTTAACTCCTTTACAGGGCTAATAAAAGCCGTTTTCTGTGTCATCAGGTTACCAACCCTGTGTCTGAAACAAAAAAAATCCTCTCTGTCAGGCTTTGATATTCAGTAACACAGTAAGAGCGCTGTTAACATTGCCGGCAATCTGTGAAACAATCAGTAACATAATTCTTTTAAAATTAATAATAAATGTGTGTTTATCAGTACAAAACTAGTGCACAAACAACAGGATTTTTCTACATGTAGCTTAAAATGTCCAATACTGGCATGTCTTTTAAAACCCTGAACAGTCGGGCTTTATTGTAAATAATGGCTCCATCCTAAAGGAACATATTCTGAACATCATTATCCCTCCTGCTCACTTACTGACATATTCATTATTTTTACTCAGTTTATTCAGTAACATATCCAATGTCAGCAGGGGAAGTTACTTGAAAATGTCTAGCCCATGAAGGAGCAGCAACTTCCTGGAGTAACTCCCTGGAGTAGAACAACCAGACAGAAGAACAGGGAAGTAAAACACAAGTTAAGGATTAGTAGGAGAGGTCATGGCTTATGCAGATTGATTGGAAATAAAATACTGCTTTGTATTTTCTTTCTGCTGTATACACTGGTGTGGAGAATTCAGCTAAAAACTGTATGTTTTTTAATGTAGAAATCAGGCCTGAGACAGTTTAGGAAATCACAACATGTGGTTCAATATTTGATGGAAAAAGAAGTCCAGTAAAAAAAAAAAAAAAAGTGTATTATATCTAGATTTGAGATTTATATGTATCTACTGTTCTGCATGTTTTATACAATACATGTATTTGCTATATAATATAATCTATAATATAATATCCTCCTGAAGCCAAACAACAGTTTCTAACAGCTTATTTGGAACAAATTAATCTGAAGTGTTGTTGACAACTGGCTAGAGATTCATCTGACTTCATCATCATGGTTTACGCTTAATACAGCATGTGAACATCGCAAATGCAACATGCACATACGCAAAAGTCCCACGGCAGGATGGCTGAGTTTGGTGGTGGAAATGCTATTTTAAAATGGAGAAAAAAAAAAAAATCATCAGTTGGTGTATAGCTATAGTATCGGCACTGTGCAGACTCCTGAGGCACACCTGGACTTACCAATGCAAAACCAACGTGCCCCGCCACACCATTTGAGAGGCAGAGCTCTAGAGCACACACACATTACAGTCAACAATATAAAATTATATCTTGATCAGCCTTAGACCTTGTTTACACGACAACGTTGTCACCAAAAATGGAAAGGTTTTTCCTTTGCGTATCAAAAGAGAAAATGGAGAAAATGGAAATTGATTCCTATTGTCTTTTTCTAGACTTCTTTTAATCATTATCATAAAAACACTACTTGTATTTTTCTCTGGTAAACTTGATACCAGGAGACATTTTCTTAGGCACTTTCCATCTTTAAAAATGGTCTTAACTGCAACATCCAGCAACCCTGCAACACTGAGCTTTAATAAGTTAAAATATGGGTCTGCCCATTGAGAATTTACTTTGAGTATTGTCAGAAAAGTCAGTAATGAAAGTTACGAGTAATGCAATTACAAATCCTGAATTTATTTGAATAGTTTATTCAGAAACATGTAGCTATATACTCCCTCCTATGTGTGTGTATCACAGTTGCTACCAGAGGGTTGTAGTGTGTAAAAGAAAACAAGTGAGTTAAAGAAAAGTAAGTTAAAGATTCAATTTAGGGTGTGGCAGTGAAAGGTTTATCTGGAAAGTAAAAATTGCAATATACTGTATCTTTCAAGGAGGGAAAAATATTGCTATATCTTTTTTCCCAATATCATCCAGCCTTAGTTTACGGCATTATTAAAGACATTTCCCCCTTTAAAATGATCATGTCCACAAGTTAAGTTTTCAACAACTTCTCATGAAAATGCATAAATGCATCACCATGTGCTTTCAACAGCATACAGTGACATCACTAACATGCAAAAGGTTTCCTGTCATCCCTCTGCAATGACCATTTCATTTTCAAAGTTATTCCACAAACCCCGAGTCTGTCCAAAGCTGCAGTTACTCATGACTGTTTTAACTGATAGGATCTAGTGTTGTTTGTAAATGTTTCTTTGTTTAGTTTTCATAAGAGACATATGTGACAAGGTTGTGCAGGCACTGAGAGAACTATCATCCATCCATCAGTCCACAATCCATCCGTTATCTACATCCCTGACCTCTTGGGGGTCATGAGGGGGCTACGGCCTATCCCAGCACCCCCTGGAATGCTTGCCAGCCAATCACAGGGCTGTCACATAAAGACAGACAAACATTCACAGATTCACAACTTAAGACAATTTAGAGCCACCAATTAACCAAACAAGCTTGTTTTTGGACTGTAAGAGGAAACCAAATTCCTCCAAGAAACTCAGGCATGCACTAGGAGATCATGCAAACTCCACACAGACAGGTCCAAAATGAGATTAGATACAACAACCTTCTTGCTGTGAGTCATCACTGTGAAGCTGAACTCTTTCCACGAGCAAAATCTGTTTTATCAACTGCAAACAAATACACAGGTGGCACAATTTCAATGCCGTCACTGTTCAAATAGTAACAAGACACCTTTTCCAGAACAGGTTTTGTATTGTTTGTTTCAAGCAGCAGTGACCTCCAGAGTCCTTTGAGTGATTTCCACTGGTCAACAAAGAGCAACTGTCTGTGTGTCATGTAGTATGTTAACCTTGCATTGTGGGAGGGGTACTGGTTTGGCAGAGTGGTAAGACACCCGGCACATCCGTATGCTTCTGACGGCCCTGGTTCAAATCCAGCCTGTGGCCAGTTTGCAGCATGTCCTCCTCTAGCGTCCGTCCCAGGGGCAAAGCTCGCAAGCCCCTTTATTGGCACTCATAATTACAAGTGCCATTGGCCTCTAGCAACCCCAATTAAAAAAAAACAAAACTAACCCTTTAATTTTTTATAGATAAATAGGTAAAATAAAAATGCAGAATAGATAATTTGCTTCGGTAAATATTGTAATTTTGTTATTGACTGCTTTAATGTCATCATTATGGACACTCGTTTTGCAATAAAGATACCGTTGTGACTTATTGTACTGTCCTGGTGGTACATATTTGTTCAATACAGCTCTTACTATGCTTCAGAGGTGCTGAAAGGTAACCTGGCACACCAGATGACTGTTAAATATATTTCACTAGTCCATCCGGGAGTGTTTGGGGAGGTGTGATTATAGTTATGATTTTGATATTTGTGGAGATGCTGCTCTCTGTTGTGTGTGTGTGTGTGTGTGAGTGCGTGTACAAGTGAGTGCTCTTCTCAACAGGTGGGTCTCTGCTGACATGCAGGTGGCCTCCTGTGATTGGCTGACAAAGCTGGTTCGGTGGAGGGAGAAGCGGCCCTCCCATTGGCCAAGAGAGAACGGCAGGACATTCAAATGGCCTCAGCCAGGAGATGGATGTTGGTGTCCCTCGACCTCCAAACTGTGCTAGCCTAACTTTGATACTTTGTGATTGTTCGCTTGTAGTTGCTTTTTGGTATTAGTTAGTTTTTTTGGGTAAATCCTTATTTTGAGTGCCAGCTTAGGCTGCCTTTTGTTTTTGTACTCGTTTTGTTTAAGATCTCGCTTTTTAGTTTGTTTCTTGTAAATACCTTCTTGCCTTTGGCTTCATTTTTTTGTTGTTTAATTTTCTAGAGGGTTTCAGTGTTTATTTTGGAGACCGGGAGTGTTTTCCCTTTAATATGTTATGCACCTTCCCCCAAGACGGGTGCGTGACAGGAGGGCAGAAACTTTAAGAATCATATCTGGCAGGTGATTGGATGATTGTTCCGTCAATCAACATTTATTTCAGGTCAAACGGATAATGTTGTAGACAAGAGCTACTGCCCTACAGAACCTGAGCCACTTAGTAGACGTGTCATAAGTGGAGCGAAAATATCCTTGCCATAGAGAAGTTTGTAGTGTTGTTATTTGTTCTTTAAATAATAAAGAAATGTGGTCACAAGCCGTTGAAACTGCTACTGAAGCTGTTAGCATCTATGCTAATTCCTGTACGTGTAGTCACTTCCTGCCGTCGTCTCGCTCGTAGCCCGTTCCTCTGCCTGCTCTCAAGAACTCAGATTGGACCAAGCAGCTTTGGGCCGACCACAGTTGTTGTAAATTGGAGCTTGGCAAGATGGATATGTCTCATTACAGACATTGAATCAGGAGGATCCAACTGCTGCGCAAGGTTAGCTGAAAGGCAGACGACAGAGTAGCTACATTGTGCCACTTATTCACTCTAAGATAAACCAACTGACTGCTTATTTACTGATATAAGGGGAACAGTCGGAGTTTAAATGTTCTCATTTATCTTTAATCCACCCTCTCAAACTGCTCCAATAAGGCACCTCATAAAGCCCTAATAAGCCCTGTAAAGTTACAGGGACTTTCAAACATGAGAGACGCTTAATCAAGCATCAAACAATGACGGCCTAACAACACACCACAGCAGAAGTTAAAGCAGAGGGTGAGAGACTTTTACTAGAACCCTAATAGTTCCAATAAGAACCACTGCAGCATCTGAATCCTATTTTAAAGGATAAAAGGTGCCAGGGTTTGATGCGGAAAGATTTTTACTGCAAAAAAACATACAAAATAAAAGGTGTCAATATCTCAAGACACTTCTTCTGTGACACCGTTTCAGTTCCCCAAAACCCTCACTCAAATATGACCACAAGTTTTTTTTTAAGACGGCTCTCAGCACAATATATCCCTTCATTTTCCTACAGTTTAATCATCAGTTACAAAACTCACCTGCTCAGTGAGAAAGACTTAAAAATAAACTACCTTCTACACTGTTAAATCAAGTGCAGCCACATTTGAGCTCTCTGTTAATGCACTGTGCCAAAAGCATATGCCCAGAATACTAATCTGCCAAACTAATCTGAGGTACACCACCTCATATCTGTGCAATGTGTTAGGTTAAAGCATTTCATGTCTCTGTCAGTTTAAATTTGCTTATTTTTCCTTTTTGCCATTAAGCTTAAAAATATTAAGAAGCATGTTGTACTTTTATTTCTCATTCCTGAAGCCGGGTCGTGACTGAGGGATGAAACAGGAGCTGAAACATATCAGCCACAAAATAGTATTGATCATTATGAGCCACTGCAGGACAGTGACTGAGGCTGTGCTAAAATATTGATCAGCTGTGTGCTCTCTGGGGTATCAAACACAAAAACAGAGCTCACAATGGAGGACAGAAATCACCATGTCTGCCAAAATATGCATTTTTGAAATGATTTACACTCCATGTGTAGGGATGTTCCCCTCATGTCTTGCTATCTGTTGCACTAAAGAGGCCTTATTTTACTAATTTAAGCCCCCCTGCCATAGTTAAAACATAAACACAGCATTGACTAACATGCGGTTGTTCAAAATCTGACAGGGAGAGCATAGCCAGTGCTGCAACAAAAAGCAACTAATGCTGAGTCCCTTATTTCACCAGAGACTCTGTTAGCTGAAAAAGGCTGTAACAAAAAAAAAAATATTGCAATAGTGCATTGACAAGAATCTAGCATTATATCATGACAGATGATACTTTAAAAAGGCCGATGCATTACAATCCATTTTTAATTTGTTGCCTATATTTTTTATTTATTTTTATAGCAATAATGACTTACAATTACATATGCATAAAAAAATAAAGTTTCTCATTAGTGTCAGTTTTATAAATCATGATCCCTGAAACACAGACAAACTTAATGTCCGTCCCAGAGACAGAAATAATAACAACTAGAAGTGCTCCACGAGCAAAATCTCCACCAAGGCATTTCTGACATTTTTTGCTGAGTTATTACCTAAAATGTGGAATTCTGTTAACATATCCTTGACAGAATCCTTAGTTCCACATCTGGATTCAGATCACAACCAAAATCAAACACTTTTCCTTGTGGCATGACCAACAATCCCTGAAAATGTCTTTAAAATACTTCAATAATTTTTTGAGTTATCTTGTTAACAGACTAACAGCAACAAAAATATGACCTTCTTGGCTGAGGTACTAAATGTAACTATTTCTATGCAACTAATCAAACTAATGTGCCCCATTCACACTGGTGTTTCAAGCTGAAAAATATACACCCCCCTGACACTTCGCCTCCACAGTGAATGTTGCAGTGATGGTATGGGGGAACGAATTGATCCCCAATACTGTCTCCAGAGGTACAATCAGGGCCTTAATACTGGAAAAAGGAAAGCAAGCGGAGTCAGCAGGAGCACTGCTGGTGAGTGTCTCTGCCTTTGCGTTTACGTAGAGGCAAGCACCATACTGCGCGCATCCAAGCTATACTGCAGCATTAATTGGCAGATATAACTGCCCCACTGAACTGATGTAAATGTCTCAAGGTATCATGATGATAGAGCTTCGAAGCAGCGCTTCTGTGCTCAGGCACTGTGAAAAGAGCTAAAGAGACAGAGGGTCAAAGAACTGCCTATGTGTTGCCAACTAGAGGCCAGAGACTAAAGTACAATACAAGACAGATGTCCTGTAAATGATCTACTAATAAAATATTATTATTTTGAAATGATAAATTAATGCAGTACTGGTATAGATATAGTATAGATATAGTACTATCTATATTTTCCTACTCCTAAGAGAAGATTTACTGCCTGAATTTCCCCATGAGGGTTGATAGTATTTCTGAATCTGACAGACTTAAAAGACATACACTGTCTTAGCCAGGACTCACTTGCAAAAGAGATCTTTGTATCTCCATGAGAGCATTCCTTGTAAAATAGAGGCTAAATTAAAAAAAATCATGCAAACCAGACAATTATGCGCCAGAAAATTGCTAAATGTTACTAAATGAATAAACATTTTTTAATAAAGAACCGTTAAGATGCTACAGAGTCCTTATTACCAAACTGACTCAAATAACCTGATCACTAAAAGAGCCGAAATGCCCATCACTCCTGTCCCACTGGCTTGTTTAATTCGTTGAAGTGCTAATTAAGTGTTGTCATGGTAACTGTCGTTAGAGAGACAACTGTGAAAATAGAGGTGTTTTACCCGCTGAGGAGGAGTCCTCATGGTCGGAGCTGAGGTACCCATCACTCCTCCTGTCCGGGGTGCTGCAGCCGGAGCCCCGGGAGGCTCTGCGGAGGATCTGCGGGAAGGACGGTGACAGCCTGCCGTCATCCCCAGAGTCAAAGTCCCTGCTGTGGCGGAACGGCCTCCTGTTGTCCCGGTAACCGCTGGAGGACACCTGGCTGTCTCTGCCCACGGTTTTCGGCGCCAACAAGTTATTCCTGACAAAATTCTCATTGAGCTCCGTGTCCTCGTACTCCCGGTCACTGCTCACCTCGTTGTCATTGGGCGGGCAGACCCCCCTCTGGGACGCCGGCTCTGCCCTCTGAAAGCTCGGTTTTGGCGGCGGGACGGGGATGGGGACGGGCTTACCTGTCTTCCCGATAAACCTGCCCCTCTCCCGGCTGAACGAGCTCGTGACTCCCGCTGGGTGACCCGCCGCGTGGAGCACCTTGGACATCCTGTGACCGTCCGCTTCGTCCTCCCTCCGCTGCGGCTTGATAACGCTCCCGGTTTTGGCGAATCCGAAGGTGTCAGCGTTAAAGTTCTCATCCTTCCCCTCGAACCTTTCCGGGTCGGTCTTCTTCCGCCGAGCCATGGTGGTCTGCAGGTAGATCACCTTGAATTTCTCCTCCGCCAGCGCCTTCTGCAGCCTCTTCAGGTTGGCTTTGCATGTCTCCAGCTCTGACTCGATGTCCTCCACAGAGTTCAGGTCCATTAGAGGGACTTCTCCGTCCGGGAACTCGTTCCTCCAGTGTTTGGCGAATTCGTCCTGCTCCCACATCTCGAGGTGTTAAATCAGGCTCTGTGTGGGCTGAGAGAGAAACGCTGAAGCTAACCGTCCCGAGTCTTCACCGCGTCTGCAGCTGATATCCTCTGTGCTCTAATGTTTCACTAAAAAGAGCAGCCTGTCAGTGTTAAGTGGAGCACTTTATGGACATCTTTAGCCTCCCTCTTCAACAGACAGCAGAGCAGAGCGAGCGCTGTGAGCGTGTGTGTGATGCGGGGAACAAGTTTGTCATTACGCCGAAAACTTTGCTGACTTCCTGTATTCTGACGTGCTGCATTCACGTGCTGCTCGAACAACTCAGTTATATATATTTATTTTGTTACGTCATTTAAGACTAACCAGCTGAGCCACAGGGGCTGTATTAGTGAATTTGAGGCCCCAAGCAAAGAGTAATATACAGGTCATGGCTGGCACATGGTAGGATGTTTTTTTTTTGCCTATCACAGCAAAATCTTCATAGTCAATTTAGCTCTTCCAGAGTTGCTATTACAACCTCTAAAGCGTCAGTGTGGGTCCTCCCCATAGATGATTTAAGTCTTTCCAGAGAGATGGTGCTGTGGTGTGCTGCGGGGGCAGCACATCCAAGAAGGACTCATTCAAACTGGAGAAACTGATCAGGTGGGTCGGCTCTGTGGTAGGCATGAAGCTGGACTCTCTGGTGACAGTAGCAGAGGAAAGAACTCTAGAAAAACTGCTGGACATGATGGAGGATGCCAGTCACCCTCTGCACACCGTCATCAGCAACCAGAGGAGCCTGTTCAGCCCAAGACTGCTCCTTCACAAGTACAGGACCAACAGACTGAGACACTCTTTTGTCCCTCAGGCCATCAGACTGTACAACTCCTCACTAGTAACAGGAAGACGAAGGACAGGAAGGAGCAGTAGCCAGCCAGTAGCCACATATTTTAATTTTTATTTTATTTATATTTATATTTTTGTTTAGATCTGTCTTTTTTATTTATCATTTAACTGCTAACGGAATCCCCATTTCCCTGAGGGAGTTTTTTTTTCCATGGGGATTAATACATTTCTGTCTAATCTAATCTAATCTAATGAACACTTATAAAGTGTTACCATTTAAGTGTTAATGTAAAGCTTTTTCCCACGGCCATCTCTGCTCTTAACACCAACCATTAATGCTGCTATTTCTGCACTTTTAACATGCACTAGCACTTTAGCTGTTAATACGCTTCTCAACAGTTTACCTATTTATTTATTGATTGATTGATATTTTTTTTAAACTTTCTTCTTATTGTAATTTCAGTTTTACAAAAGAGAAAACAAAATAACAAAAAAATAAAATACAACAAACTTAAATAAAAGGGAGGTTGTTCCAGGTCAAACAATACAACAATATGTCATCTACACAGATGAAGAGTTACAAATTCTAGAATATGAGTTCCATTTTCCCCAATATTTTACACAATCATCAACTCGTAGTCTTAAGAAGAATGGGAGTTTTTCCATGGAATAAATTTCATTTACAGTTGCAGTCCAGTCGTCCTTTGTTGGTGGGTTTGTCTGCATCCATTTACGTGTGATGGCTTTTTTGCTTGCAGGCAAGATGATTTTGTATGGATACCTGTCCTGAGATTTAAGACCATTCAGCATTTTACAAAGGTATAATGTAACAAAACAAAAAAACAACTTCAATTCCAAATATTATCCTCAATTCTTTTGTTAGCTCTTGCCAGTAAGAATGGATTAGAGGGCAGGCCCAGAATACACGAAATGATCTACCATTGAAGCACCACACTTCTTCCTGCATTAATCAAGACCTGGGGAAGCTTGTTGTTTAAATGACATTTTAGGGGTAATAAAATACCGTGTTGTACACTTCCAGCAGAATTCTCGCCATGTTCTAGAGTTGGTGGTGATTGATTGATATTTTAGTTGGCATATGTTTTTACTATTATTTTATTGTCTTGTGTTTTTATGCCTGTTTGTTAATGTTGTTTTTAATCACAAAAGAGTTGCTTCCTCAATTTCGTTGTTTGCTTGTCTTACAGTGACAGTAAAGGCTGTGAACTTAATCAAAGTAAAGTGTAGTAACAGCACATCCTAAAATGACAGAGGCACTGTCAGCTTTGAGGCTGTCAAAATGTCTTTATATTATCTAAAACACTGATAACACAGTTTCTTTTTGCTTCTTTAAAGAGTGTGTTTGCAGGCCCATTTTATTTTGGTAGTATCCACAATTAAATATTTTGTTTATGTTGAACGACAACTCTTCTAAGTTACAAACAGGGATGGCTCCAAGGAGACATGGTCATAAAGACTGCTGTACATTATATATTGAAGTGTCAGGATACCTGAAAACCATCCCTCCACCTGACGCAACTATTATGCCACGGAAATCACATGTTGATCCCTATGAAGCTAAAAGAACCCAAATTTCCGAGGTTACCTGAATGCATCAAACACCTTCGAAGTGAATAAAAAGGGAGTGTTTTGATTAGGCGGGTAACAGCCAGGTTTAACCACCCTGCTAACCCTCCTTTTCTATAACACATGTGCACATCAGTGCCTTTAAAATGGTGGACTGTATCATATCTGGCAGTAAATCAACACATTCTCATTCCCCGGCTTGTTTTGATTGATGCTACTTTATCACTGCAGTCTAATCTCTGGTTAAAAATGTGACTCTTGATCATCACTTCCTCCCAGCTGATTTGTTGCACAGCAGAGCAGACACTTTGCATTAACGACTGCAGCATTTTTAATTTAGCTATGGGGAAAATCTTACATCTTACCTTGAAAGCTTCTGATCACGCTGATTTTCATGATAGAAGACTAGACAGAGGAGGAAACATAAAACCTAATCACCTTTAACACTGCAGGACGCATCTGTGTTAGAACTTGGTGAGCAGCCAAGCAGTAGATTTCCTGTAAAACAGAGCAGAGATGTTTCACAGCAAAGGAGAAAGTTATCATAGCAGGGCAGAAGGGTGGAGGTAGAGATGGACAGTGGGTATGTTGGATTGCCTGTTTGGATCTCTGCCCAGAGCTGAGAGATTGTTCCTCTAAAAGCTTTCAGTAGCTGAGAGGAATCATTGATCAGCTCTGAGAGGCCCGATTGGGTTACTGTAATGAAAAGAGGAGAAAGGCTACGGCGGCCTGCAGTCATTAAACTGAATTACTCATCTCAAGCTTATCATGACGTGGCAGAAAAATTTAAGGCCTCTTCTGGTTTATCTTCAAGTCTTCAACAATCAGGTGAGGAATGGAGGAGTACTGATATCAGCCGAGACACTCATATTTCAAATTTTTCACTGATGTTAGGATTTTATAATGGAGCCAGTTTTTTTTTTTTTTTTTACAAGAGTGACCAAATGTGGCATTAAAACATAAATAAAAACAGAATACAATAATTTGTAAATCATTTTTGGCCTATTTTCAATGTAATACACTATAGAGACAAGCTTTTGGAGGGGTGTTAGTGCCCATGGCATGGGTGACTTGCACATCTGTGAAGGCATCATTAATGCTGAAAAGCACATATAGGTTTTGGAGCAACATAACTGCCATCCAATCAATGTCTTTTTCAGGTACGACCCTTCTTATTTCAGCAAGACAATGCAAAGACACATTCTGCACATGTTACACCAGTGTGGCCTCGTAGTGAAAGAGTGAGAGCACTAGACTGGCCTGCCTGCAGTCCAGACCAGTCTCCCTTTGAAAATGTGTGGAGCATTATGACGTCAAGCAAAAATGAGAAAGAATTTCACCTACAAATCTTCAACAATTAGTGTCCTCAGTTCACAAAATCTTAATTAGTGTTGTTAGGGGAAAAGGTGACGTAGCACAGTGATAATCATGCCCCTGTCCCAGGCATCAAAATGAAAAGAATGGATATTTGCAAAACAACAATGTAATTTATCAGTTTGAAGGTTAAGTATCTTGTCTTTGTAGTGTGTTCAGTTGAACATGGGTTGAAAAGGATTTGTAAATCATTGTATTCTAATTTGGTTGCACAGTGGCGCAGCAGCTAGTGCATGTGTCTCACAGCAAGAAGGTTGCTGGTTCAATTCCCCAAATTCCCCAGGCCAGGCAGGAGCACACAGGGCCTTTTCATGTGAAGTGTGCATGTTCTTCACATGCATGTGTGGGTTCTCTCCGGGCACTCCAGCTTCCCCCCACAGACCAAAAACATGCTCATTAGGATGGTTGGTGACTCCAAATAGCCCTTAGGTATGAGTGTGAGTGTGAATGGTTGTCTGTCTCTCTATGTGGCCCTGTGATCGGCAGGTGACAAGTTCAGGGTGTACCCCGCCTCTTGCCAGTGTCAGCTGGGATAGGCTCTAGCCTTCCGTGACCCCGAAAGGGATAAGCGGTATAGATAATGGGTGTATTTTGATTTTATTTATGCCTTAGACAACATCCCGACTTCATTGGAGCTGGGGTTTCTGAGTAAAAAACAAAACAAAACAAAACAAAACAAAACAAAACAAACTAAGACATCTTGGAGAAGAGTGCATTGCTTTATTGCACATGTTTTCACAGCCAATTAGAGAAGCAGGTTTTCCTTCTCTGTACTGTGCTCCACAATGGTTGACACTTAGAGATGGCTGATGCCAGCGACTAAAGGGAGGACTGAGCAAGATGTTACCACGCACTAAGAAGTAAACAATAGGCTTTGACATATTGGCT
The DNA here is from genome assembly GCA_037902135.1 of Cetoscarus ocellatus. Taxonomy (NCBI): domain Eukaryota; kingdom Metazoa; phylum Chordata; class Actinopteri; order Labriformes; family Labridae; genus Cetoscarus; species Cetoscarus ocellatus. The sequence goes on from JBAMNC010000142.1 coordinate 840,856, forward strand.
AGCTAGAGGCTCAGGAATAAAACCACCTGCCACCTTGTTGTCAAATCACCATCTTATAATTGAAACACATTCAACCTATCTCATCCAGCATGTGAAAAGTTAGCCCCTTATAAGCAACCTTCAGTAATAGACCATAGACATTATAGTAGCAGCTGACTAAATGCAAACAGTTTGCAAACAACAGACAGCTGATGCATGAAAAGCTGTATTTTCATGTTAATGAAAAATAATGCTGGTCCTAATTGGTTAATAGCAAATATTTGTTTCCACAACCTTATTATTGGCTGGTTTCACAACCATTTGTATGTCACCAAAAGCATGATGTCTGTGGTGAGGAGCTAACAGCGCTGTGGTTTATGACTGTGCAGTTACTGTCAGAGGTCACTAGAAAGTCACAAAATCAAGTTATTACATATTGCTGCTTTAGGACAGTATATTTCAGTGTGCTTCAGAAAACAAACAGCTGACATTACTCATATTTTATATGTCAAAAGCAAGTGATTTTAGCTGTTTGGTTATGGAAAGGGGGCCTTCCAAGGCAAACCCAGCAGCTACCATGTAAAAACAAGACTGTCTCAGACTTACTTCGGGTCAACCAAACAAAGAGGACAAGTTGAGGTGGGACCAAAGGCTATCTGACAAATAGTGTCATTGTGCAGGCATGTTGGCATGTCAGTTATGTGCTTAACCATGCATAAGCTTAATCTTCTATAAAAATCAAAAAAGGCAAGTTGCATAAAAAATCACCCCTTGCACAGTGAAGGATATATTTACTGTTCACACCAGTTTTACCGGGCCATAGATACATTTATTTGTGCTGTAAAGAAATTAACTGTGTTTTGTTGTAAAGCACTACTGTCCCGTCCTGTGATGGTAACAGTACAGATTTCCACGTGACAACAGAGGGTCACACCATGATATCAAAACAGGGTTGGTCTCTTTTGCCCTGTGGAGAGATTGTGTCTATTCTAGTATTTTACACCGGCCCCATCAAAACACATATATATGTGGTTAAATACAGATATCAGGTTGGGTAAGACTGGCTTGATGTCAGTGATTAGCCTCCATCTCTCTTCCCCTCTGCTTCAGCTGCTGGTGCACATGCTTCAGTGAAGTGTATGTAGGCTCACTCACACAAATATTAAAGACTCAATGATATGATAATTGTTGAAAGACCTGCATGTCAAGCGGCATTTACATGCAAATAGTGGCAAGAAAACTCATTTTCCCTTAGAACCATATTAATCTTGTTTATCAAAATAAATAAAAAATCATTTCGAAGCTTTAAACGGATTGTTTTTGAGGCAGTAATCGTAACTTATGATTATAAAGACATTGCAGGGACACAATCTGACTGAGTCATTTTTTAGTTAACTAGAGCAAAGCTTTTATACACATCTAAATCTGTAAAGACAAATTAACACCACTGGAGTTAATATTAACGTCTTAAGCGTCTATATGGGTCACACCACAAAGTGTTGTTTTCACTTTTTTTGTAGAGCTGATGCTTTACCTCTGAGAAAGTGTTATTGCTGACTCTTTTTTAGAAATCAAAACTTTGTAACACTCAACAGTGTGAGTTTTGATGAAAATTTCTATGTAGTGTTTGGATTGCACTTTCTCAGATTGTTTTTACCACATCAGTGTTAACTCTGTATTAACAATGCTGTATATGTTTACTGTATATCGATGGGAAAATGAACTGGAATAAAGATAAAATGTTTGGTTAGAGAACATATATTTTTAAAAGAAAAATACATTGCAATTTTCGGGATGTGGACTTGTAGCATCTGTTGGTACTTGTACAATAATGGGTGAAAATTGACTCTAAAGTATTACACACAAGTTCAGAGTGAAAAGTTCAGGGTCAAAGGTCACTCACTGACACCAACAGATTTGATTAACTGAAACATAATTTTAACACTTGTTTTGACACCAATTCTTTCTCAATGGAGAGTAAATTTTGAAGGATTTGACTCCATCCAGAGTACTTGCTGAAATTTTGCCAACACCAACATTTTTAACTCTCAATCTGCTGAGTACAGTTTCAAGTGATTTTAACATCCACTTACACAATGTCTGCCAAAACATAATCTGGCTCTTGTGCAAGTGTAGTTTATAATCCCTGTGATATACATCACCATAGTTATATCATCTTATGTGGCACACATTTCATAATGTTTGCTACAGTTCTTGACCTACTTCAGCCATTTACTCCCAGATGTCTTGCATGCTTCATAAGTCCACTGTAGCCATTCAGAGGTATAAATAAGAAGGCAAACAACAGCTTCCACTAACACTGTAATCACAGCATTTATGGTCCAGGCTGAAAAAGCAGTCTGTAAACACACCTGTGTTTCTGTTATTAATACTGTTCATGAAAGCTGAGTCATAATGTATACAGTGTAGTCACAAGTTATGGGCAGTGTTGTGCTAGTATAGAGTGTGAGCGTAACACAAGCACAAATGTGTTTCTGGACATCATAAGTGTTGTTTCTACTTAACATCATCAAAGTTCTGTAGTATGTCTGCTCCAGAACGATCACCACCTGGCCTCTCGCACATTCAAAGAGCTGTATCGTGCTGTTGTTGGATACAGAGATGAAACGCTGCTTTCTTTCTCTGGTGTGATTGTCGTGCAGGTAGTGATGCTGATTCATATTCACTCCTGTGTGCTTCAGTGATCCTCTCAACTCTTAAAGGGATAGTTCAGCTTTTTTGAAGTGGGTCTGTATGAGCTCCATATGGCCTCTAAGTACACTAGAGGCAGTAGAAAGTTCTCTCCTCTTATCTTGAACTAACCACCTCACGTCACATATTCCTTGTATTCCACTTATTCCATGTATTTGTAGTTCCAGATAAACTTTATTTTTCCGAAAAGCTAAATCACTCAAAAATATTTCTAGGCATACTCTTAAACTGTGGTATTATTGTTTGATGGGAGTTCTTGTAGGCGGAGAAAATACCCTTTGTATTTGGTTCAATACTTCCCTGTTTGCAGCTGGTTCTGCGTCACAAACTTTTACAAATTGTGACTTACTGAAGGAGAGGAGAGAACTTTCTACTGCATCTAATGTACTTATTGGCCATATGGAGCTCATACAACCCCACTTCAAATAAACTGAACTATCCCGTCAAGTCGATGCTACTGATACACTTTTTAACATGTAACACTGAAGTCAGGATATGAATTGTGATATAAATTGTTTGTCCGCTCTCGTATTATGAACACTGACCTTCGCAGTCTATGTTTGACATCGAGTGCTGCCTGTTTGGGACCCCCCCACCCCCCACTACAATCCATCTATGACACCACTTTATTTATTTAGAATTAAATTGATTTTTGCATTTCCTGCAAAAAAGAAGTAATTTTGGAGATGAAAGGTTTCTGCCCATCAAAAAAATAAACACAGTAGTCCTCAAAATGAATGATACTTACATTAATATTTTTAGTAAACCAACTACTGGTTGTTAAAGCTCATATGACTTAAAAAAAAAAAAACATATTTAGTGGTGCTTCATTAAAGGCCATCACAAAAACCATCACAACTAGTCATATCTACAGTTTAAAAAAATAAGTGCTAAGTACTATTAGAGAAATGTGGCCATTTTTTCATGTTGTAATGCAGTTTTTCTTTGTACAAGCATAGTAGAAGCTAGTAAGACAGATACATGGTAAATTGTCATCTTCATGTTTATAACTTCAGGAAATTTGAAACTGACTGGTGGGCCACATTTCGAGAGGAGGGGCACATGTAAGGCCCAGTCCTCCAGCTGCCCATCCCTGATTTAGACCAATATTCAGTTTTAACAGATAGCTCGTACATGTTGACTCTAGTGAAAAGGTTTTGCAGTGTTAAAAAAATGAAAATGTGTTTGAGCTTTAGGCCTGAAGATCTACACTACAGCAGGTAAGATGATTTTCATCTGTGGTCATGTGTCGCCCTCTTGTGGCAGTAGGTGCAACTTCCATCAATACCCTTTAAAGTCATAGCCAGAATGCAAAGACTGAAACAACAAAGGGCCGCCATTTATCACAGTACAAGATTTTATTGGTTGGATTTCCACAAGATGGTAAACAGTACAAATCATATAAATGGTTCTACAAAAAATATTGCTGAATGAAAAACTGATGACTGTAAGATAATGGTAAATACACTTACAGACGACAGAGAGCCAAAAACATTAGAAATGACATGATTCCCATGATTCAACAAGTTTTATACATCACTTTGAACCAAACATACAGTACAAGGATATCAAAATAGACACAGATATATTATTATAAAACATGTTTTTCAATCTGCATCCCATGAGTTTAGAGGAACACAACATTAAGCATTTTTATCAAAATAAAATCTTGTTACCAGACAAACATAATCTACAAATTTCACTCCAAATTTGTTGTGCAATTTATCAGAAATCTCTAGTAAGGCAACAATAGGACAGCACCACGTATGCAACCACAGGAGTTACAGGTAGGTAGAATCAAAAAGGCCACAAACACCCTGCTAAAGATGTGACAAAGAAATGTTAGAAAGACAAACAAGAAGAGTTTTGGGGAAAAAAAAAAAAATGCAGGATTTGATCCTTATGGCCATCCTGAGCAGTGGTAGGAGTGTTTATATTTATTTTTAAGCCTTTTATAACTAGGCCTCTCTTTCTTTGTTAAAGAAACCTAAATGATTTAATGTATTTTTTTCTTAAAATAACAATAAATATGTACCACAGCAATATACAGTACAAGTCTTAATCAAAGACTTTCACAGTGACTCTTTGCAAATCTTCTTTGCATAGTTAATAAATGTTCTGATAGTTAACGCATAAAAAACTAAATCAGTGTTAAAAGATGGTTTCTAGTAACTATGTGAGGAGAAACTGTCATTCTCTAACAGAACAAAGTGCAAAAAAACTGTACACAGATTTATATTGAGGCTAAAAACAGAAGCTATCACCCCTGTTAGCCCCACAGAGCAGTTTTCATGCTTTTCTGATTGCGCTGGCGACCAGAGTTTCCCTCCTGGTGGTCACAAACGCCTGTTGTTTTTCATAATAGGCTGCCTCATTAATAAAAGTGGGATAGACGGTGCCCGGGCCCTGGTAGTGGATGGTTCTTCCATCGAATGTTTGGAACATGGGGTCACCGGGGTTCAGCGGTTCCCAGTCGCAGTCCTGCAACAACAACAAACAAAAGACAGAGAGAGAAATCTGAGTATGTTAACCAAACTCTAATTATTTATCCTAGTGTGAACCCAAGAGTTTCTCATTCCCCCTTTATTTTGATAATAATATTCATGGTAACGAAAGGGCAAGTATATATACACAGGCTGGACAATTAAGCTTCGGTAATACCTGTAGGTTTGGGTGCACCATGGCAATGATGTTCCCGTTAGCATCTCTGGGGTAGTCAACACGCTCTGCAACCCGGAAAACCTCAACTGTACAGGGAGGGAACTCCATACCTGAATAAATCAACAATGATTGAGGAAAGTCTATTAATTTAATCAAACAAGTAAACAGTAAATAAAGCCATGTTTAAAAACAGGGGCTGAACGGTGGTGCAGTAAGTTGTGTTTGTGCCTCAGAGCAAGATGGTTGCTGGTTTGACTCTCTGAATTGGTCTTTTTGCATGTCCTCCCTGTGCATGCATTGGTTTTTCTCCATGTACCCCCAGTTTCTACCAACTGATCATAAATATATTCATTATGTTGACTAGTTGACTAGTATGTATATTTATATATATAGATAGATAGGTAGATTTATTACTTCAGCTAATATGACATGAAAAAGAAATAGGGGACACTCTTCAGCATTAATCATCCACACTTTGTGTTGCTGTTATGGTTTAAAAGGAGTTTCATGTGAAATGATGGACATCAGGGTCTTGTTGTAAAAAAAACTTCCTTTAACTAAATAGATACTGCTAACTTATGCCTCACAGCGTGAAAAAAAACACTTAAAATACTCCAAAAACACAAAAGAAAAAATGAACACATTCAGTCGTGAAGTAGGGATGCACAATATCAGATTTTTGGCGATATCCATTACGACGATACATCTGAACTCATCACCAGTACTTTTCATCTAGAGCACTAAGTCTTTACTTTACAAAAAAATACTTGTTGCTTTCAATGTAAAAGTCTATTTGTGTAAGGAAAAGGTTCAAAAACAACATTTCCCTCTTGAAAAAATAAAACTTTTGATTGGTTTAAATGTACCATGTGTGATTACAAGGTGAGGCATTGTGGTACAGCTGTGTATTTTACCTATATAAAGAATATGGCAGATGTGTATGGCAGATATGCATGCATTCATTGTCCATGCCGTTTGTCCCTTTTGGGGTTGAAGGGGGCTTGAGCCTATCCCAGCTGACATTGGATGAGAGGTGGGATACACCCTGAACTGGTCGCCAGCCAATCACAGGGCCACATAGAGACAGAAACCATTCATGCTCACACTCATACCTAAGGACAATTTGGAATTACCAGTCAACCTAATGGGCATGTTTTTGATCTGTGGGAGGAAGCCAGAGTGCATGAAGAGAACCCACACATGCACGGAGAGCACATGCAAACTTCACATAGAAAGGCCTTGACGGACATGGTATCGAAACAGCAACCGTCTTGCCTTGAGCCACCTGCACTACCTGCTGCACCACCTTGTATGACAGATATATATATAGTATATTTCGGCTGTAAATATTGGCAATTCAAATATTGGTCGATAACAATATTGAACTTTTTAGACCAATATCTAGTGATACAGATTCATATTGGTAATATCATGCATCCCTAGTGAGAAGCCTTCTGGAGAAGAGAAAAAATTTCATGAAGAAATCTAAGAAGTCCAGTTGTTAGCTTAAAGGAAAACTCAGATAACCATGACCTGGATGACTGAGAACCTACACAGACATTCAGTGTGAGTGTTTATTGTATATCATGATGTAAAGCTACAGAGTCTACAGGTTGGCTATTTAATTTCCTTCAGGATCACTTAAGTATTTATCTTGATGTATGCTTGTCCCTGTTGTTCACTTTGTCAGAGCTACGTGGGCAGACTAAATATCTAACAATCTTTTCATCTACTATGAGCTTGTCTGAAGTTTATTAAAAAGATTGTATGTTAAACAATGCCTGGGAAATAAACTACGACTATGAAGCAAATTAAATGATCAACAGGCTCCTCCTTTTCCATCCACAGTAAGAAGAAAAAAAGCTAGAAGTGTTGGCTTGAAAGCCTCTGTCAGACAATGAATTGTGTAAGAATTACTCAACGACATAGCATTATGAAGTCAGTCAGAATCATGCACATGGCATGAACAGTCAGTACATTCAGTTCTTTTTAATTAGCCAGATGCTCAATGAGGCTTCACATGAGGTTCAGTGAGCAGGTTTACACCTCAGTGACCATGCGTACATGCTGATTTTGAGTCATTACAATCTGTACCATGTTCCCACTGTGATTTAAGGGTACTTGTATGCTGATAATTGAATGCTATAATTAAGTAAAATTCACATACACGATCCAAAAATAGGACTGGTCTGAATGCTCAGAAAACACCTGAGATTTATTTCACAAGCAAGCAGCTTAACTGAGAGAAATTTCTGCACATAAGGGGCAAGGCAGACACTGAATGCAACTGACCCTCAGTCTCTCAGAGGGCACTGCATTAAAAACAGACTCCAGTCTGTGAAGAATATTTGAACTTGGGCTCAAGAAGTCTTTGGAAAACCATTGTCAGTTAACACACGAACACTAAAGGCCCTGTATCAACATCGTTCAGAGGCGCTGCAGGCTCCTCTGGGCCCGAGCTCACCTGAGATGGACCAACCTAAACTGGACAAGGGTGCTGTGGTCTGACAAATACATGTATCAAATTGTGGAAAAGGACAGTCAAGGTTTTTATCAATGTGAACATCAAAAGCCAGCATAGGTGATAGTGTGGAGTGTATTAGTGCCCATGGAATGGGCAACATGCACATTAGTAAGGACATCCTTAACAGTGAGACGAAGTGCAAAGAATGACAAGGAAAACCTCACACCGGAGAGCAACTTAACTTGAACATCAAGCATGAGAATGAGACAGAAATCCCTCTTCAAAAACCAGTGGCCTCAGTCTCCAGTGGTTACTGATGGTTACCTTTTTCTTAACCAATAGTTGTGATTAAATAGTCTGTCCCATTAGACATCATTTGGACAACCAATCAGCACAGAGCTTACTGTTATTATTAATATAGCCTCCTGTATTTTCCCCTCTCTCTCAGTTCTGAGTGTTTCCAAGGGGAGGGGAAAAGAGCTTCATCTGATCCTCTATAGAGACAAAATTTGTCTTTATTTTATTGCACTTCAATCAAATTCCTGCTAAACAGACACCCAAGACATAATGATAGGGGTCAAAAACAGCAGTACAAGGGACCTTTAAGTATCTTGTAATTGTGCTGTCCTCAAAGAAAATAGAATAAAAATTAAAATAGAAAAAGACTGGCAAATCACTGTTTCTATTTTGATCCAAATTTAACCATGTCCCAACTAAGGATTGAGAATGAAAAGATTTTATTGATTCCAATGCCATTAATAAGTCTGCTTTGCCTCATTAATTGTGATCTATTTATTTATCAGTTCTCTCATGAATTCTTAGGGCCAACATGAATTCTCTGTACCAACAATGTCAAACACATGGTAATCCTAATATGATGTGTTGTATCCTCATAACGCTGCGCTGTAGTGCTGGGTGGTTATTTGACTTTCAACTAACATTATGATTTTAGCCTCTCATGACTATATAAATGCCAAATTGACAAAGGACTTCAGGGTCACATGCCATGTTATGTTTATCCTGTCTTGTGTGCTCAAGTAAAAAGACCTGTGCCCTCTCTCTCCTAACAGTTCTGCAGAGTTGAGCCTGAACACACTGAAGAAACACTCTCATACTTTTCTTGAGAAACAAAAAAAAGTCATGGGATCATCAAAAATCGCAGTACAAAGAGCTATTCTGTCTTATCTTGTGCCAGAGCACAACATGTTCAGGCCTTTATTAGGCAGCCATCAACTGAGCAGTGTTAGCCATAGTGGCTAGTATATATTGATCAAAGCAAAACTAGACAGAAAGAACAAACAAACAAAACTTAACCATAATCATAAAAGACCATTACTTATTGGAACAGATGAAAAAAGAAGCTAGATTTGCTTTTTTCCTTTAAAAATTTTAAAGACAATTTCTGTGTTTCTTTATGAAAATAATGTCAGATACTGTAATCGGTCACAGATTGAAATGGTCTCTTTTATTCGACATAACATCAGTGTGTTGGTTAATTCCAAACTCTATTCATTTGTGACCAATTAGCTGGTATGTTGTGGATATGTGAGTATTCACAGTGGTTCCTAACAGTTAAATTCATCTCACATACAGCTTCACAATATTATGTAACTTGGTTTACTTTGGTAAACTGGAAAGTGCCACAGTGTGCCAAAAAGACCTCATTCAGTCTGAAACAAAACAGGGAGAGCAGGTGTTTGGCTGAGGTTGGAAAGTAAGAAATACTTAAACTATTTACTCACACCAGAGCAAAACAAGTGAGCTGCATTTATATGCAAGTGGCAGCACAGTGAACAAGAACAAATGCTCACCACAGTGGTCACAGGAGTTTCTCTCTGAATCTTTCATCATTCTACAGAGTAAGACATTTTGAACTTTACCAACTGTTAAATCTCTTATGGCTGAACAACTTGTTTCTTCCTGCTGCTCTGCTTCAAAGGGCAGGAACACCGATTCATCACCATGTCCGAGCATTCATCCACACCACGGTGGCCCCACCACAGAAGATTACCACACCATTGGCAGCCGGACCTTAACAACATGGAAACTGACCAACAACCAACAAGCAGCTCATTCAGCAGCAGAGTGGTCAGGGGACACCAGCAGACTGCCCCTGACAGTTGGCACAGAGCTCTGGTTTACGTAAAAACAGGAAGAACAGGATGTCTTAAATCTAAACTTTACAAACATGTCTCTGTTTTCCTGGGGGAAAGAAAGGGCAGAGCGGAGGCGGAATGAGCCAGATGCGGATATATTTAGAGTTTTAGGTACATCTGGATGAATCAGATGAACACCCATGGGCGTTTTGTCACAAAATGCTTCCTGTCACGATGACGCTGATAAACAAGAAGACTGTAAACAACTTATTTTTCTGTTGCATAACATATTGTGAATCATAATACTAGCTGTCTTGACAAAATTCAAGAAAAATACATAATTACAGCTCTGGAGAGTTGTTAGAGGCATGAACTCATTCATCACTTCCTTTCATCTCAACTGCTGAAAACCTCTTTATACTGTATTTGTCTAATAAAGTAATCATGCACACTTCGTTCAAAATTAAGTCCCATGAAGCTTTAAAATGAATCTGAGTGAACACTGAGATTTGTAACAACTGTATAAAGAGGTAAATATGTAGAATTTTTGCCCTCTAGACCATCTTTATCTAGACTTTGAGGATGTGCCTAATTACATTTTGATCGACAGCTGCACAGCTCCACAACAACTTCACATGGAATTGTGCAACCTTTTAACCATTAATATAAACAATATCACATAAATTATAAATAGTTAAGAAATGACTTTCTAGAAAGTGGGGTGAAACATGGCGGAGTGTGCACTTAGTCTGACATGACTCCTCTGGTAAAAGTTTGTTGTTCTCAGCTCTATGGTCACTCAGACAGGCAAGTGCCTCCTTCAGCTTGTTTGTATCACTTTGAGGCTAACGGGCACTTTAGGTCTTTACTTTTAATGGAGAGATAGAGGATAGACTCAGAAAGAGGAAGAGATCAGGGGAGGACCGGTCGCAAAAGGCAAGAGCCTTTGTATGTGGTACATGCTTGGTTGAAACCCACTCCACCAGCGTCTACTAACAGATGTTGCAAATACATTTTTCATGTGGATACCTTTCTCTCTAAACATAAACCCTACCTCAGTGTGGGGGAAGAGAGATCGCTCTTCCCCACTGAGTGACACTGTTTGTAGAAGGACAATGATGGAGCTTTATTGCAGGAGTACAAGTCAAAGTAAACCAGCAGGCTTTCCACATTGAAGAAAGTTGTTGTAATACCCTGTTATTAATTATTTCAAAGACACAAGACCCAAATCCACATGGGATTCATATCTGTCTGCAGCTTATTCCAACAAAAGGCAAGACTCAGTATAAACAGTAACGTCAAGGTCACTCTTCTTAATTCTTATCTGTTACCATGGTTATCGTGTCAGAATAAGTATCATAGGCCTTGTCCCAGTACTTGCACATGTGCCCTAAAGTCTTACTGGAAGTGCACTTTGCTGAAAGCGCAGTAAAGTGTGTTAAGTGAACAAAGGAACGAAACTGTTAAGCATAGAAATGGGGCACTTTTGTAAACGTCACACATTGCGTCATTTCAGTTTGCATTGAAGAGGTGATCTTGAAAAACGAAGACCACAACACAAAGCCAAATGAAGGCCATGCTAGTCACTTTGTACAAAACTCTGCTGCTTAAATTACTCAAGAATTACCAAAGTTCATCGTCAGGACAAAGATTTTCCAATTTCACACTGCAGCAGGGTCAGCCCTGTGATTTAACTGACATACATGATCATTCATTAGATAAGTTTATAAATTTAATTACAGACTTGTCTGCTCTTTTTAGCTCATGAACCATGGGCATTTCTTCCTTCTGGGCCTCATGAGTAGGTGCTCATCTCTGCCCTGTACTGTACTGAATTCAACACCATCTGGTCTGTCCCTATGTGGAAATAAGAGCAAAAGAGAATCCCATTCATCACATATAACATTTTATTTCAATGGCCCATAGCTTTATTCTAGCCTATAATTTGATGTTTATCTGTGTCTCAACATATTTTCTTTATTTAACCTCCCACTTACATTAAAAAGAAATTTCTCCTCTATTATGTTGCTTGTTTGCCTTCATTTAGTATTCTGCTCTGCCATTGGTCACATCAAGTGATTCTGGGTAATAGCCTCAAGGGAGGTGTGGTCTGATGCATGCTTGCAGGAGGGGTGCATCAAGGGCGCAAGAGGATGCCTGTTTTGAATTTCCTGTTATGTATTTGAACAGACAGTGTTGACATGGATATACGCCACGCCTTGTGGCCATTGCTCAGACAGCCTTAAGTCCCATCTCATCTCAACCTCTCTGTCTGTCAGCAGGTTGATCCAGAGTTAGGTTGCAAAGACGTTTCTGCACAGTCCGTGGTTTGTTTATCAAAGTGTTCAGAAGCCTCCTTTGAAAATTATACAGCTGATGTCATTCTGGCTTTGTCCAATTCTCTCTCCAGACAGCGGACATGAATTAAAAATGCTAGACCCTCTGTTGGGAAGTTATGAAGTGTTCCAGATGGAGTCCCTATGACACACTACATGAGACAAAATGAATGATTTTCTGGCCAGAGGGGTCCTAAACTGCATCTAGAGAGAGATGGGGAGAACGGGACCCAGTGTGTTAGGGGAGTTTTGTTATCTTTTAGTGACAGGTGTCAGGGGGCAACGAGTACTGGACACCTACTCTAAAAGTCACAAATCATACTTTTAATATATGTTTGCCTTCAGTGAAATTTCAAATCTTTGTCTTTAGATTCAAAAACCAGGGCTTGGTTGCTTAAGTTTGTTCTGTATTGCTACGTAGCTTCAATCCTGCCCTCAGCTGTAAAAAAAACCAGACAACCTCAGTCAACACTCGACATGTGGTCATTTTTCACACTGACAAGGCAATTTAGTGTAAAAGGCTGAATAGTTGCAGGACAACTTTCTCTACAATTAAACCAGAGAATTAATGACATAATAAATACAAGGGCTTAGCCATGTTAAAATCAAATCCAAAAAAGGAGACTGCTGAGAAACCTACATATAAATAAACCTTTTTTTGTTTTTTCTTTATAAGATGCTAACTTCAGCACACACAAGATCATATAAGACATTAAGGAGGTTTTTGGTTTCAGAGGCTTTAAAATCTTCTGGTGTTTTTAAATGTCACATATATAATATAATGTGCTGAAGCTTAAAAGTTCGAACTACTTTGGGGTTTCCACCTTACCTTCATTAAACAGCTCAATGAAGTCCAGGGCGTGTTTCAGTATTATCCTCATAGCTTCAAAGATATTACTCCTTAAAACCCCCTGAGGCTGAGGACCCACTTCCAGACCTGCAATCAAGCAGTCACAACATTTGTGTTTAATCGTTCTGTTAGGTAAACAGGAACATCTTAAAAACTTTCCTAAGACATTTTGACAGGACCTGAGAGACTCACCCACAGGGTGCTTGGCAACAGAGCGAGAAGTGGAATATTTCAAAAGAGGATGTTCATTCAGCAGCACGAGACAGCTGGCCGGAGAGATGGCTTTCTGTGACAAAAAAATGAACAAAAACAAAATCTCAGCTGCAGATAAAAGCATGATGCATGTCAGCTGAAGGTCTCAAAAGATCCAACTGTGAGGTTCTGCTCAATTAAATGAAAAGCTCCATCTGCAGTGTGCACCAATGTGACACAGTCAACACCAAGAAGAAAAGCACACTGACCACCTGTGTAAATAAGCAGTACTCTGCATTAGTAAAGGCATAATGTAATTTCACCTCAAACTACGTAATGATTGCTGTCCTGATAAGTAAACAACACATCCCCAATTACACCAATAGATAAAAAAAACTATGATCTACTGCATTTAAAGGGTTAGTTCGGGTTTTTTGAAGTGTGGTTACGAGAGGCCCATGGCACTAGTAAATATGATTGGCAAAAGAGAAACTTGCGAGTTTTGCTGGGCGGGGGGGATCAGGACTACCACACATGACAGCAGTTTAAAGGCTTCTCCAAATTAAAGAGCTCTGACGAAAGGTCCAGGATAAGACATTTCACTAAGTTCCTCTTGTGACAGCAATGGGCCTCTGAGTTTGTGGACTTGGGCTCACAGTTCATGCATCTGCAGCATCAGGTAACCTGATCATTCGTGCCCCTACATTTTCATCCCTCTTTATACCTGTGACTCCATCTGCAAAATTTCTTACTCTGTGTGCTCTGGTTTGTAATGATATCCTCTTTTAACCCACAAACAATGGCACACCGTTGCTAATAGAGTCAAGATTCTGAGTCTGCTCATACTTTGTTCAGGTTTAGTGAAGTTCGTGTTTGTTGTTTCTTCTGACGACCTGACCAGCTGATGGTGGAGGGATACATGACCCCCGTGTGCCAAAATACTAAAGTTTTACACACAGGGGCTTTGTCGAGGGAAAGTTAGACACTGTAAAGAATCTTACTGTAGCACATTGTCAAGCCAACAGCAGTAGTTTTAACCTATAAGTGGGTTAATTATGAGGATTTTGGTGGCATAGTGTACTGCTATCCGCCTCCGGATAGCTCCCAAAGCTTGCAAGTTCCTCTGTTGGCACTCATATTTACTAGTGCCACTGGTCTCTAGCAACCCACCCCAAACTAATCCTTTACGGCACGAAAATTCATGTAATAGACAACAGTTATTTTCCTCTGACAAAGGTGGTTGTGCATGTAGTGTTGTGTGTTTGTAGCAGGATATATTATTATTATATATTATTGTTGGCATTTGTTAGTTTGTTGACAGGATAAGTTAAAAAGTTACCGATGGAATTTGATGACATTTTCAGGGACTGTTGGTCATGGCACAAGGAAGAACTTATCAGATTTTGGTGGTGATCTGAATCCATATGGGGATCCCAAATTTTTTGTAAGAATTTGTTAACATTCTTCAATACGGCAATTTTCCACATTGTCCAGAATACCTCAGCTAACAATGGAGGTTTGTGCACTCAAAGCACTTCCAGTCTTGAAAATGAAATGAACTCAGCAGTGTCCACAACATAAATATTATTAGCATTGGGATTACAGGGCATTGTTGCCCTTGTAGATAATGTACACACTTAATGTTAGTGTGTGGGAGGTAAATAACCCAAATGTTTAACTTAAGACAATTTTGATTTATGAGCTGTGATTTGTCTACTCAACAAAAACAATTTAATATCTGAAATATTTTACACGCTAAATGGATTGTGCGTGCTATTTTGCTCATTTGACAAACACAATCCTAGTTGCACCCGGTTAGTAGATCAGCTTTGTGCGTGGTGTCAAGTTTGCATGTTTTTTTTATACATGCAAACCTTTAGTAGATCTGGCCCTAGGTTTTCTAAAAGTTTGAATCTCATCTCTCATCACCTCCAGTGCTTGGTGTCATGAACATTATGTTTTTCTTCATCATGTGGGGACTATCTCTCCACTCCAACTAAGAAAACCAAGGTACTGTAACCAAAAGTTTTAGACTGGTCTTTTCTGTCTTGTGCTAAAAAAACAGATTGTTTGCGACTTGCGTAAAGTGTCTTGAGACACTTGTTATGAATTACAAATAAAGATTGATTGATTGATGATTGATTGACTTAAAGCTGTGAGCGTATTCACACAGTTTCATCAGGTGAGGTTTGAGAAACTTGAAATAAGTCTTCATTTAATCTGCACAAATAAATTTAATTGTGTTTAAATTGTCGTTTTAAACGTTGAAAACTCAAAAATAGGAATAATAACCTACTTAAGGGCAAGTTGTTAAAAACATGCAACTTTGAAACAAATTGTTATAAATTGTTGAAATTGTATTTCTTCATGTAAAGAAAAGAGGGTTGATAATTTTGGGACATGACATGTAATCAATCAATAAATCAATAATATATGCAATGTTTCTAAATTCTGGCAGTATGTTCCACAAGAATATAAAAACCTTAAAAAAGTCATCCTCAGGCTCAGAGCAGATAATGACTAACAAACATGGACCCTCCTCCCTCTGGATTATCTGGATGGTTGATTGTTTAAATGAGTTTGCTCAACACATAAAAGTAAACTGGTGATTATATTATTAACACAGGTTAACTGGACCTCTTCAGAGTGACTGGTTAGTAAAACATTGACTTGTCCACATGCACAGCAATGACAAACAACATTTAGCAATCATAATTTTTAAGGAGTTTGTTTGAAAACTAGTGTTTCAATAAGCCAAACACTAATATCAATCAGGGAATACAAAATTCCCAGCAGATGGAATAATAGTTCTGTTAGAATAAATGTGTCATATCAGTATCTCTCAACCCACCACCGTCTCTCTCATGAGAGGCCTTGACCCCATTTTTTAAAATTAAAATTTCAACAACTGAATTTTTTTCTTCAGTAACTTATGGTTTAGACCTTGGATGCAAAGTGTTTACAAAGTTCTTCATTACATTAGCCATTGGGGAACATGTTTGGATACATTACGTTTTATTCCACTTCTTGTGAAAACATCTAGATTTTGATTATTTTCAAGAGATCTCTTAAAACTAAATATTATAACGCTTATAAGCTCTGAAAGATGACGAGATCAATAAGCTGAGATGTTGAGAAGCAATCACCACATACTCATTTCCACAGCAAGACGTGGTAAAATAGATTGACTTAAATCCACTAAGGGCATATGTATTTCATAGGATTTCTGTAGTTTTCATGCCTATGTGAGCACAGTCTTTAACAGGTACCACCAATTGAAAAATCCAACCATCTCCTGACTTCTTTGATATCTGTGGAGAGTGGGTCCTTAAACTATCTGGTTGCTTTTTTCTGTGACTTCATTCACTCGGTGTTTGGGCAGAATCACTGTTTGTTGAAGCATTCGTAACTTGGTGATATAACTGGCTTTACGTCATGACTCTAGGCTTTAAATTCATGCCCTAAGACATGTTAAGACTTTGACGTAAAGTGAGAAGAAAACGTAACATCTTTTTTAAATCTCTTGAATCTATCAGAATCAGGGCAACAGTTTTTTACGCTTCAGCAATCTCTGCTGACATCACTGAGCTAAACAGTCTCTGTTTATTGTAAATTGAATAGTGTAAGAACTACCTGAGTGTTGCAAACTGCAGTTGGGTAAGTGGCAAAACTTAGCAAAAGAGAGATACCAGGAACAGGATCACATATCTAATAAATAATAGGAGAAGAATCAAGGGAATTTCTATCTGACTTTAAGGCTTTTTTTCTTTTGACTGTTTTCTTGTCTTACTGCTTTTACTGCTTATTGTCTCATTCTTTAATTATTCTCCTGTCTTCTGCCTCTACCCCTTGTTTTTAGCCTTTATATTTTGTCCTCATGATCACATTTTATATTGCTGGGCTCTTGTATTGTCTGGGTTCTTCTGAAAAATGAATAAGTTCTTATTGTGAGGAGGGTGGAGGGAGTTGGGGACCCAGAGCGTGGGTTTAGGCAGTCCAAATGGGGCCACTTGGTATGGTTTGGCAAACATAGGGAGCCTTTGAGTCGAGAGGTTGGTGACGCTGGAGTCTGCCTGAGTCTTGTTTTTTTGGTCCCACTTTTTTGGGTCTGAGGGACACCAGGTGTGCTCCTGGGTCCTCCTCTTAGGTCCTTATTGTGCTTGGGTTTATTGTGTTGTTTGTGTTTGAAAGGGTTCCTTGATTTAAAATGTGTTTTTTGTTGATAAGTTTCTTCTGTACGTAAGCTCTTGTGCTTGGTCGTCTGTATGTTCCTGTCTATTTGTCTCAGCAGGTGTAAACATTTGTTTTAAAAAGTTTCATACAGATTAGGTTCTTCTTCCTATTATTATTATGTACAGTTCTAAGTTTTCAATAAAGTCCAACTCATTGTGCTTTGCTTTTGAAATTAACAATTACTCTGAATGTGTTTGTATATTTGGGCATTACTCTGTCTTATCAGAACTGTATTTCAGATGATAGTTAAAAAAAAGATTTTGTACCTTTGTGCCTGGCTTTTTTTTACTCTAGTATCACACTGGCTCTAGCTACAGCCACAGTGCACACTGTACAATATGTACCATGAACACACTTATGTAACATCTCTCCCTGGGGCCTGTTGTTTAATTTAACTGATGATTCTGACTCTTTGCATGCAGAGGGAAGAGACGTGTCCCCTTAATGTCATCACCTTGATATAGTTCATCATCTGGAGGTTGAAGTAGTCTTTGGAGCTCTCCAGGATCAGAGTGCAGCCCATGTTGGACGTTGTGTTGTGGAGGTCAAAGATAACATCGTACGCCTCGGGGCTTCCTTTGGGTCCAAACATCCTGTTGATCTCTTGGGCTCTCTGAACCTCATAGGGCAGGCCATCTCCTCCAGGGGCACTGCAGGGAAAACACATACATTCGCACATTTCCAGTTTATCCGGCTGTTCTGCTGATGAAACAATAAGCAGTAAAGTCTGTGAATGATTTACAGAGGTGTCTATCTTTTTGACCCGCACGCTCTATGTAAAACTTTCCCCTGAATGTCTGCCACAGTGGAAATATTTAAAAACTACTAGTTAACACAGTTGTTCGGTTCAAATGGAAAGTTTATGTCAAAGGGCACCAAATGCCTAAAATTAGAAGTCATTGTTTCTGGAATTAACATATATTAGCTTAATCAAAGGAAACCATTAAATTCTATTTATTTACCATGAGAAGATCTAACTTTTTCGATATTGTGCGATTGCCTTTATTTATGTATTTCCCTCTGACGTCAAAATAAAAGCTCAAATTATGCTTAGTGTCAATCTTTCATGTTATTTTGAAAATCACACAATGTACCCACAAAGTCCTGCGCTGTATCAATAATCAAAACAACTAAAAATAAATACTTAAAATGAACATTGAAAGGAAAATATTTTCAGGAACATATTTTAAACTTTGTTCTAGTTAATTCAGTGTTAGTAACAGTGGCTAAACTGATGTTTAGCAAATTCCTAAGTAACATTACTTTGATTGAGCCTAAATAAATAGCTGGCTAAGATTAATGCTAGCTTGCACAAATAACTGTTAGCTAGTTAAAATTGTTGTTATCGACCATCAGTTTAATATTACTGTTAGGCTAGCTGTACTGTTTGATAGCTGTATTGACTTTAGATAACATGGGATATCTAAAATGTTTAATTATCCTTTTAAATACTGCTCACTCTTCATTTTGTTTAATGATTACAAGGAAAAGGTGAAATAAAGACTTTCTGAGATTGTTCAGTTGTGTCACTCTGTACATCACTCTTCCTTTTATCAGTTGATAACAAATCCAGAAGTCATGAAATGATCTCCGTTTAAGAGTGTATCTTCAATTGTATGATTTGTGAACCAGCTAACATGAAATGTTGAAAAAATGCTATTAGCCAGCTGACATTATATTACTGTTTAGTCTAAGATTTATCAAAAATATTAAATAAGCCCAAAAATGTTTTTGTGTCACTCTGTATTTCACAGTCCAATGTCTGTTTGGCAGACAACAAATCCAGAAATGGTAAAATAATGACCACATATGAGATTCCAAATGCTTAGCTGGCTGGTAAACCTTGCTAAGATTATGCTAACCAGCTTAAACACCTTTTTGCTGGATAGCCTTACTGTTGTAGTATCCAAAATCTTTGCTATCATACTGTTTGAATATATTACAATTTGGGTTAGCTAGGAACTGATTGAACATAAGCTTTTAGTCAAATGGTACAACAGACTGTCAAATTTGTTGTGGAAATATAAATCCAGTGTCACTCTGCATTTCACCGTCTATTTGTTTTTCCATTGCTGGTGTTTACATCTACAAATGGGGAAATGATGACCATTTAATGCTTACTATTAGCACAAATGTAAGCCTAGAATAACAGAATTTGAGCTTACCACCCTGGGTGTAGTATTAGGACAAAAGTTAACTTCACAAATCATGTGTATAAAGTATTATGGCCTGCTTTTGTAAGAAGAGATTAATTCAATTTTCTTTGCTTTAACCAAAGGATAAACTTTCCAAACTAACTACTGCCTGACAGACACCAAACACACCCTCAGCAGAAAACAGGAGCTTCCGCATTTTCTCCTCTCTGCTCTTTTGAAGCATCATAAAAATAAACCTGAGCCTAGGACATTCTCCCATATGCTGTTGCACTGCGACTCTATTGTCCCCACTGTCCCGCCTGTTTCACATCTGCTCTTTTGACCCCAATTTCAGTAAAAGAAACACACCCGGCATTGTCTGGATTTTTGCCCGCAAATACAGAACACAGTCACAGTGTGAACTAAAGCCAACTTCAAGTGGGAGAGTGTTGATGTGATGAGAAGCTGAGCCATTAGTCTATTTAAGTTCTCTTTAATCTTCTTATATGTTCTTGACAGAAGGCAAAGGGCTCGTCAGCTGAAGGCTGGCAGAAGACCTTTAAAGATCAGTAAAATAAGGCAGCCATAGTGACAGTTGCTTCATCAATAAAGTTTGACAAAAGCTTTCATTTTTATCCTCTCACTAATCCACAGTAATTATTTTTTAAATGGTGGATTGTCCAATCTGGAAAGTCCAACTGAGACATGAAATATCTCTGTCAGAGAGTCAAGGTAAATGTTTTCAGAATTGTAAACTACAATACAGTGGAGACATTTGACATTCAATACATGTTTCCATGCCATGGCAAAGAATTAAAATAAAACAAT
The DNA here is from genome assembly GCA_037902135.1 of Cetoscarus ocellatus. Lineage (NCBI taxonomy): Eukaryota > Metazoa > Chordata > Actinopteri > Labriformes > Labridae > Cetoscarus > Cetoscarus ocellatus. Next base: position 861,342 of record JBAMNC010000142.1, read on the forward strand.
AAATAGGCCTTGAAGAGTAATTGAACATATGACAACACATTTGCAGTGCATTTGTAAAGTTTGCCTTATTTTGTAAATTAAAACATTCTTTGTCAAAAAAGCTTGTCTAAAATGTGTTTAATATAATTAATTTTCAAATAAACTTGGACAGTTGTTACAACCATTATTCATATTCAAATAAGAAGAAACACAAGAGCAAAAAAACCTAAAAAGGTTTATTACTTGATCTGTTTTGTGATTTAGATATTTTCAATTCTATTGAAAGCAAATTTGATGATATAGTATTATTTTATTGGTTTTAAAAATGTTTATTTAAGCCGTAAAAAACGATCCAATCACTACACACAATCATATCACCTCCAGGGTTACTGAAGCCAGCCTCAAGTGGACACTTGAAGACCTACAGTTTTTGGCACTTGTGCATGGGCCTTCTTTTCCTGCCCCAGAGGTCGCAGCTTGGTCCAAAATGGCCTCCCTGTGACGCCGACAGCCCAGCAGTTATGTGTGCACACTCTTTGAGTAGCGGTTGTTGTCTTTGTTGAGGGTGGTCTGGGTTTATTCTGAACTAGGAATTTTTTCTGTACGTCATTACCAACTCTTTATTCCCTGCTTTCCAAGTCTACAACAGTTATATCCTATCCTTTGTAAGTCTTTGTTACAAACAGTCCTCTGAAAAAAAGTTCGCACTGAGGCGGGCTTAGCTGACAGCAGGTCTCTCCTCCACTTAGCATCTATTTTTCTATGTTTTAAATCAACATTATTTATAGCAATATAACAAGTTTTGTCTTACCCTATATGTTGCAATGAAATACATTGATAATATTGTTGCTATGAGACAGAACTCTACAGAATGTTTAAGCACAATTACTGTCACTTTGCAACAATTATTCAGAATTCTTAAAGGACCATAAATCACACAGATAAATGTTACATTACTGCATTACTGTAACAACTTCTCAACTACATGTTATAATAACCCTGTGTCACAATGGGATCCCAATAATGAAATATGAATGGTGGATTACTGTTATCCAACCACATTAGTAAATAGGCTTCTGTGTGTGTTCATGCACAATGAGTCCATGAGCCAGCGTTTGCGTAAGACTTTACTTTCCACTGTGGTGCACAAGAAGAGGCATGATTTAAAAAGAGACAGGGAAGGGATAGAGAGAGAGAGGGAGAAAAGTCTGGGTCTTAACTCATTTGAAGCTCAGTCACGTTTCTCTCACGTTTTTTCCTGCTGGCTCAAGTCAGAGGGGGAGGATGAGAGGGGACGGGCTACTCTGCTGTTATTGGTAGAGCCAGCGGGGGCTGGGTGGCTAGAAGGACGTGGAGGATGGTAAACATGCTGTACTCTTATGGAAAAAAACAGTCTTTGGGGATAATCCAGTTATTCATTTAATATTATTTTCTACATCTATTAAAAGAAGTCATTAATAGGGTTGTGACATTTTCTGCACCATCCCTATATTCCATAATTAAAATATAGTTATTATTATTATCACTGTAAATAATAGCAGGGGAAGTTGTATTGGATTTCAGGTTACTTTATTTGTGCCACCAGGTAAATGTGTTTTCCTCCAGGAATATTTCAACATCAATTATTAAAATATTACTTTTGCTATAATTATTGTTATCATCACTGTTACTTTCACTGAAGTAGTTGTAATAGCAGTGGACTATTTATAGCAGCAGCTGCCTATTATTAGACCTTTAGCATTGCATTTTTCCTAAAACCATCTTTTAGTATTTCCCCCCCTTTGTCAGCTATATATTTTTTCAACTATTATATCTGAAAAAGTTACTCATTATTAATGGATACTTACACCAACCTTTATGTTACTGTAGTTATAACTATTATTATTGTATTCAAAAAGTAGTGGTAGTAAAAGAGGAAGATGTACCAGTAATAGTTCCTTTAGTAAACTTTTACATTCTTCATGAAAATATTTTGTTGCGTTGCTCTTTTATTAATGCTATCATTTTTCTATTACTATTTATCATAAATCCTATTTCAGTTACATTTTTCCACTTATTCATACTAACAAATTAAAGACACAAATATTTTCCACTATAGGAGTCTTATTTAAAGATTAATTTATTGTTTAAATCATTTCTTTTATCAGGGACGTATGACATTTGATTTTTGCAGATATGCTAATATTTCAAACTCATTACAATATCCATAGAAACATATACATACACATCTTTGTCAAGAACATCAAGTCTCTACCCCACTACAGTTGACCTGTTCATTTGATTGTCACAGTCTATTTTGGTTATTAACAGGTGAGAAATAAGAAAAATAACATACTGTATTGTAGGGCTGCACAGAATTGGATTTTTTTTTTCTGATAACTGATATGCCAATATTCTCAAACTCATTATGGCTGATACCGATGTCAATACCAATATGTGCCCAAATGTGATTGCCAAAAGCTGATATTTGTAAAAAGGGTCAATATTGGGCAAAACCATGTTAAACAGAAGCAGATGTGCTCCCCTGGTGGATAATACTGTGCATCCCTTGTTAAGATGACACCACTTTTGTTATTATTATTATCTATGCTATCATTATTATTATTATATTCAGAGTTAGGTTAATTTAAGGGATAGATATCTTACAGACAACAAGACACTAACTTCCACAATAACAATAATAAAGTCATTCGTATTATGAAACTTGTATTTTTTGCATCCATTATCTATACTGCTTAATCTTTTTGGGGTTGCAGGGACTGACGCCGATCCCAGCTTTCCCCGGGCGAGAGGCAGGGTACACTCGGGGTGTGTCGCCAGCTGATCATAAGACCACATAGAGAGACAGACGACCATTTACACACACATGCACACCTGATAAGAATCACCAGTAAACCTTATGAGAATGTATTTGGTCTTTGGGAGGAAACATGAGTGCCTGGAGAAAACCCATGCAGGCAAGGGGAGAACATACAAACCCCCCAAAGAAAGACTTTGACCACCAAGAGAAGTTGAACCAGGAACATTCTTACTATGAGGCATGTGTGCAATACTGCTCTGCCACTTTGCTGCCCCATTACTATCATTATCATTATTTGTGCATTGTCTAATCATTGTTACAATAACAATAATAATAATCAATGATAATAATTTCATTATTATTATTTAGTTTAGGTTACCTTATTTTACCAGTTGGTAGAGACATTTCACAGCTAGCAAGATAGTAACTTCCATAATAATTTTAAAAAAATAACTATTGTTATAATCATTACTGTTGTTGTTATAAATGTTGTTTTATGTTTCTTTATTGGCATTATTAGTGGTAGAGGTATTTTGACATTGTGTTCCTCGCAAAAAAACCCATCCTTTTCCCTTGTTTTGTTTGATATATATTATTATTATTTTGTAATAGTTTATCAGAATTGAATTACTAAACATACCAGCATATTTATACTAACCTGAAGGGTCATAAATTCAAAGCACAAAGATTTAACGACAAAAATCTTAATCCAAGACAAAAATTAATCGTTATTCGTCCTATTTTTAACATTTTTGTCGTTATAGTAGCTACAATAGTATTATCAGTCATAATAGTACAACATTATGTTATTTGTCAAAACAGCAAATGGTCCTAACTGTCCAACACAGTAATTTTGTCAATTATATTTTTTCTAAGTTGAAGCTATAATATATATATATTTCACAATAATAACCTAAATTCAAGCCATGTCACTTACACATGATGACACGGGGACAAAATGTACACCACCATACCCAGACAAGGTCAATGTTTACAACAGCCATGCACGTGCCATGTTATGGTTACTACATTAATAGGCTGATAATTAAACTGACATCACGTGACATTTCTCAGTGACATTAGTGTCTGGTGATAAATATGGACCTGTTCGTGCACCTGTGCCATGACAAAGCTCCCGTTCATTAATATGACAGCAGACAGGAACAACAACACACCGAGCAGCAGCGCGCGGGGACGCGGTGACAGACCCGGGTCTCCCGTGTTTACCTCAGGTTCTCGGGGCTGAAGGCTCGGTTCAGGTCCGTGTCCACGTATCTCGTACATTTCTCCACGGCTCTGGGATTGGTTATGAACGGCTTGGTCTCGACTCCTTTCCTCTGGATCTCGGCGCTGTTTTTCACCCACAGGTTGACGAGCGTCACTCCTGACATTTCGTTCCCGTGCGTCCCCCCGAAGATCGCCACGCGCCTGGCTTCTTTGAAGCACGCGCTGTTGTTGTACGTGGACATGGTCCGTTGTTGTAAAAAACTTGAATGATAAAATGTGGATGAAGACACGCTGAAAGTGTCCGAGGGTTCAACGGCGGAGTTAAAAGTTTCCAGCTGGAGCTCCACAGCCTCTCTATTTAAAAGCCTGCTGAGGCTGCGCGCTTACGTAACGTGCCCGACGGCTTGTTGTGGTCAGTCAGCGTGCGTAAAAGGACCGCACGATCTGTGTCCGCATGTCTCTAGCAACAAGAAAACTCGTTTAAGAAGGGTCCTCCCTCTTTGTTTTAGCTGTCACTCACTGTTTACCTCGCGAATGCCAGTTTCTAATCGTTTCCGGTTGTCTTCCTCCAAAATAAAAGGGAACAGACCGAGCTGCCCTTACCTCACTGTCAACAAGTGTTAAGGTAGACGTAACGAATTCAGTACGTCCGAAAACGACCTTCAAAATAAAACCATCTTCCGTGTCTGGGAAAAACAAACGTGACATTACAACTGACTTAACAGGTCGATAAAGGGTTCCGAAATCTACATCTTCTCTGAAAACATTTAATCCCAAATATGCGGGCAACAGCAACAGGGTCCTGCCATATACTTATGAACTTTATAGTACCCTGATTTTAATGGATAATTTAACTTATTTTTATTTATTTATTGAAAATAAATAAAACGTGGGTGAGAGTGGTAGAGGTCTGCTAATGGTTTGTATGAACCAATCCCCAGAGACAAAAAGAAGGTAAACATTGAACCACCGGGATAAAATATTAAATATCAAATATGAGGTGCAATAATTTAATTAAAATAAACAATATTCAGTAACAGAATAAAACAAGAAAGGAGTTTGAAAGTAAAAATGTATTTTACGATGTATGACATTTCCATAGAGATGAGGTTACCGCTCCAGTTTATGTTGAGGTCATCAAAAAAAATCCTTAGTCTATTTTTTTATACAGGCAATTTTAAGTTGCATTTTTAAGTTTTATTGAGTTTTTTTATGTGCATATACTATTACCCAAAACAAACTTAAATCAAGCTTAAATCTCACATCACAACTTATTCCTATCCCTGCAAAAATATCTTCTTCAGCATGTTACAGAATCTTAAGAGTCATATATTTGTTTTTCACAATGCCCTTTATAATTTGACATATGGCTGCGCTTCTAATGAAACATGATTTTTGCAAAATTATCCAAGAGCTCACTTAGAGTTAAGATTTACTGGTGACCCTAAAATGTCCATAAGTGTATGCGTGCCTTATTATTTGTCTCTTAACATCATTTTCTTAACCTGACTAGTGACCAGTCCACACCAGGGTGCCTCTCATCAAATAATAGCTGAGACAGACTCCAGCCCCCCACAACCCATAATGAGGTAAAGCGGTAAAGGTAATGGATGGATGGACCCTTTAATACAGTGATCGCTAACCATTTTTCCCCTTAGCCCCACTAGCTGTACCTACAAGGAGTTGTCCCCCCACCCCCAAGACTTATGTAATAAAACAAGACATAATGCTATTTGTATTTTTTTTTATTGTTTCCATTGGTAAAATCCATGTAGAATAGGCCTATAAATACACATTCTTGTCAGATCTAGCAAGGGACACCCACGTTTCAGCCAATCACTGCTCAGTTCAGGGACAATGTTCTTATTGGATCCTCTACAAAGCTATATTGTCCTTGTCATACGTATCTAAATGAGCTTAAGTTGTTTAGATTGTACTGGTAAAGTTAATTTTACTGACATGTGGCTTGCGGCTCTTTTGTGGCTGAAAATACATCACATTGTCGTACTGCTAATGGCAGCTAAAGGCACACAAACACAACGCATTAATTGTGCATAAGGAAAGGGGTGTGGCTGATAACACATAATCATGTGAGGGAAGGCCGAGTTACATTGCTTCCACTGCAACCATCCAAGGCCCTGTTTACACAACAATGAAAGTTTTCGTTGCATTTGCGCCTTCCGTTTACACGTGAACGGTGCCCAAAGTGCCTAAATCTGCAAACGTCTGAAACCGGGGTCCAGAGTGAAAAGTTTTGAAAATGTTTTTGTCTCCGTGTAAACAGGAATTGCCATTTTCAGGGATACGCAGCAGTATGTGCAGTACACTTTCCGATGAAGGTTGCGCAGGGACCTAGGAACAAAAACATCTATGGCCGACTACCGAGCAACATGCGTGCTGCTAACTGTGCTAGATTTATTATCCCCCCTGTATTACTGTATTACACATTGTAGGCATTTTTCTATTTTGCACTGTTAAAGCTCCTGTGATTATCTCTCAGGTGTGTGTTGGTTTAAATGCCATCCAGCCCATTGGATGAGCTTGTCCCTGTAAGCTGTTGATTTCCTTAAAAATATCTGAAGCTACGAAGTATAATTTAAATGAATAAAGGTTCCAGTGTTTTTTACTTTGATGCATCTGTGTGGTGCAAAAATGACCCTCCTAAGTGTGGAAAAGAGAGAAAACATAATGACTGATCAAATTTTAGACGATACAAACTTTCTAAGAAATGTTTAACCCAAAGCAGGAACACTGTGTCACCTATTAGCTCTGGTAATTCTTTTCATCCTGAATGGATCTGATTAGATTTAACAAACACCGATAGACACTCAGAAAACTAGATTTTCTGTAGTAAATTAGCACAGGCTGCTACAAATTTAGTTCAAGCACCTTTGACACAATTTGCACAAGTTTGGGCTTAGGGGGGGTTTAGACAGATGATTACAAAAAGAAAATAAGAAGAGGAAGGGCACATTCAAGCTTCATACATTTCATTTTATAGAGGATCCTGACACCAAGGCTTTTCTGAGACTAACAATCATTGTAGGATACTTTGAAAACACATTCACAAAGCAGATTTCATGAATCACTACTGGGGTAGGACTAGGACAAAAAAAAAATCATATTTTTTTTAACTTCATGGTGATAAATATTTCTTTTCTGTAGAAAATAAACAAACTGTTGTGACTATACCAGAAAAAAAGTTTGAGATACTATTCTAATAAAAATCAAATAATCTGCTGATACTTGTTAAATACCAATTTTACATTTTTTGGACAAACTCCTTGGTAAATGGTGACCAAAAGAAAAAAATTCAAGGGAGGTAAAAACGTCCTGACGATGGAATAAATACCAAAATACTACATTTTAAATGTTTTGTAGTAGATTTTTCATGAATACGTTTTATTCTCTTATGCGTTTTTATTCTCTTACTATGTGAAGCAAATGTGGAAAAATGGTGGAAAATTCTTTAATAGCCAGAACATACCCTGTCCCTTGCACTGATAAGCTTAATTTGGCTTTAATTCTGCATTGAGCTAACTAAATACAAAAGTACTTTTTACATTTGGGTTAATCTGAATTATCTCTGATTCTGAATGTTTTTCACAATTATTAACAGTGAGAAATAAACAATGTGCCCCTCTTGGTTACCAAACTTGTCCATCCGGCTCTACGTCATAGCTTTATATACGCACACTGTATCTGTACAAATAAATAGATTATGAAAAATCTATGAATATGAAAAACAACTTCTCCTTATTGAAAGTACAATGACTTAAACTTACTGCATATGTGTGTTTATAGATAATGTTATAAATAAACTGAAAGTTCTAAAACAAAACCAACCCTGGTGGATTTCCTGTTTAAAATATCAAAATATTAGGTTATCATTTCAGCTCCATGTATTATTTCAGTAGCAGGTATCAAAGTACTGAACTTAGTAAAGCCACTGAAGGTCAAAAGTCTGTGCTTTGTCAACTTGACTCTTGCTTGATGGAAAACTTTGACCATTTTATCATTTCTTTTTACTCAATACTCAGCTACTGAAATGTCAGGTCCAATACTTCCCACAGAAATGACTCTAGTAAAAGTACTGATTCTAAAAACAGTACAGGTACTGTGGTGTGAGTAAATGTAAAGGGGAAAATTCCACCCCTTCTAATTGTTGCAATGATGGTAAATAAAGAGCATCTCTGAAAAACCTCAAGTAGAAGACCACACAAGGTGCCACTCCTGTCAGCTAAGGAGAGGGAGATGAGGCTGCATTATAAACAGGTTCAACAAATTTGGCAAAAGAAGATTGAGAGAATATTGCCTTGTTGATGAGTCTTGGATTTCTGATTATAGCATGAACAACAATAAAGCCTACCAGACCACCAACAGCCTTGGCATGTTCAAGTCGCTAAGATCCCCTTCATCGTCCATTTTGAAGCTCAGTTTTAACTCCAGCAGATTGTCCTGAGCACCGCCCTTCTACGGTGCATTTCAGCTAAAGCATTGTAAGGAAGCCCCGTCATAATCGACCTTGAGACATTCTCAGTGATTCTGCACAGTTGCCATATTCTTGTCAGTTGATCCTTTGTCAACTCTCTGAATAGTCCACCTCTTCATAGCAACTGATGCTAAACTGCTTCAGGTAGACAAACTAAAACCAGAGTCAAGTCTTTTACAAGTCTTTTATGTCTGTGACAGCAACTCATGAGTCATGGCAGGTCAATGAAAAATCTCGTTCTTTGGTTTTAATTGTATGGGCAACCACACTGACAGTTCAACCCATTAAGAATCACAGAAAACAGTTAGTACCAAAATATACTTAAAGTTAAGAGGAAATAATTTTAATAACACAATATGTGGTGTTAATGTTATGTCAGTTAGCATTAACACCATTATTGTAGCAAACTAAACAGCAAAATAATATTAGCTGAAGGGTGTTAAAATGTAGTTTAACATCAACCTATGGTTAGCAAAAATCAAGTCAAAAAATAAAAATATAAAAAAATAACATCTCATTTTTTTTTTGGCAAACAAGCCCTTAGTACATGTGTTACATGAATACAGCTAACATTAGCCAACTTCACAAACATAAGACAACAGTTATATTTTAAACAAATTCAACCACTTTTTAGAAATTTTGAGGAATCCTCATACAACCCACAGCATCTTTGTGTTTAACCTTTCACTGAGGCCAAGCTAATGAGCAATTAAAGTAATCAAATTTGAGTTAAAGCAATCAAAACATTGGGCGTTTTTGATTTTTTTTGTGAATGAGAGGAAGCCCAAGGGCGGGAGAGCTCATCTAACCTAGCAACAGTAACCGAGGAAGGCAGGGTTTGACGAAGGGTCAATTCACAGTTTGATGCAGTTTTGGAGGAGCGCAACAGAAAGTGACACAGCACACACACCAACCAGCCATCACATTATGACCACTGCCAGGTGAAGTGAATAACACTGTTTATCGTTCGTGGCACCTGATCGTGGGTGTAATACATAAGGCAGCAAGTGAACATGCTCTCAAGGTTGATGTGGTAAAAGTAGGAAAAAATAGCACGCGCTAGGATTTGACAAGGGACAACTTGTTATGGTAAGACCTCTGAGTCAGAGCATCTCCAAAACTACAGCTCTTGTGGGGTGTTCCTGGTCTGCAGAGGCCAGTATCTGTCTAAAGTGGTCCAGGGCAGGAGCACTGGTGGACAGGCAACAGAGTCATGGGCAACCAAGGCTCACTCATGCACGTGTAGAAGGAAGACTGGCTCGTGTGATCTGATCCAACAGACGAGCTGCTGCTGCTCAAACTGCTGAAGAAGTTAATACTGGTTCTGATACAGAGGTGACAGGATAGACAGTGCATCGCAAATCTGCTGCGTATGGGGCTGTGTAGCTGCAGACCCGCCAGGGTGGCAGGTGATCATAATGTTATGTATGATTGGTGTAAATTTCAAACATACACAAATGAAGACAAAAACTAATGCAGCACTACTCCCCCTGTAGCCCCTCTCATCACTGATACTTCCTCTCCAGATGAAGCAAAAGGGATCAACGTCCACAACTTTCACAGTGAGGACAAAATATCACAGGGCTGTAAATATTATTACTTGAAATGGCGGCATAAATGGGAATCATGTCTCCATGCCTGAATGCATAAGTTGCTGTAATGTGACTAGCTGGTTAAATATTAGATTTGATACCTTGAGCACCTTCTAAAATGATTATCAAGAGTATATCAAATACAAAAAAACTGTATGACATGTTTACCTAGCATAATTCAAATGCAAACATATGGGGGTCAATGGCACCCCGGTCATGCTTCTAGACCCACCCCTGCATTCAACAGCAACAGCCCATCAACATGTGGTCTAAACATCTGTGAGAAAGTCATCAGATGGACTATAAAGCCTCTTCTTTATTTTCATACGCTTTTCCTTCATGATTCTGTCTGATGATGTTTCAGCTTGTTTGTCCACTGATCCAGCCTCTTCTGTGGCACCTAATGGGCTTTCTTGTATCGCATGACATGTCTCATCTTTACCTTTCTTCTTCTTCTTCTTCCTTTTCAACATTACAGCCTCATCAGTTGAAAAAAACCCAGCGTCCTCTGCACTTTCCAAACTTTCCAGTTGAGTCATCACTTCAGTTTCATGTCTTGTATGTTCCTCTCTCACCAAACATGTTGAGTCAGGTACCTGAAAATCTGCCTTGTTGTTTTTTTCAGCATCGCTCTCCCCCTCTGAAATCTTTCTCTTTCTTTTCTTCTTCTTTTTCCTGTCTTTCTTGCCTAATTCATCCACATTTCCGGTAATTTCTTCAGATTCTGCCTCAAGATTTGCAGCACTTATGTTGAGTTTTGCTGCTGGAGCCACAAACGATAAAGACTCTGCGAGGAAGGATGTGGACTTTTCCTTCGCAGACACTGAATCATCATTTTGTCCTGTATTGTCCTCAGACGTCTTCTTCCTCTTCTTTTTCTTTTTCCTGATCACTGCTTCAGCATTTTCATCCTGCAGGCCCCCCACTGCTTCCTGAACTTCATCTTCATTTGCAACCTTTTCCACCTCTTCAGCATTGTAAGAGTTATCCACCCCCTCGACCAAAGTTTTCTTTTTCTTCTTCTCTCTTTTCTTCATGACCGTTTCTGTACTTTCAGACAAGGCTGCATTGTCATTTACTGAGTTCATATATAAGTCTTCTTCTCCTTCTTGGTTTTTATCATTAGAAGATGACTTTCGCTTCTTTTTATGCGTAGTTCTTTCAACAAAACTTGATTCCAGTGTCTCTTTAGGAGGTGATAAACCTTTTTCTTCCTCTGAAATTGTATTCCGCTCTTCCCTTTTCCTCTTTTTCTTTTTCCTCTGCCTCTCAAAAGCATCACTGAGCAGTTCAGGTACATCAGTAGGCTGTATCTGCTCCACAACATCCTCATTTGATCGCCTTTTTGTCTTCTTCTTCCTGCTGTTTTCTGAGACTGAATCTTCTTCTCTCAGGTCTAAGCAGGTGACATTGTCTGCATCATTCTTGCACATTTTCTTCTTCTTTTTCTTCTTTTCAGCATCTTGACTGTCTGTTTGTACATGCTCAAGTCCATTGTCATTAAATAATGGCTTCTCAAACAAATGTTCTCCATTAAATTCCAGCTCATTGCTAGTCTGAGCCGCAAGAGGCTCTGCTCTGTTTTTATTGCATGACTTGGGAGAACCAACCATCTCGATATTCACAGATGCTGCAGCATGATCTCCTTTGTCTTTTTTCTTGTTCTTCCTCTTCTTAGCTGTGCTTTCATTACTTAATATATCAGTATTTGTCTTGCTTGTTGCTGCTTGTGCTGTCTGAGGCAGATTCTGTTCTTGTAAAACATCAGTTTGCGGTTCTGTAGTGGCTGTTGATGACTCTGTATCCCGCTTGTTGTGATGCTGTGGACTTTTCTGCAGGCTATACATCTCCCTGTTGCTCCTTAGTTTATCCACGCTTGCTTCTTTCTTTTTTTCTGCTTCAGCAGACTCTGGTGTAATCATTGAGGTGGTTGGCTGATTTGATACCTTACGCGTTGTCTTCACTGTTTCTCTCTTGCCGTTTGTGTCTTTCCTTCTCTTTGTCTGTGTTAACTGGCAGCACCAGGCTTGTTGTTGTCCCTTTGTTTTTATTGGCACTGCAAAGAGCTTCCTATCCTGTAAGAAGACAGACAGTTTAAAATAGCGACAAACATTAAATACGGTGGTTTTCACACCTACAGTACAGTCAGTTGCTTTGTTCCGATTTAGTTGAAAAAAACAAAAAGGCAACAAATTTGCATGTTTCCTTTGGATCGTTTCATGTTCGCAAGGCAGTATTCTGAAACGGGCTGAATTACACAAAAAGGCAGGACAATTATACAGATGAACCTATGTAGCAATAAGTGCGACACTCCTTACAATATAACTGTCGACAAACTTGTTGGTTGACCAGCGGAGGGAGATCAGATAGCATAACTGATTACACCATACACTGGCCTAAATTCTGGGTACTAAATAAATTTTTGAATCAGTCCACGTTGTTGATAACCTGACACACGTACAAGTCCATCTGGAAAAGAGCCCATAGAAAGTGTCTGGGGAGGGCTGAACCTTTCAGAAGCATATCCCGCAGGTGATTGGATGAAAAGCCTGGGCCACTTTGTAAAACAATCTCTTGGCAAAACATGTCGGAAGTGGAACAAAGATATCCTTTCTAAAGAGAAGTTTTTTTTTAGTGTTGTTATTCATTCTTCATTTGATAAAGGAATGCGGTCCAGATTTGATAAAACTGCTGCTGAAACTGTTAGCATCTATGCTGATCTCTGTCCACACAGTCTCTTCCTGCTTTCACCTTGCTCTTAGCTTCCTCCTCTCTCTGCTCTAAAGGACTCTGATTGGGCCATGTCCCACTCTGAGCCACTCATAATCGCGGTAGAATGGAGCTTGGCAAGATGGATCTGCCTGATTACAGACATTAAATCAAGCATGATTATGTTGTTGAGTCCTGTGGTGATCTGCTGTGGAGACATGAGTAATGTTAACATGTTGCTGTTTTTATGGTATGCTGTGCCTGTGCACAGAAAGTAACTCTTTAGATGTCATAAACATCATCATGTAGTTATATTTCCTTATCAGCTGGGTGATGCAATTATTACAACTACTCCTGCTCCTGCTTTTACTACTACAGCAGTGCGATGAGTTAACTTGTTTGTGTTGGTTGCTGGGTAGATTGTGTCCTTACTGCAAACAAATCACTCCAGGGGTCAACTGGAAATCAGCTGAGACCACAGGTTGTTCTCAACACAAAAATTTGTTCATCCTACTTCCTTCATTCAGATCCTTTCCTCATATCTTAGCTTCTCCTAGTGAGGAATTGAAAGAGAAGTAAGGACAGAGGAGACACAAAACACCAAATTAGAAATCCTTCACTTTTATCAGCCCGAGCAGCATCAGGTGTTGATAATGAGCTGCTCGGCTGATTCACTGTCAAACAATCCACAACACAAACAACCTCAAACAAAAAATAAACAAACATTATGTGGCATAACAGTTTGTTCAGAAACTAATCCTCCTGTCTAAAGTTTAAAGTGTTTTAGACAAAGTAACGATCAGAATGAGGTGTAACATTTCCTCCAATGTCGCCTCCAAACCAATCACAGTCCATCTTAGGTTGAAAGACTTCCTGAGAGGAAACACTACTGTATCCTCACTCTGAGCTCCTCCAGAAGCCTCCTGTCTCCTTAAATGCCTACTTGTATCGGAACAACTCTCCCAAAGCATCTATGTGTGAAAACTACCAAAGATTAACAGGTCAGTGTTTTAGTCAACTTACCACCACTTTGATGTCCTCGTTTTCCGACCCTTCTTCCTCTCTGTAAAAGAACAGATAATCTTTAAAAGTCTTATTTTTACCGTCTCCTCGTGATGGCATGACCTCAGAGGTCACTGACAAGCAAGTAACAGGAGTACACATGTAAGAGAGAAAGAGAGCACAAAATGTCCAGAAGAAAAAAAAAAAATCAATAAAACCAATCCTAAACGCCAAGCATTATTTATCAGGAATCCACTATGTTCATGGCAAAATTTGTATTGGCAGAAAATACCATAAAAAATAAATATTGTGTCAACAGAAACTGAAATTTCTTCCCATATTTCCAGTTGATGTATTGGGTACACAGCAGAACAGATGAATGTACCATTATGTCACACCCTTTTTAATCACTGAATGTCTACATCTAAAATCAACAGTATAATTTATTGGAGAATCAAAAACTAAAATTAAGTAAAGTGGAGAGTGCATACTCTCGACAAAAAATAATCTGCTAAAATGAGTTTATATCATTTTTTATATCATCAAATATTGTCATGACTTAATATTAGATTTTAGAACTAGTTTGATGATTTTTTAACACCCAGCAATTTTTAGTTTAATTAAGCATTTTCACCCACTAGCCTCTTTATTAGGTACACTTTGCAAGTACATGGTTGGACGGTTCTTTGTCTAAATTCTTTGTGGTAATGATTCAGTAAATTGCTGGAAACATTCCTGAGAGACTTTTGTCTATATTAACATGGTCTTCTAATGCTGTAGCCCACCTGCTTCAAGATTTAATGTGCTGTGCATTCAGAAATGGTCTTCTGCATACCTTGGTAGAAAAAAATGGTTATTTGAATTACTGTTGTCTTTTTATCATCTTGAACCATTTTGGTCATTTTTCTCTGATTACAGATATTTTCTCTTTCTCAGACCATTCACTGTAAACCCTTAAGATGGCTGAGTGTGGATATCTCTGTAGATTGACAGTTTCTTAAAGGCTAAGGGACCGTTTACATGACAACATTGTCACCAGAAACTGAAAGGTTTTTCCTTTGTGTTTTCACAAGCACTCCACATTCACATGAAGACGGTGAGATAATGATGCATGTTGACACGTATCTGTGAGAACGACTGAAAACGCGGTAGCGTGCATGCCAGGCCAGTAGTTGGCAATGTAAGTTTGTAGTGTCCTTGGCGAATATGACAAATGCATCTCTGCTGGTCAGAGTATTGACTCAGCGGAGATGCATTTTGTTTGTTAATAGCAAACCTAATACAGTTAGCAGCACATATGTTACTCGGTAGTCGGCCATAGCTGTTGTTGTTTTTGTTCCAAGGTGCGCACGAAACCTTTATCTGAAATAATACTGAATACTTACATGGAGACATAAACAAAAACTTTTTCGAAACTTTTAACTCTGGACCCCAGTTTCAAACGTGTGTGGATTCAGGCACTCTGGGCACAGTTCTCATCTGAACGGAAGGCACAAACAAAACCAAAACTCTCAGTATTTGTTGTTGTGTAAACAGGCCCTAAGACCAGCCCGTCTGTCATCTACCACCATGCCCCATTAAAGTAACTTTAATCGTCTCTCTTTTTTATTCTGATGCTTGATTTGAACTTCAGCAGGCTGCCTTGACCATGTCCAGATGCTGAATGGATTGAGTAGCTGCCATTTCATTGGCTGATTTGTTCTCAAGCATTTAAAAGAGTGTAACTAATCAAGTGGCCAATGAGTGTGTATTGGAATGAACTGAGTCATAACTGCACTACAGTAACCTTAGAAACCAGACTCAAACGTTGTCACACTTTTGTTTTAGAGAGTTTTTCACAACAGGTTGGCCAGTTTCTCTAAAGCCTTGACAGGAAAGTAAATCAGATTCTATTTTTTGGGATGAAACTTTTTAATCTTATTTTTGCCCTCTAAATAAGCTATATCATCACTTAGAAATCACTTACTCAGTTAAGGGAGAAATGGATTCCCCATCTGTGTCGACGGTTGGTAAAGATGACTCCACATCATCCCCTCTTTGACAGGCCTCCCACCTCTTTTGGGCACATTTCAGGAAGCCTCCCATTGAGAAGTTCTAAAATGAATAATATGACATTTTACAAATTGATGCTACAATAACCAGATAAAAATGTGTCAGTGAGAGTATTTGATTCTTACATGGAGGCTTGTGTTCTGCTGCATTTGTATCATTTTGCTTTGGGGCTTACACTTCTTCTCTGTAAGGAAAAGGAATCGGTACTCTGGCAGTTTGAAGCTCCATTTCTTCCGATAGCATGTTTTAGATACTGCTTCATCTGAGGAGGAGGATGATGAGGAGTCATCTCCACTTTCTGAAAGATCCCTAGGTCTGGGTGAAGGGTCAGCACTCTGGTTGTAGCGACTTCTTCTCGATCTCACAGGCTGAGGCACAGGTTTCTGGGTGATGAACAGGCTGTCTCCTGAGTCACTGCAGGGATACAAAGAAATTCACACCTGATGAGTCAAATACAAATGTCAATTTTCATTTATATGTGGATGAAGATGGATGATGATGAAAGGGGTTTCTTATGTTGTGCATGATTCTCTCAAAACCCATGATGTTAACAAACTCAGCAAAAAATGTCAATGAATTGTGAATGAAGCCTGTTTCTTTCTCATTTACAAGAGAAATAAACAGGCTTTCCAATGCTGTAAGATTTATTTTAGAGGAGTATTGTTACGACAAAGAAATAATCCACCAAACAGAAATTTTCTTTCATTCTGTGCTTAGTTAATATGTAAACAGAAGTGCTTTTTGGAACAAGGTTGTATTTGTTTATTTAGGCTGTAAAACTGTCAGTCTGAGGCAAACAATCAGGGTTCTGCAGCAAGCCTCAAGAGGAAACCTGAGGAACTGCAGATTTTGGCACTTCTTCATAGCTTAATTTTATATCCCAAAATGCCATCGCTTGGGCTGAACTGACCACTTATCACAAGGGAAGGGGGCCTTAAAGGTCCCATGTCCTACAGAATGAATATCTGATCCTCAAGTCCATGATAATTAGCTCTGTACTGATTGGTTGTCCAAACTATGTTTGATGGTGGGGGGGTTGAATTCTCCAAGCCCCTGCAGACAACATTTCAAAAGGACTTACTTTCGTTTAATGCCTCTAATGGAGAAAGGAGCTTCAAGCACACTGTTCTGAATCCAGCTCTGAAGGAACAGGTCACTTACAAGTAGATTATAGGTGTTGAAGAGACAATTGCATCAGGATTTAAATACTTTGTTTATGAACCGTTGCTCTCTCCTGAAAGTTGTTCATCTACTTCTGCCCATATTTGTCAGGACAGTGTTGTATTTTATGTTCTTACTTTCCTACAAACTGTGTCATGTTCTTCCTGTTGTAGCAGATGAAGTTTTATCACTCTGCTCTTACCTGTCTGCCTCTGGAGGTCCTTTGGAAACTTCATCCTGCCCGTTCTGTCCATACGTGGACTCTAAATATCGCGATACCTTCTCCACATACTTTGGAGGTGCTGTTTCCAGCACAATATGACATGAGTCTGTAGTTAAAACCTCAGCGAGGGCACCGGATTCAGTCCAAGGCAAAGAATTATTCACTCCTGACATTTTGTAGATTAACAACAGCTTGAGATCGAAGAAGCTGAGAGCTGCGACTGCATTCAGTGTTCCTTACGCGACGACATCTGATCTACTGATGGTTAGACAAATTAATACGTTATAATTATTAAATCATAACATTACAAAACAATAACATGAAGCTGCACCAAAGCACATGTAGCACCAAGCGGTACATCTGTTTCTGGGTCAAACAGGAAGCGTTTCGGCGTCTTCATCGTGACGTTGAATCATCTGACCAATCATAAAAGAGGAAGAAGCAGTTAAAGAATCCAAGAGGATTCACTGTCTGTATTTCCGTTTCCGGTTTTCCGGTTTTCCGACGTACATTGCGGTAACTTCTGTAGACTCATCTCTAAAAAGAAATCTATATTTGTGATCTCGTGTTACTGTAAGCACAGTGTCAAATTTTAAAAAAAAAAACTATTGTACGTTATTTTGCTTCTATCAAACTCCTGGTGCTATGTTTACGTGTTCTTTTATTTGTCGTTCATGTTCCTTGAATTTTTGCCTTCATTCTTGTATACTTTATACTCCACAAACCTAAACTTAATAATTTAATTATCTTTATTGTTTAACCCAACACCTCTGAGTACTCTACATCTTCCTCATAACACCTAAAATATCAAAAGTCACTCACAAAATTGACGTGTTAGCTGTAACACGCATCAATACCCCTCCAAGATGGCGCCCGTGTGGACGTATTACTTCCTGTGGAGGCTATATAGGAATTACATGGCGGTGAACTCTCTTCATATTAAGTCCTCTTTGGTTGTACTTCAACCGCTGAATGTACCATCTCCTCTTCCTGCACAGCTCTGATTCTGCTGTCACATTTACCTTCAGAGGAGGAATCATGGCAGACATCAGCAAAACAGAGAAGGTCCAGCTGCACACTCCAGATTTGGAGGAGCTACGTGGTGGTAAGAGGTCTCACTTCAGACTCCATGTTTATCAAACAGGACATGGATAAAGAGTAATGTTGACGCTGTTGTTGGTTATAGTGTTACAAGCAGGACTGGAAAAGAACTTTGCAGAAGTTCAGGTGAGTGTGGTGGAGTGCCCGGATCTCACCAAAGAGCCATTCAATTTTCCTGCTAAAGGTAAGAAAACGATCTTCGTACTATAAAATGTATTCATAGTTAAAAAAAAAATGTCAAACACAACTCACAGTTCATAACCCTGCAGATAAATCTAATCAGGAGAATAAATCAATAATTAGGCAACCCCCTTTTGTGCATTTAGTCCATTTATGTAACAAGCTTTGTTAACTCTTACACACCCCTGCAGAAATGAGCATTTGCAGTTGATCAGAAGCTTCCTTTATTCATTAAATAACTTCACACAATACACTTAGTTGTAAGGACTGTTAAGATGTGAGTAGGGCAGGTGTGAAACTCAAAATTAGTCAAGCACTGTATATTCCATATATAAGCTGTGATTTTTGTCAGAATGCACAAATGTACCAGAATTGTTTTCCTCATCATCACTGAATGTTCACTTTTTAACATCACAAGTATAATTTATAAAGAAAGATGTTGTTTTCTTGTTCCTGCCTGTTTCTAATAGAAACAGTGTCACCATCGAAGGAATAGGTCGGTTAGAGTTCAGTAGAGGCTTTGTGCCATGAACAAAAAATATCACTGCAGATTTTGGTGTTAATGAGTTCAGAAATACTGGCAAATTACATCTCCAGTAAACTAATATCGTGCATCTCTACAAGCTACATGTACAAAAGTCCTCCACAAATGACAGTCTGTGGATAACAGCCTCTAAATAGCATCCAATCAAAATTTCTTTCACTTTTATTTTGCTTTTTATGTGAAGACCTTTTCATCCTGCATTGAGGTGTTTTTATTAAGTCTAAACATTTTGTAATACTTAGTATGAAAACACACTGAGATTAACTGACATAGTTCAAGCAATACCATTGAACGTCTTTTTTAAAGGACAAAGGACTAACATTTTGAGTGTGCCTAATTTACTAAAATATCATCACTGATTATTAAGATGCTTCACTTCAGGCAGCTTTAGCGGTCTCTATTAAAGGTTGTTACATTAGCACAAAGATACAGTTAATTCTTATAGGTTTCCTGGGGTTTCCATTTGAACAAACAAAGGAGATAAAAGCTAACATTAATGAGTGGTGGAGAGATCAGCTTAGGCTAATGGTGTTCAAACTTTTTGTCCAAGACCCACTTAAATTAAACCAAAATCTCACAGTGCACTATATTCATATCCTTTCAATACAATCTCTTTGGCAGGTGTAAGTGTACCTTATCAGTCTTACATGTTTATTTTATTTTCTTACACCTAATATAATTAAAAAACATTGCTTATGGAATGTTACTAATCAAAAGTATTCAACAGTTTTTCAAATTGTATAGCTTTATAAACCATTATTTTCATATTATAGGTCACATTAGTGCCCTAATAATAATCTCATGAGTCAGTCAAACAAACTTAATTTATATAGCGCCAAATCATAGCAAATGTTATCACAAGACTCCTTACAAAAAACAGGTCAATGCCAGACTCTTCCTTTTTATTCATTTATATATTATTTATTTATTCATCTATTTCTATCAATAGAGATGCAGAAAGATAGTTAGGTGAGCAGAGACAAGGAGACTAATATAAGAATTCATGATAGTGATCAGTCTAAAGATCATAAATTCGTTTCCATCATGTTTCTCTGACGTAACAAAAACAAGTAGTGATTCCCTCCACCCATTAAACATATTACCTGTGAAAGACAACATTCTCCCAAAGGTCTTATGTGGATTTTTTTTAAGTTACAGAGTTATGAAAACTTCCATGGCACACCCTTTCTTGCCCAAAGACACACTAGTTAGGAACCACAGGGTTGTGCTATAAATATGAGGCCTGCTAAGAAGGTAATTGATAATTAGTCAGACTGATTCATGTGTGTGTAAGACAGTGTGTGTAAGACTCGAGTCCAGGACTTGGACTCGAGCTTTGGTGACTCGACTACAACACTGGTGTAAGAATCTTTTAAACCTCCTGCATTAAGAATAAAACATGTTTGTGATTATAAGATTTTATTTAAATGGAAGGATGTTCACCCATTTTTTACTTGTTATATACAATATTATATCTTTATCACAGACAATATAAAAGCAAACTCTAAAATGCTGGATTTCTGTGCTCTGAAGGGTTTCCTCTTGAACTGCACTGAAACTCACTGGCAGAGGAGCCCTCCTAAAATATCTCATTTAAATAATACCATTGTTACATGACAATAACACGTTTCTTGAAAAACATGGAAACCCTTCATGTGTCACATTGATCTGAACTTACAAGAGAGTTTGTATTGTGAAACTAGAGATCTGCTTCAAGGTTTTCTCATATTCTGTGATTTTTTTAATTTATTGATTAATCTGTATATGTACCATGTGAATCCAAAACATCTTTCCTGAACTGTTAAGAATGTGTTTGTGATTACTGTGACTATTGGAGAGGATTAGGACCAGGCAGGAGAAGAACATAATGAAAGAGGAGTTTTTTTTCACTATGAACTTTGAGTTAAGAATGATGCTGAAAACAGTTCAGAGAAAAAGGTCTATAAAAAAGCAGCTATTTTGACCATTTGGGCTTGTGTTTTCTATTCTTCTGAACAGAAAAATAAACTGAACAAGCAAAATATCTATCTCTATAAATCTCCTAAACCCTAACTGCATTTTCTTGAGTTGGATGCTGAAATTGTTTATTTTGTACTAAAACCGCTTTACACTTTCACTGAATCATCTTGACACAGCACTCTGTTAAGACCTTTAAATGCACAGTTTGATAAAGTCTTGAAAGGTTGACTCTCTTCTTGAAATTCCCTCAGCTTTATTCATGGATTTTCTACCTTTTTTATTGATATGTTGACTTTTTGTCTTGACAGTTTTGTTTTTTTTCTCTGTGTTTTGAATTTGTTCTCATTATTTTAACTATCTCCATGAAGTGCAAATGGGAAAAAATGTAATTGCTGCAGAAAACACTAATGTCATTAGGGTGTTAATGTATACAGTGATGGGCTAGACATTTTCTAGAACAAATGGAGGGATTGTTATAAAACTTTGCAGAGCTGTTTTCTCTGACGCTATGATGGACTCACTAGATTTTGGAGGTCATAGGTTAAAAATCAAGGTCATGAAGCTTAATGTTCTTCCTTTGCTTGAGAACAAGATATCTCAGAATTATTTAAAGAGAATTTTTTCATACTTCTCACAAATGTCCAGTCTGACTCAAGGGTAAATTTTGAAGGTCAAAGTAGTTTTTGGGCCTCATGTTCATCTCTCATTTACAAGATTTCTACTAATCACAACGCCACCATAACCATCACAGCCCCTCTTCTTGACCCTAAGTACTGCTCTCCTGTGCCCGACTCTTTCCCACAAAAACATGCTTCTGGAACAGAGCTGAACTCACTTTGCAGAGTGTGGCTTGACATTAATTCAGTGAACAACACAAACATTGAATGTGTTGAGCTTTAGTAGTCTCTGTGTTGTGTGTCATGTCTTTTCTTTGTGTCTTTACTCTGCAGGTCTGTGTGGAAACCCTCGCATTACAGATGTTGGTGGTGTACCATACCTGATACCTCGGGCTAAGAGGGAGAAGGTAGATTTTTAATGAAATTATCATGTGACGTAAAGGCTCAATGTCTGCATTATGATGTAAATATTCTTTTCATCCTGTCAGGAATATGACATGAACGTCATTTCCAAGGAGCTGGAGCTGCCAGGAGCCTTCATCCTCGGTGCTGCAGGGGCTGCTTCAAGGATTCTTGGAATGAATGCAGAGGTGAATCTGTCTGACCCCCTTTACACCACATGAACTGACAATAATATCTGACAATTTTCAGAGCCTGTTGTGTCTCATATTCAGAAGCACGAAGCTCTCGCACCATTTCCTTTTAGTGTATGAAGCCAGTATTATTATCTTGAAAGTCAGATGCTTTTATTTTTATCTGCATCTTTTTGACTAATAGGTAAATATTTGATTAAAAAGGCAAACTTTGGGTGCTTGTGTGATTACATCCTGGAGTTTTGACTTTACAAAGTGAAGCTTCAGTTCAGCAAGCAGATGCAATTTGACATTTTTCGTCCATGTTTTGACTTTATTCTCATCATTTAAATGATCTTTACAAAATGCAAATGAAAAAAAATCATATAATGTAGCAAATTTCACTCTGTCAAAGTGGAGAAAAAGCATAAAAACAGCACATTTTTGTGTGAAATCATCCCAGCAAGTGAGTTGCTAATTCACTGACCCTCTTTAGAGGAGAATAAAATGTTGATAAGAGGCATTTCAATTGCAAAACACAGATCCTCCAAAAGAGTTGGAACACTCTGTAAAATGTAATTAAAAATCTTGAAAGGTTGACTTTCTTACTGAAACTCAATTGATGTTTATTCTTGGAATGTCAGCCTTTTTTTTCTAAATATGTTAAATTTTCTCTTGACAAATCAATTTTTTCCCTCTTTTTTGTCTTTATTCTCATCATTCATTCTCCAAAACTTGAACTTTCTGCCCCTCTTCAAATCCAGACTCAAAGCTGATCTGTTTCAGGACTGCATACTTTATTTAACTACAACCTGCACGTTTACATCCCTACATCTCTGTTATTATCTGCTGTTTGTTGCTGATTTTAATGTTCTATTGTGGATTTTATTCTTGTTTTGACCTTTTGAACTTTGTACTGTGTCCCTGAGTTGCAAATTTTGCCATGGTAAATTGGAAATAATATAATAAAAGACAGTCCCTCTCTGTGTCGTATCCTCTCAGGGAGTGAGATGCTAATTCACCCACCTCCCTTAGAGGAGAATAAAATATAAAGAAGAGGAAAACTGATTACAAAATGCAGATCCTCCAAAAGAGCTGGGACACTGTACAATTTATATAAAAATCTTGAAAGGCTGACTTTTTTCTTGCAGTTAATTTAAGATTTTTTCTTGATTTTTTTTTTCTTCATATGTTGATTTTTTTCTCTTGACAAATTGGTGTTTTTTGTCTATGTTTTGACTTTTTTCTCATCATTTTAATTAAGAAAAATGTAAAGTGGAAATAATAGAAAAATTAAAGCTGCAAGCAGCATTGGAGGGGTCCTCACTTGGTCGCACGTCCTTCATGCCCCTTCGACCTCCATTTTGAGGATTTCATCCCTTTTTGACCCTTTGACCTGCTCAAAGATAGACTGAGGTTTACATCCGGGGCGCTCCACAGTGTGCGACTTGAGTAGCCTACCAGTTGACGTCTTTAAGTGTTTTTTATTGTCCTAAACGTGTGATAACTTAAAGTGTGTGTGAATATACGTCAAGGAAACAGCACACCAAGTATGGGACTAGTGTGGGTACTTATTGCGCTTTTATGCGTAATTTCTCACCCATCCAAAGCTTCAACTCTTCTGGGAAGGCTGTCCACAAGGTTGAGGAGTGTGTTTATAGGAATTTTTGACCATTCTTCCAAAAGCGCATTGGTGAGGTCACACACTGATGTTGGTCGAGAAGGCCTGGCTCTCAGTCTCTGCTCTAATTCATCCCAAAGGTGTTCTATCGGGTTCAGGTCAGGACTCTGTGCAGGCCAGTCAAGTTCATCCACACCAGACTCTGTCATCCATGTCTTTATGGACCTTGCTTTGTGCACTGGTGCACAGTCATGTTGGAAGAGGAAGGGGCCAGCTCCAAACTGTTCCACAAGGTTGGGAGCATGGAATTGTCCAAAATGTTTTGGTATCCTGAAGCATTCAAAGTTCCTTTCACTGGAACTAAGGGGCCAAGCCCAACTCCTGAAAAACAACCCCACACCATAATTCCTCCTCCACCAAATTTCACACTTGGCACAATGCAGTCCGAAATGTACCGTTCTCCTGGCAACCTCCAAACCCAGACTCGTCCATCAGATTGTCAGATGGAAAAGCGTGATTCATCACTCCAGAAAACGCATCTCCGCTGCTCTATAGTCCAGTGGTGGCGTGCTTTACACCACTGCATCTGGCACTTTGCACTGCACTTGGTGATGTATGGCTTGGATGCAGCTGGTTGCCATGGAAACCCATTCCATGAATCTCTCTGCGTATTGTACTTGGGCTAATCTGAAGGCCACATGAAGTTTGGAGCTCTGTAGCGATTGCCTGTGCAGGAAGTCGGCGACCTCTTTGCACTATGCGCCTCAGCATCCACTGACCCCTCTCTGTCAGTTTACATGGCCTACCATTTGGTGGCTGAGTTGCTGTTGTTCCAAAACTCTTCCATTTTCTTATATTAAAGCTGACAGTTCTCTGTGGAATATTTAGGAGCGAGGAAATTTCATGACTGGATTTGTTGCACAGGTGGCATCCTATGACAGTTCCACGCTGGAATTCACTGAGCTCCTGAGAGCGCCCATTCTTTCACTAATGTTTGTAGAAACAGTCTGCATGCCTAGGTGCTTGATTTTATACACCTGTGGCCATGGAAGTGATTGGACCACCTGATTCTGATTATTTGGATGGGTGAGCGAATACTTTTGGCAATATAGTGTATATCACTTTCTGTGTGGATTCTATTATACCTAACAAGAAGGTGGTTAAATATCCAAATCATAAGCCTTGGGTAACAAAGGAACTTAAATCAATCATTAACAAAAAGAAACACACCTACTTTTTAGGGGATACTAAGGAGAAGAAGACTGCATCAAGAGAAGTGCGAAATGAAATAAGGAAGGCTAAAGAAAAATACAGAGATAAAATAGAAATGCAATACAGCAGTGGCAACCTCCAAGCAGCCTGGCAAGGTTACAATTTGCTTATCGGACTGGCAAGGGTGTCAACGATGCCAGACTTTTTATTCTGGACAGAGTGTATAAGCACCTGGAGAAACCAAAGTCCCATGTAAGGATTCTTTTTGCTGACTTCTCTTCTGCTTTTAATAAGATGCAGCCTCACATTTTAATTGATCACCTTGATTCCTATTTTAAATTACCTGCTCAGTTCTTAATGTTGCTTTTAGACTTTTTAACAGACAGAATCCAGCAAGTGTTGGTAAATGGACACATGTCCAGCACCAGATTTTCAAGCACAGGCTCACCCCAGGGTTGTGTCCTGTCACCCTTGCTTTTTATCATGTTCACAGACAGCTGCAGAACATCACAGGAAGGCAGTTATATCGTAAAATTTTCCTGATGACACTGCCCTCCTTAGTCTTCTTCAAGGCCAAAACTCAGACCATGGTCAGGCCTTACCTGCTTTTGTAAAGTGGTGTGAGGATCATTTCTTGGATTTAAATGTACTCAAAACCAAGGAGCTTATCATCGACTTCAGGCAGAACAAGGATATGCCAAAAGAAAGCATCATCCAAAAACAAAAGGTAGAAATTGTCGACTCCTACAAATATCTTGGCACTGTGTTTGATTCACAACTTAAGTTCGACATAAACACTGAGCTGACTGCCAAACGAGGCCAACAAAGAGTTCATTTGATGCGGAAACTAAATTCTTTTAATGTCTGTGACAAAATTTTGCAAAACTTTTACCATTCCTTTATCGAGAGCCTTTTAACTTTTTCTTTTATCTGCTGGTATAACGGGCTGTCTGTGAAAGACAAGAACAGTTTAAACAGCATCATCAAAGTGTGCTCAAAAATTATTGGAGTTCACCAAAGGAACTTGGGCACGATCTGGGAGGAACAAGTAGCTCAAAAAGCAAAGATAATTATCAGCCAACCCGATCATGTTTTATCAAATGAATTTTCTCTTATGCCTTCAGGCAGACGTTATAATGTGCCCAAAAGGAAAACTAATCGCTACTCGAAGTCCTTCATTCCCTCTGCTATTAAGCTCCTAAATACAGACTGCACCCACTTTTAAATGACTATTTCTAGAGGATATTATATATTTTTTGTCTTATCTGCTTTCTCACTGTTTTTAAAGTTTTTACATAGATTAATTAGATTGCGCTAGGATTTGCATATATATGCTACTTATAATGTCCGACATCTCTATCTGTCCCATGCCTGCTTGAATATGTTTCCTTGATGAGTATTATTTATGTATTTTATGTTGTTGACTGACTGTACGAATGCATACACACTGGGAAGCTACAAATGAATTGCCCCTTGTGGGATAAATAAAGTTGTCTGAATCTGAATCTGAGGTGTGTTTCTGCAGCTCTGTCAGGAGCCTCAGTCTTTATAATGGGTGTGTATTACACACTCCATGTTCCCGCCTTCAGTGAGTCACATGACCAGCTGCACTGAGCTGTCAATCATCTGCTGCCCTCTTCCAGATTCAAATTGAGCAGCTGAGCAACCAAATCTGTTCAAACACGTCCTTACCAATGCCTCAACTTTAACCAAATGTCTCGAAAAACAAGATACGTGAACTGGAAATTTTGTCAGGAATCCATCCATGTAATTTTTAAAGCTGTATGACTTTTATTTTTTCTGTAGAGAAAGAAATTTCACAGGTTTTTCCGGAGCTGTGTTTTGTTCCCCCATTCATTTGAATGGGAGGAGCTGGGAGGGCTTCTTTGGGGTTCACTGAATTTGAGGGCTTGTCTTTCGGAAACTGTTTGAAAAACAACAAATTCCTTCAGAACTTTTGATCAGCATGGCCTCCTCTGTCATCTGTCCGCGTATCAAGCTGATTCCATTTACGGCCTGGGAGGAGATCATTTTTGCGTCTGGCATATATTTCCCTTGAAATTTTATTTTCAAGGGCAAATTGCCAGCTTCTTGTTGCAGATAGGCTTTCTGACCTTAATGGCATTTTTTCGACTTGAGAAGACGAACATTTCAGCGTTGGTTTGATCTCTCTATGACATTCCTACTGGAAGTTACGGCCGTTTTAGTGGGGTTTTTTTGGTCCATAGGTGGCGCTAGAGAGCTCATTTTGGCATGTTGGGGGTTAATTTTTTCATTTTATCAAATTTTTTGCCACGCCTGAGGTGTGTGCCTATTTTGGTGAGTTTTTGAGCATGTTTAGGGGGTCAAATTAAGCTTAACGCGTCTATTTGAGTGAAAAAAACTTGCAAAGCAGGAACAATAGGATCCTTGCCCTTAGGGCGAGGACCCTAAAAATCTGTGTCAAATCCTCCCAGTGAGTTGCTAATTCACTGACCACGCTTAGAGGAGAATGAAAATTAGAGGAGAGGAATTTCAATCACGAAACACAGATCGTCCAAAAAGGGACAAAAATGTCAATTAATTTTAAGACCTTGACTTTCTTCTTAAATTCATATAAACTTTATTCTTGGAATTTCTGCTTGTTTTTTCAGATATGTTCATATTTGTCTTTTGACAATTTGATTTTTTTCTCTATGTTTGACTTTTTCCATCATTTTGACTATCTCAGTGAAGTAAAAAAAAAAATTTACCATCATACCATTAGTGTTTTCTCAGTTGCTTACAGGGTGTTTTTTAGAGGAATAGGTCATTATACTGGTAAACATGCTCCTGTCCCAACTATTTTGAAAGAGTTACAGGTGTCAACTCTTGGAATTCTGGTTTGCACTACATCTGAAGCTTTTTTTATGTGAAGTATGATTATTTCTCCTCATCCATAGCTGATGCCTGTGTGTCTAACTGAAGCTGAGGGAAGGCCTGCGGTGAACAGCAGTTACTTCTCCTCCATAAATCCAGCAGACGGTCAGTGTCTGCAGGAGAAATACAGCGACAAGTTCACTGACTGCAACTTTGGGCTGCTGGGGAATCTGTACGCCTGTGAGGGGAAGCCTGGGAAGGTAAACATGTATTTACTGATCAGCGCGGCCCTTAAAAGTGCTTTCTCATGGGCAAATTATGAACCGGTCTGGTTGAGTATGAAAACATAATTATCTCTAAGTTAATAACCTTAACATAGTTTTGATGAACTTCAGCCTCATCATGCTTGCTCCAGACATTTAAAAGGATAAACATTAACACAGAGAAGAGCTGAGCTGTCATGACCGCTCCATCTTTGTGTCTCTTCAGGTCATTGAGGTGCGAGCTAAGAAGAGGACAGGAGGACACAGCCTGGTGACGTCCTTGAGGAAAACTCTTGAAGATCACTATCCTGAGGAGAGCCTCGCTTTGGGGGGAACCTTCGTCATCCAGAAAGGAAAGGCTAAAATTCACATAATGGTAAATATCAGAGACAATGGTTAATACGTTAAGATACATGCACCATTTAATTTCAGCCTTTCATCCTTTTTACGCCATAGCTTATGGATTTATAATGTGTCACTGAGATCTTTATTTTAATCCTCATAACTGTTTTCACATTTTCAATCCCAAACAATCCCTTCTACATGCAATTTCATTTGTTTTTTTTATTTTATCAACAATTACCTTTTACTAACCTCAAGTGCAGGTGGATCTTCCTGATTTAAAGTCTGTGATCAGGCAGATCCATCTTGCCAATCTCCAATCTACAACAATTACCTTGCCAAATTAATGTGAATGTCTCTAGATGTAATTGTAGCTGAACCTCATTGTGGCACTTTTACGTAAAGGCTCTGTGAACTGGGCTTTTAACCCAGTGAATGTGATTGGAGGTACAATCTTCAGTCACCTGCTGGATATGCTTTTGAAAGGTTCTGCTCTCCCCAAACACTTTCTATGGGCTCTTTCCCAGCTGTACTAGTGAAATACATGGGATGGCCCATCTGGTGTGTCAAGTTAATCTTCCACTGTTTTGTCCAGAAATAAAAAAATTCAAGATTCAGACAATACAAATTCAGTAAAACATTATCCGTGGATAGTTGTTCTTATGATCATTATTAAACCAAAACAAAAAGTCATAGTACTTCTGGTTTGTCTCTACCCTTGCCCTAATTGTTGGTTTAAAACTAATTTATTTCTCATATTTAGAGCACTTTGAGGCAGGCAAGCAAAAAAAATGCTTGTCAAGCAACATAAATGTCCCCAAATATGGCACAAAAACACATTAAAATACGAAATAAACGAAGTTCTAACAGAAGAAAAAACAGAACACAAGGGCTGCAACCAACACTGAGCGGTTACCTATGAAGGAGTGGGTGTATGTCAAAGTACTGGCATCGCCACAAAATGGCTGTAATGGAGGGTCCTATTAACACAACATGTACTGAAGACAAGGCAAATGTATTTGTATAGTGCCTTTCAGCAACAAGACACTACAAAGTGCTTCAACCAATACATCAGAAACAATGAGAAAGGAAAAAGAAAGACTCATCAGAATAAAACATAAAAACAAAGATAAAAGGGGAAGAAAGGCTGAGCTAAGATATAGAAGAAATAGTTTTTGATTAAAATTAAAAACAAAATCATGTTTAAAAGATACTGTGCAATGCTGTGATTAAAATAGAAACTGAACTATATTGTTCATAAGACATCTGAAATTGTTACAGTGCAGTTCTTGTTTTAAAACGGTCAAGAAAAACTGAAATAAATCTAATCAATGGAACAAAAAACATTTCACCTTGATTTTATCGAAACTGAGAGTCTCAGCAGCTCTGCAGACTTCTGGAGGTTTTTTCCAGATATGTGGAGAAGAAGGCAGACCTGTACCAGAGGACTTGAGCGGTCTGGATAGTCCATGTGGTAAAAGGAGGTCACTGATGTATTTGGACCTCGAACCATTCAGCGCTTTATAAACTAACAGGAGTATTTTAAAATCTACACTTTGAGAGACAGGAAGCCAAACCTCAGACCTGTACATTAATGAGAACACACAAAGTCACGTCAGCTGACCGCGGTGCATCACGAAATAGCTATTACCAGTAGGTGGAGCTATGACAAATATTTCAGATGTGTTCTGTGCTTCTAGTCACACGGATACATTGCAGGCAAGGAGGCTGTAGGTGGGGTAACAGACATCACTGTTTTATTGTAAGATATCCAACTTCGATGAGCTGCCGTAGAATTTTGTTAAGAGCTGAATAACTGATTTTCTGCAGTGTGTCTCCTGGGTGATTTTGTAATTTCAAATAGACTGGATTTCCCTCCTGAAATTATTACCATAAATTTGTTACTTGAACATCGAAAATCCCAAAGAAAACGAATTCACAATCCAAGTTAGGAGAAAATATTTTAATGCTAACAATGTTTGGTGTTCAATGAAAGTTTAGTGGATATAAAAGTAGTTGTTGTAGTTTGTTGATGTTAACAGTAAATGTTAAATAACATGACTAAGGCCATGCACCATTAGTGGTTATACTTGTGTCAACAGAGGCATTAAGATTTTGTCCTTTCTTTTTACACCCTACTTTAGTTCTGCCTTTATTCTTTCACTTTACATAAACCAAGTTTTGAAAAGAATGAAACGAGTTAAACATGCGTCAAAGTAAAGCAGAGGATGAGTTCTTTTCTGTAGTTTCAATGGAAGAGAGGGCGGAGCTTCATAAAGGATCACTTCTTGTAAAGGGCGGGGCTTGACAGAGGGTCACTTGAGGGGTTGCTGGTTCCAGTCCTGGACATTTTTTTTTTTTTTTTTAAATGGCGTTTCTTGTTTTATTTCAATAGAGGAAAAAAATACATACAGTATAAAAATATGGCATTTGTTGTGATTTACTGGAGAAAGGAAAAAAGATTTTAAATATCAAAATATTTGAAGATATCCAGGCTTCATAGTGAAGTGCATTTGCTGTTGCCACACAGCGTGAAAGAGGTCCTGGCTTGAATTTTGGTCAGGGTCTTTTGGTCTTTGTGGAGTTAGTATGTACTCCCTGTTCATGCCTGGGTTCTCTCTGAGTACTCTGGTTTCCTCCCCCAAACCAGAAACACGTTATTTAGGTTAACTTGTTTTGCAAATTGCAGGTATGTGTGAGGGAAAATGTGAATATCCCTGGTTGTGTGTCTCAATTACTCCGGGGACAGGCTCAAGCCCCCCTGTTCTGAGATGGGATAAGCAATACAGATAATGAATCAATGGATGTGTAAGGATATCCTCAATAAGCTTTCCTTTGGATTTTTCTTTTGAGATAATTTTTACTAAAAATTACATCCAAGCTTATATTTACAATAGTTGTCTCATGTCTGTTTATCGACAGCCAAGAGAGTTCTCTGCCTGCCCCCTGAACACCAACGACGAAGTCAACAACTGGTTAAAGCACTTTGAGGTCAGCGCCCCGCTCATCTGTCAGTCTGTGCTGGTGTCCAGAGACCCTGTGAGTAAAAGACACACGCCTCTGATTTTTGATTTGTAATGGTTTTGATTTAATGGTCTTAATTTGTCACTTGTGGTGTACATTTGTTTTCAGGGTTTGGACTTGCGTGTGGAGCACACACACGGCTTCAGCCACCATGGAGAGGGAGGTCATTACTATATCGACACCACCCCTGACAGTGTGGAGTACCTGGGCTATTTTGTGCCTGCAGAGTTTGTGTATCGCATCGATAGACCCAAAGAGACCCACGGTGTCGGAAGAGATTAAAAACTCAATGAATGATTTAATTATCTTTACAGTAAAGTGTCTCCAGATGATTTCAGTGAATCAGTATGTGATTTTTATCAATATTATTTTGTATTTTCATAAAAGCACTCAAAGTTAAATTCAGGGGGGTTGTTCGATTCCTTTTTTGATCTTTGCACTTTAAATGTCATCTCTGATCATTTGTGTACATTTCTTTTAAGCAAAATCACTACATCTGATGGAATAAATGAATTGAAGAATTTCTCCTGGGTGTGTGCTTGACGCAGAACAGCAGCGAACCTCTCAGACAAAATTAAAGTTGGAGCATTAAACTTTTTTGTCAACTCTGTCCTGATCAAGAGAAAATGGTAAGACAGGTCTGAATCTGGATAGTCTTTTAGTTTAATTATAACCTGTCTTAGCAGAGTGGTGCACAAATGAGCCCAAATACAGACATGAGTTAGCATTTAGCACTTTCTAGTGTCCAACCCCCTCAACTAAATGGTATTTAGTATACCAGTTTCAGATAAGTGCCTGAAATAAAGTTTGTGGTGAACACACGCACATGAGGTTTTTGATGTTTCATAGGAATTAAAATGCATCTGATGTTGCCTGCTGTTTAATTGCCTTTTTGTGTGTTTAAAACGATGACTGCTGGCTAACTGCTAACAAGGACTAAACAAATGGCTTGGGACCTGACAGCAAGCATTTCTGATTGTTGTTTAATAATCTATATTTCATAAACTTTTGCCACAGCCATGTAACCTTGCAGTGCAGATGGATCTGCCTGATGTCTTATCAAGCAGATCCATCATGCCAAGCTCCGACTACAATGATTGTGAGCGGCCCAAAGTGGCACGGCCCAATCAACGTCCTTTAAAGCAGGAAGAGGAACGAGCTTTGACAGAGATGATGGCAGGAAGTGCTGCTGGTACAGTGATTAGCATAGATGCTATCAGCTTCAGTGGCAGTTTTATCAGATCTGGACCACATTTCTTTATCAAATAAAGAGCAAATGCACTAAGAACTTCAACTTCTAGAGAAATTATACTTTGGCTCCACCTTTGACAAGTTTCGCAGAGAGCTTGTTTTCTGAAGTAGCTCACATTCTGTCCTTTACACAGTGGCAGTAGAGCCCGACTTCAACATTATTGGATAGACAGAACAATTGCCCTATCTCCTGCTGGATATGCTTTTGGAGATAAATTTACACTGGAAATATTTTGGTTGCCTGGAAGAGAACTGACATGCTGTAGTTTGATAGCAGCTTACACATAGCTTTCCACTCTCGTGATTACATTTAAGCTTAAACACTGTAAAAAGTAGGTTTACTTGTTAAATTATCATGAAAAACACAACATTTAAGTTTCATGATTTTTTGTTAGCTACAGAGCTTACGATCAGAAATTATCCAAAACAGTGAAAAATCTAGTGGGCTTGCATTCGAGGGAACCAGTGCAATATGTCAAACGTCACCCCTGCAACAATCTATAAAGGAAAGAGTTCACTTATAAATGTTTTTAATATACACGGGGGAATTTGATTATTTTTTGACAAGTAGTAGTTGAAGTTTTACATCATGGGTCCAACCATCTCATAGTAAATACAGTTGAGCAGGCACTGAAGTGGTTTGTCCCGTTTAACATAATATTGATATATTTTTGGCCTATTTTAGTTTGGTTTTTAGTGTTTTTCTTTTTTTTGCCTCATGAAAACTCAGAAAACTTAGCATTAGCCAGACTGAAAAAATCAATATCAAAATAACTTTTAAATAAAAACAATTGTAAAAACTTAAAATTATTTATTTTTATTAAATAGGTGAGTATTGCTATTAATATGACATTCCATTTTTCTGTTGTTATTAAAAATGCCCAAGGTATTATTAAAAAAATCCTTGATACATTCAAAAAGTTATAAAAAACAAAACTATTCCCCCTGTAATTTCATCTTTGTTGTTGACTTGTTTGAGTGGCATAAGGAGGGCATTTATACAATGTTAATTTCTAGTTTTAATATTTTTTCTAATCAAAATGTGATTTATTTTGGTTTATGTGTATTACTGATTTTTGAATGGTGATTTATTTTAATTTCTTAACCATCCATCTATTATTCATAATACTTATCCCTCCTGGGGAAGTGTAGGGTTACAGCCCTCCCAGCTGACACTGAACAAGAGGCCGGCTCCATGTCCACAGACATATGGGGTCGTCAGTCAGCAGGTTAAAGTAGCTGGGGGTCCAGCACTCTCTCCCAGGAAACCAAACAGAGGGAGACCCATCATCTGTGGGTAGAGGCATTGTTGCTTTTGTCCTCAAAGAGTGAAGTGAGGGCTTCTTTGGTACTGCAGCTATTTGGTTTTAAGTTTTGTGCTTCGTTATGTACATTGTTAAATAGTGTCTTATAAAAGGGGCAGATCATTTAAGATTATTCTTCTTTCTGCTCCTTTTCATGTATTGTTTTGGCTTTTGTTTTTTGTATTTAAGAGCTTTCTTCTGTTAATAAGTGAAATGAACATTGTCAAGAAATGAAAGAAAATGTCAACAAGTGAAAGTCAAAAGGTAATCACAGGGATGAAATACCTTAAATAAAAATATAGTGTTATTTAACTTTTGGTGAGTTGTTTTTAAATCAAAACTTTAGAAATTTTCTTGAGTTAGAAGAACTTTTGAAAATCTATTTTCAAGATTTTTCACTGTTTACTCCTTGTATAGAAACATGGATAAAAGATGCCAATCAGTTCATAATATTTTCAAGTTGTGAGACAGCTTGTAAATTTTTAGTCAGGCTTTGGAATAAAAATGTCTCAAGTGTGTTTTCCTAGCTTAGATGCATTAGAAAATTACAAAAAATATATGTTTTTTTTTAAAGGTATGGCAACCATTTATTGATTACATTAGAACACTGAATTTAGCAACTGTGTATTAGCAATAACTGTAATCTCTAGTCCAGATAAAATATATATATTAGCATTAAAATATTTTCTCCTAAACTATATATAGACAGGTGTTTTAGACAAAATACAACTTCTTAATATCATTATTACTATTATTATCATTGTTATTATGATTATTTAATTATTTAATTAATTTAATTTCTTTCTGTCGTTTTTTTTTTAAACTTATTTTTATTTATTTATTTTTGTTTGTTTTTCTATTGTTAACAAGCAACATAGGTATGTATGTTTGTACACTTACCGTGTGGAAGTTGGCTGGTAATTGACTGGAAAGAGAAAACTGAAGCAGCTGCATATGTATGTTAGCAAGACCATAATATTTACATTATTACATTGTTTAAAAAAATTGGGCACCTGTAACATCTGTCAACCAAAAAATTGGTTCTTGCACGAATGTTGTTAATGACCCCTGAACTACAGAAAAGGCTCGGTTACCTCGACTTTTCAGCCTGACCATGAGGTACAACAGTGTTTTGTAACAGTAAAACGCTATTAAACCTCCCTAAACTTTCAGTTGTTTAAATTTCCGCCAACATTTAGTCTTTTATTTAAATAATTCAACATGCAGTTTTATGCACTGAAACACCGCCCTCTGCTGGCTGAAGCAGGTCACTACATTTCCCACAATGCTGCTGCCGCACCAGCCCGGAAGTAGGACGTTTATTGACAATATGGCCGCGGTGCTGGGCTTAGATTTGTAGAAAAATGTAATTTGACAGCGCTCGCCGGGGCCGCGATATCAACCTGTTTCCCATTCTGGACTGTACGGAGCAGATGATTTTGAATGAAGGGATCCTCGGAGAAACGGGACGGTGTCAGTGAGCTGAGGAAACGTCCAGAGAGTTCAACCCGACATGTCGTTTTTCAAGAGAAAAGGTGAGGAAGAGGCTCACACCGAGGGGCTGCAACGTCAACGGCACTTATCTGCCGAGAGAGAGGGGGGAGAGGAGCCCGGTAACATGGGGATGATGTAGTGTAGGCTGACCGCAGGATGATTAAACAAACAGAGTGGTGTTAACGAGAGGCTGCTCACTGCTGTAGTGTTAACAGAGTTAGCTTAGCGGTGGCCTCTCTATCCTCCCTCTGTTATCTAACCTGGAGTTAGCCTGAGAGAGGGGCTGAAAATGACAGATTTTACAATTAAACAAATGTGAATATGGTTTCATACGAAGCAATAAAGCGCCTGAAGTCAAATAACATCCCGGTTAGTTCAGATATCTGCGGTAGCACTTAGATTTTAAGTGTGAAGATGTGGTCTGGCAGCTAGCTGGTTTTGCATAGGCATGTTTGGTTTGATATATTATCTGAAGCCTTCAAGAAAAAAAAAGAGATTTATTCCTTTAATGTGTGCCTCTTTGTGTTGTTAAACCTAAAAGAATTAGGAAAATCTAATTCAACAGCTATTATTAGATTAGGTTATGGACAGTTTAAAGAAATAGCCTGGAATTGGCTTCTTGAATAGAATCAGTAAGTTTAAAAGAGAAAAAAAAGTTTTGTAGTTTAATTAAATATAAGAAGAGGATTTTATGTCAGAAATGTTTGAACAGTTGTCTTGAACAGGTGTTCAGTTGCTTAGGATCATCTGTTCTTAACCCTTTAACTGGCATTGTAACTGTGTGGTTGACTTTTAGTCACCACTGTATTTAAAACTCTGAAAGCCCATCTTTGTCTGTTTTCCTTATTCACCTCTCGGTATAGTGTTTGTAACACCAATATATATCCACTTGTGGCGCTGCTGTAAATGAATGTAATTGTTTGAGAACTAGAAAAAATCAGAAGTGAATCGTTGCTGCATAGCTCCTGAGAAATCTAACAGTAAGAGCATACATTAGAGTAAGAAAAAAATCTTTTCACATATTTCCAGATCCTCTAACAATCATAATTTAGTTAAAGGAAATAGATTTGACGATAAAAAATGTATCTATGATTCCTCAGAAAACTGCGGCAACAAAAAGCTAAATATCTTAATTTTGCTCTCTGTGATGTTTTCATTTGGGAAAAAAAAAAAAAAGGCAGAAATGAAAAAATCCATTCATGCCCAGAGGGGAAGACATGGAACATGCACATACATCATGAGAAATGTAAACAAACACTGGTGTTTGCTGTTCTTCATGTCCTCTTGTTGCTCACAGTGGTCGTAGAGGGGCAGATTTTTCTGTGAAAGCCAAAACAAGCTCAGTAGCTTCAGCTGCATGAATGACACACTGTATGTTGCTGCTGTTTCTGTTGTTCAGTGTTGGGGCTGTGACATCATTTATGAACATATCTGTATTTGTTGTACACTTGGAAGCGCAAGGCAGGCCTTTTTTAGATTTAAGCACTCTGGGACCCATTTTCAAAAATGTGCATTTTCGAGCGACAAAACACCGTATCCGTGTGGGCGAAATACCTCTGCACTGAAAAACTTTTCAAGTTTTCAAAAATGTGCATTTTCGTGCAGATACCCCTAAATTTGTGTGGATGACCCCTAAAGCTCCCATGAGGAATTAAAGATAATGTCAGCTTTGGCGACCCCTGTGGTCAAAGTGTGCATCACATCCATGAATGCAGTGGTCCCAACCTTTTTGTTCCATGGCACTATTTTATGTAAAAGCACAAAGAGATTCGCACACTAAAAGTAGCTCCCTTAAAGGATTTAATTTGAAAATCAGTGACTTTTTGAGTGATGATTAACCAAACCAATACACCTTTTGGATGCAGAGGAAAATACTGAAAAAACTGCGTTCATACAGTGCTGACTGTGTGTGCTACATCCATCAGTCGTCAGTCTGAGCTGTGATCTGCAGATACCAACATCATGTTGGTAATATTAAGCATCTCTATTTACACGTCGTCTGGTGAGAATAAAGCAAACAGAAATAATGTTGTGTCATTGCTCTGTTTGGACCTGTGTCCATGGCTTCTGTTTTTTGTGCTGGCAGTGCTCATTTTCATGACACAATCAAAAGACCATTGTGCTCAGTGTCCTGTGCACCAAAATGTCTTCTGCTCTCTCAGATTTATTGGTTGAAACCTATCCAGCTTTTAGCATGGAGCAGCATTCGTCACTGTCACCTTTCCCTCATAAACCAATCAGAATCAAAAATGGCCTTTGCCTCTTATTAGGCTCTCTCAATAAGAATGACAGCGATGGAAGTGATCTGCCTGGCTTACCTGGTGAGCAATTAGCAGCTGTAGCTTGTATTGAAACATGAGTCCTTTTCTTTGTGTCCCTGTTCATGGGTGTTGTTTTTACGAGGAAGGCAAATATTGAGAGCAAGGAGCTATTGAAAAACTTAATTAATATAAACATGGGAAGTTATTGTCAATTTTTGTACCGCTCCGGGTGGGCACCAAAATCTGGTATCTAGGGATGCCCAATATTATCGGTTTGATATCAGCATTGGCCGATATTAGCCTAAAAAGTTAAGTATGAGTATCGGCTGATATTGAAATTTTTGCAGATATTTACCGCTGATATATCAGCCACACATGTCGGTCAAATTACACAAATGTAAAATACTGATGCACCTTCTCATCACTGCATGGGTTGTTGCATGCTTTTCTTGTTTTACATTTGTTCGTCGCAAAAATATACTTAAACACTGAAAGAAACAGGTCTATTTTTGTGAAGTACAGAGCTTGTGCTCTTGACCAAAAATATTGGTATCAGTATCGCATATCGGATATCTGCAAAAATCCAATATCGTGCATTCCTGCTGGTATCAATGTAGTACTAGTTCTAACACCTCTTACACTTACCAAAATAAATAACAACACTGATTTTGGTGCTATATTTAGGTACCATTTACTAAATTTCTAGCCTAAGATGCCAAACAGTATTCACCTTCTCTGCTCAGGGAGCTGTCTAAACCCTGGCTGAAGGGGAAAAAAAATGTTACAGGCTACAGAGGCATTATCATGTGCAGTGGCAAGCGTGAGCATTACATTATTAACACTCTTATTTTCTCTTAAAAGTATCAATTCAGAGACCATTTATGCACCGCCACAGTTTTTCAAGTGTTGATTCTGTAGTGGTATTGGAGAAGCCGTCCAAAATACTCAACCCAAGTGCTGGTGAGAAGAGTTTTCAAACTGAGGTCGTGAGTGCTGCCAGCACCTGCAAGACTTAATATCTCTTCTGAGGCCTACCCTACTGGAAGAGGGTTTTTAGTATCAAATAACTTATAAAGGTAAAGATTGTTCCTAAAAGTTTGGTTTACATTTTCAGTTTATATAAGTCCAATCAGTCTTTATTCAAGTGTGTTTCATAACCAGTTAATTACTTTTCACAGGAGTTATTAACTGGTTCCTTTACTCCTTAAAGCTTCACAAGAGCTGTAGGGAGTAAAGGAGCTGATTGAATTGAGTCTTGACTTTCAGCATTGCTGGTCATAAAACCACAAAATTACAAGGCATCAATTCAGACTAAACCCCCAAAGCTTAAGCTAACAAGCAAAAGAATGGTTTAGGAAAAAGGACTTGATAATCAGCTTAATATTTTGATGTACTTTCTAATCTATACAGAGCTGCTACGAGAAGGCTGGTGGTGACAAATACAGGTTTAAATGTGCTGTCTCACTGTTACAGTATTTTTCTGGATTATTGTAATTCTAGGTTAAACCAAGATGACCTTTTTAGCTTTCATGTAATGTCCCATACTTATGGAACGCTCCCTTGGTGGACAAGAAATGCTTCACTGTGTTTAGACGATGGAATAGTTGACAGCCTCAATTTCTAAATATGTGTTTTAACCTGTTTGATATTTCATTTTTAATGAAAGGCTGTTATTCTTCAATTGGATGCACTAACTAATAAGGGGATTAGCCTAAATTATACTCTCACAGAGCCTCATCTCAGAGAGACATCCCGGAGAGGAGCAAATAGTGGATTAATGCTGTTACACTCAGCACTGTGTAAGTTTCAGAGAAAGTACCACCACCCACTTCCCCTCATCCAGGCATAAACTGTTGTGTCAACTTGATCAGAATATTTTCTTTTTACTGCTTAAAACACTGACAAGTGACAGCAAACAGTGATGCTAATACCATTAATAAAAACAAGCTAATGTTAGCTGATTACTACACATGTTCTGATGTTGAAGCATTTCTTAGTCTTCACTTTCCTAACAACAGAATTATTGATCCATCCATCATTTATCATCCTGGCAGTGTTGTAGGGGGAAGGATACTTCTGTATATATATATATATATATATATATATATATATATATATATATATATATATATATATATATTTAACCTTTATTTAACTGGATAAGTCCCATTGAGATCAGGATCTCATTTACAAGGGCGGCCTGGCCAAGAGGTCAGCAGCACACGTCAAATATAAATACAAATTCCAGAAAAAGGTTTAGGCAATAATATCTGAAGTGATGCTCAGGCAGGCAAAGACTGCTATTTTAAGAATATGTTTAATTTCATGGGTGTCCTATTAGGGTCCAACATATAGATTTTACATTAATATCCCAGTTTCGTTTATGATGCTTTTTCATTTATGATTTCAACTTGACTCGACCCTGCACCATTTGGGCAACACCCACTATGTTTTCCATTAGGAGTAAAGACTTTACCTCTTTAAGGTAGGTGGAGCCGTCATGGTGTAGTTGTGTGAAACTACCATGGCATCCCCAAAACAACAAAGGAGGAAATAGAGGTAACTGCTGCAGACCTCTACATGGCCTTTTGTCACTGTCAAATAATGAATTTTGTTCCAAAGACGGTTACAAGCAGCAACACGCCATCCTATCCAAAGCAGAGGAAGTGTTGGTGTCTCCACATCATGTTTAGTCTTGGCTCAGCCTGACTGGAACCCTGCTGGAGGTGAAACAAAAACTGTTCCAGGTACAAGGCATGATCACTAATGAAAAAATAAAACAGCCAAGCAGCGCCGAGGTGATAATGCTTAGTGGAAAAGCCCCATTAGTTTTCATGGCATTTCAATGTGTGTCACTTTGTAGAGATGAAAATTCAACAGCCTGTGCTGCAGTTCTAGACAATGGTCATTGCCTACACTCTTTTTACCAATCAGCCTTTTACACTCATCAGTAGACTGAAAGGGTTCAGAATTTACCACCTGAACTATGTAACAGACATCAGTCCAAATATGTGATCACTTATTAGGCTGTGTTCATTAGACTTTAATGAACTTAATTATAGCTGTAACTTTTGGCCTAGTGGGAAGTACTGAAAGAAGCCTTCTGGAATCAAAACATTTCCACAACCTCACAAATTCAGCAGTAACTTCAATTAAGTGTATTAAGAATCACCAGTTGAAACGTGGCAGCGCAGGTACAAATTTTAGTCTCAAGCCATGATATCTATCAATCAATAACAAAATCAAGAAGATGGAGGAAAAAAAGAATAAAATATTGAAATACAACATTTTTCACTATTAAATACATTTCAAGTAGGGGTGAACGATATGGACGAAATTTCATATCTCGATATTCATGCCAGATATCTCGATATCGATACAATATGATATGACTACAGGTTTGGTGAAAACCAAGCATTTTTCAGAAAAATAAATACATCATAATACAAAAGAATGTGGAAAGTGCAGTTTTAGCTCGGGAAAATCTATATCGTTTATATTGTTGCTTTTTCGATATTAATATCTTAAATGTTCATATCTCGATATCGATACGATAATGATATATTGTTCAGCCCTAATTTCAAGTCAGATGGACTGAGACTCAACCCACTAAATACAGTTCTTTAGTCAGAAGCTGCTTGATATGAGGCTTACCTTTAAGTGAATATATCTGTGTTTACAGTTAACAGAACCCAAAGTATAGAACGTAGCAGAGTAGTTCACATATCCTTAAGAGGATGTCCAAGCTTACTTTGGTTCTCTTCGGGGCTGATGTTTTTCAACAGATGTGTACCAAAGAAATGACTAACTGCAGACAAGGAAGTACATTTTTACTGGACCTCTACAGCTACGTACATGGAAGTCCTTTCACTGAGTGTGGTCAGTTGAAACAATTATGTCTCTGCTTTGATATAAAGCACATCAATGTGACAGCACAGGCTGGAGGAAGTGATTGTGAAAAGATTTCTACTGAGGTTGAAGTGGTTAAACTGAAAACTGAGGAAGAAGTAGTTGTGTTTACTCTCGAGACCAGAGCTGTAACTTCTCTGTCATAAACTGGCACACTGTTGTTAATCATCCAGAGTGAGTTTAGTGGCTTTTCTTTTCTAGGGAACTGTGGTCTAAACAGCTGACACAGCAGGTCTCTAAAATAAGGAAGTATAAGAGGGAGAGAGTGCAGTTGTGATGGCTCCTAGCAGGATGACACCTGGGGATGACGGGAAGTGTGTGCTCCCTGGTACAGTCATAGTTTAAAATGTGGAGGAATGTGTGGCTGTGGTTTTTATAGAAGTTATTTAGTAACGATAAACTCTTACTGTACCCTGTGTGTGAGTGTCAAATTCATTCAAAACAAGACTAACATGATGTTGTACAATGTTAGTTCTTCAGATTAAGTCTAATACAAATTTTCATTTTATCAGTTTTGTTCACTTGTCCTTCAGTTTAGTTCTGTTGCTCTTATCAGGCCTCCAAAGACCTTCCTCCCGTCTGTTGTTCTGCTGAAACATTTCTGACACACTTTGTAAAGAAGAGTAGCCGTTACATTATTCACAGCTATCAATCGACTGAAATGAAACACAGTCTGAACACTGTCATTTGTTCTGCCAATTCTATGAAAGTAGTTTTTTTAATTTACAGCTGTTTGTAGGTCCAAAGTAGAGCTGAGTGATGTTGAAAAACATACATTTAGATATTTTTTTCCTTTTGTGATATTTATTGATACTATTGAAGAGAAAAATATCCTCAAATTTTAATGTAGATTCAAGAGCTGTTGCATTTAGAATTTTTGGGTCTTAATTTGTTGTCTGATTCTAGTCCACCGTTTGTGAGTGCAGTAGGTTGCATCTAAAGTTTTAGTTCAAAATGTTTGAACAAATGTCCTGTTGTTAATGAAATTAGAAGTCTCCTATTCCTAAACAGTCTGATATTTAACTTTGTAGCCAGACAGACAAGGTTGAAATTTAAGCAAAAACAAAAACGATCGTCTTCAACAGCTGTATTACGGTCTTAGAATGATTGAAAACGATGAAACGTTCAGATGAAAAATAATGTTTGTGAATAGTTATTTGTGTGAAGACAAAATTGCTGTTTTTTTACATCTAAGATCAGTATTTATGTTTAGGATGGGAGAATTGTAATTGTGATTGCCCTGATGAACTGAGATTGATAGGGCAGCATCCAGCAACACCGTAGTAGGTCTGGGCTCAGCCCCCCTTTGCCGCTCTGTGCTCTGCCCCTGCCTACTTTCCTTAAGCGCTCTGAAGGGCAAACACGCACAGAGTAAGAGGAAGGAGGAAAGCAGAAGATGTTTGTCTTGATGTTAATCTCTAAAAATAATGCTGTCACTGGTTATTGTGCTAGTATAATGCATCCACCTCACAGAATCTAAAAAGTTATCTTCACTTAACATGACGATGGAAACAGAAGGAAGGAAAGAAAACTCGTCATGTAGAGATGCCGCACACATCATCGCACTCCAACAGTTGATATACTATCACAGCAGCATGTTAGTGCAACATCTGACTGAACTGTCTGTATGTTGACAAGCAGCGGAAGAATCTGTTGTTATTAATAGAAAGCTCAGTAGAGACGCACCATGTGTAAAGTGTGTGCCTTGCGTGCCGTGAAGATGTGTCTCTGAAGCAGCCTGGCCATTAAATGAGCTTACAGGACAAACCAGATTCTTCATGCACAGTGCTCTGTTTTCTGGCTTGTGAGGATGATTTAAGATGGACTTTGATCATTAGTCATGAAGAAGAGCGAACAGGCCCTGTAGGTCTCCATCAACCAATGCTACTTTGGCTGAATGACATTCTTCAGGACTCATGACCAACACTGCACATCCTGTGCATGCACACATTGAAATCACAGAAAATAATTCAATATATTGTTCAGCCCAAATATGAAGTGCTTATTTTTTGTTTGCTTGATAATTAAAACCCCACTTTTTTTTAATTTCTAAAAAGAAACAGAGATTGTCAAAAAATAACTCTGCAACTTTTCAGTACCATTTGAAACCCGGTGTTGAACGATATTGTCTCAGTCATTTCAGTAAACTGAAGTGCTGAAGATGCCTTAAGCTTAAAAAAAACCCTAATCTAACACATAGGACAGGTGCTTTTGAGAGGAAAGAATCAATCAGACACTACATCTGGCATTGAAGTCTTGCTTTGCTCTTGTTGAGTCAAGACAGTGCGCAGGAGATTGCTTGTGATTTTTATATTTAAGGGGATAGTGACGTATTTTTCAAGTGGGCTTGCATAAGGTTAATTTTGAATAATTTCATTAGCCAAAGTGATTCGGTCAGCTCTGCCCGTATAATGGGAAAACAGTCACATAATCAAGGCTGTACTTTTCCGCAGCTGAAGCCAGCAGTTTTAAAAAATTCACTTATTGTAAGTGAAAAAACCCACACAACATTTGGGTAATTGTTCACTTCACTAAACACATCTGCAATACTTAAGTTTTCTTCTAGCTGCTCCTTCATTTTGGATCCTTCGTGCCCCCCTCTACCTAGAGCAAAGTAGTACCAATTAAAGGGACTTTATGGCATAAAAATGAGGCATTGTTAATTTGTTTAGTGCTGAACTGTCCCTTTAAACTGGACTTACTCATGTCTTAATTGTCTGAACAATGTAAATAGAGATCAGCTGCCGAGCCTAAGTTAAGAAAACATCCAGAAAACGGTCTAAAATGAGCATACTTTCGTTTCAAAATGTTCAGTGTGTAAACCATGTCATTTATTTTGTGGCATGTGGCTGCTGTTTTGCAGTGCTAGCACATG
Source organism: Cetoscarus ocellatus (assembly GCA_037902135.1). NCBI lineage: Eukaryota > Metazoa > Chordata > Actinopteri > Labriformes > Labridae > Cetoscarus > Cetoscarus ocellatus. The sequence goes on from JBAMNC010000142.1 coordinate 905,946, forward strand.
GGGTAAACTGGCCTTGTGCTGGACTGCTGCAGGTCTCGAACATAGACATGCGTACACAAGGTGAGATCCTCAACATTCATGGGTCTTTCAGTATTGTATTACGTTGGTATTGCAGTACTGAACTTGTATTATTGTCAAGGGGTTCCAAAACATTTGGTGTTCACATCCTTTGATGATAACACCATATGAAGCACGGGTGCGTGATATGAGGTTTTTGGCCCATACTGATATCAACAAGGCCTTGGAAAGCCTGTTCCTTTCATGGTTACAGTCCAAGTGTGTTAGAAACAGATGTGGAGCAAGAAAAACATTATTTATTCCTATATATTACACTTTTAAATTATAAAAGTTTTCATTTAGATGATGAGGTAAACCAGAATACACATTTGTACATTCTGCCAATATTACATCTAATAAATGGGATATGTATGTCCAAAATTGTTCATATCTGCCAATACCAATAATCAGCTTTTTAGGCATTTATCTGCTGATACCAATATTGTTCTGATAATATTGTACATCCCCAGTATAAAAGAACTGACATTTTGGTATGGTGAGAACCCCGATCTGGCTTAACATATTCCAAAGCACATATTGTGCATTGATTAAGAGCTTTGTCCCAAAAAGTGTCCATCAGAGAGAATCACCTGTGCCATTTGTCCCAACCTTGATGTCCCATTTGTTACAGCAGGACTTTAATCTTGATCACTTTGTGCAGCAACAGCCTGAAAAGAGGACATGAATGTTAAATCTGTCTTTATCAGCTTTAGTCCACGTCTGCCTCCTCGCTTTCATCCCACTGCAGGTTACACATTTCATCATTTATGCCACAGCTTCTACAAACTTCTGATAGATCATCAAGGTCACAGATAAAAAGAGGGCGCCTGCAGAGTAAAAGCGTTGTCAGTCCTGCTTTATATGTAGTGAGAAGGACTAAGTGAGCTTTCACAGCTTCCCTTTCTCATTTCCTCATGTGAGAGCAGCAGCAGGGAAGCAGGCCTGCTTGTTTGTTAAACATGGTTACTCATGGGTGTATTACTTCACTGAAGTGTATCATTATGTAATTAGTGCCTTCCAGTCTTACCGGTGACCCAACACTGCCTCTGTACCTCACAGTGTCAGTCAGTGGTATGAATATTCTCTAGTGCTGACCTGTTTTTGTGAATCAGACTGTTGTATTCTTAAGTTACAAATCTGCTCTTGTCTTTCTCCCTGCAGCGAAAAGCAAAGAACCCGAGAGAGTGACTGATGTTAAAGTCAATAGAGGTGAGCTCAACATTGCTTTTGTTTTGTTATGAAACTGTCACACATTTCCTTTTCATGGTGAAGAGTAAAATGACACAAAAACAGAGAAGAAGTGGGCTACTTGTGATGCATTTTTTGACCCAAGGCATTTGCAAATCATGATGGATTTGTTGGCATCTGTGTCATGTTGGAGCTTAGATTGACCTTTTCTAAAGAAGAATTGATTTTGCTTTATCTTGCTCAAGTTGGCTCTTTTAGTGTTAAATCAGGCTGGTAATGTTGCCCCAAAAAGCCACCATTTTGACCCCAGGCTAATCAACCAAACACATGCAGCTCAGAGTCAAACACAGAGCAGTCTGTCCGCTCAAATATATCTCACACCCCCGAGGCCTCCGTACACAAACTGTGAGCTCTTTCAAAAACCTGCACTATAAAGACCTTTTCAAACACGCTGATGTCAGACTCAATTCAGGCCGCTCACAGCCTTGATATCATTGTACTCTTTTTTTTCTCCTTTTCTTGTGTAACACTCATTTTCTAACCGCCTGCAGCCCCAGCCAGTCCAAACTCACCCTCGCTTGGCCTGAGGAATCACCATGCAATCCAGGAAGCCGCGGGGCCAAGCCATGTGGCCATCAACGCCATCTCCGCCAACATGGACTCCTTTGCCCGCGGCCGCACCGCCATCCTCAAGAAGCAGCCAAGTCACATGGAGGCGGCACACTTTGGAGATCTCGGTAAGGAGTCTATGTTTATTTCTCTGGACTAGAGGTGTCATAAATAATCTTTTAATCGATGCACCGTGATGTGGACGTAGATGAAGATGCATCAGTGCAGAGACGGTCCATAATGTGAGGCTGCAGCTGGACTGCAGTATCAGTTTTGTTTCTGAGGAAGAAAAAAAAAAGTATAGGAAGATGAAACCTATGAAATTTATTTATTTTGGTTTGAAAGGAAAATACATTTTTGCTGCAGCTGACCTCAAAAACCATTTCTAATCAATAAAAGGAGACTGCTTGTATTTCTCTTATCTGAACAGGAGTCTGGTGCAGTATATGGAAAAGATGCTACTCACTTGCGTTGCATCATGATTCATCGGGATATCAAATTGAATAGGGATGGGAATCAAAAACCAATTCCAGTTGAGAATCGTTAACAGCTCCATCAAAGTATTGATATCATGAGTCTTTTTGCTAATCAATTCCCTTATCAATTCCTTACACTGACAGGTTTCAGAAGCGGTCAGAATTGTGGCTTAATTTTTTACAAAAAGCACCTACTGCACAACCTTAAGTGAGTGGAAACACCAGCGACTTGCAGAAGCAGTTGTCTATGCTGTGATGTGTGTTTGACATTGTTCCCACTGAAAATATACAGGCCAACATTTGCCAACATGGAGAGTCTGCAGGAATCAATAAGGGAATCATTAAAGAATTGGATCGATTGGCAGGATCGATAATACCATTGGTATCGATAAAATCTTATTTCCCGTTCCTAAAATTCAATGAAATTGTTAAATTATAATATTGATAGAACTGAACTGTGACACAAGTGAAGATGCACAGCTCTGCCAGGTCTGATACAAATTATATGAGAAATTAAACATCTGACCATAAAGTCTTAGTTTTATCCTTAAACATTACTATTCTTGATTAAGAAATGTTAAGACATTTTTCCATCATATTTGAAAAGTCTAAAGTGATTTCTTTTTTATGTTGTCATTGATTTGGTTTAAGTGAAACCAGGCTTCTGCAATAGCATATGCAGAACAAAAAAAATGCAGCACGTAACAAATAATATGCAGATTATTTTTGTCAAGTGCTTGAGATATTAGAAATTCTGAATAATAAATGGCATTTGTAACAAAACCAAATCCAAATGAAAGACTTTAAGCTTCCTTTTAAATCAACTTAACAAGAATCTGATTCAATTTCATCCGTTTTTTTCTCTTTGGTGAAGATGGTAAATAAGTCCACATTGTATTTCTACTTCAACTGCACGTGCGACTTAATGTTATTCTTTTTTTAAAATTCTCTTTCTTTTGAATGTTTTCAAATAGATTAACTAAATACAATAAACTGAACTAAAATATTAATGGTCAGTACAGTGGCGCAGCAGGTAGTGCATGTGCCTCACAGCAAGAAGGTTGCTGGTTCAATTCCCTGGTCAGTCAGGGCCTTTCTGTGTGGAGTTAAAAGAAAAAAGTTAACCACTGAGTTACATCAACTTGGGAATGATTATTTCAAGTGGGAAAAGTTTTAACCTGATACACCCGAGGGCCTGTTCAACATATTTTTCACTGGTCCATCTTTGTCTGTAGAAAGTGTTTGGGATTGGGCAGAACCTTTCAAAAGCATATCCTGCAGGTGACTGGTTGATCGTTCCGTCAATCACATTTATTACAGACCAATCAGATAATGATGTAGGCAGACGCTACCGCTACAGCGTAAAATTATAGACTGTAAAAGAACTGGACATGTCATAGGAGCCTTTAACACTGTTGATGCCCTCTGAGGGATGCTGCCCTACTGCATGTGCTATCTCAGCCTAACTTTAGCCCCATGTACTCAAACATAGAGGCCCTGTTGAGGCTGGTCTTAAGGCAGTACGGCCAATAGCAGCCCCCCCCTCCCCAATGAAATCCTCAATGAAAGAAAAATGGGCACAATGTAAAGAAATTCATCCCCTCACATTGAGAGCACATAGATGTGTTATAGTTTTAGACTAAAGCCGTTTTTTAAACCTGGCTGTAAAGAAGTGCATTAAGGCCATAAAAACATCTTTCCATGCATACAGTCGCTAACCCCCAAATTCCACATAACGCGAAAGCGCCGCGCTCTTGAATCGTACTGCGGAGCATTTAGAACCCACTGTAGTCTGTCAGACGAATTCCACTGCCTTTGCTGCGGTGTGCCAGTGCTGCTTCGCTGAAGTGCCAGCGTGCGCCAAGGCGCTGAAGATCTGTTTTCTACGCGGCTTCAAAACCTTGTAAATTCACTGTCGTTGAGAAGCACCAGACAGGAAGTCAACGTGTGGAGTATCCGGAACTTTCAAAATAAAACACAATGCATGGACTCCTGAACGTAAATTTCCTCAATAGATTGTCATTATGTCACAACCGGAGGCACGAGGTTGTGACATAATGTGTGTCAGGTTTCTAAAGCCAGCCTCAAGAGGTCACTTGGGGTACTACAGATTTTGGTACTTCCCCGTGGGCCTCCATTTTTAGCCCTTGAGATGTCCACCTGTGTAAATACAAACTAAAGCCACTGTGTAGAACAAACTGTTGCCATAACATGTTGGACTTGGAGCAAAAATATAATTCTAGCGAGAAGTGCTTTCAGTGTTATTTGCTTTTCATTTAATAGATAAATGCGGTCAAGATCTGATAGAACTGCTACTAATGCTGTTAGCATTTTATGCTAATCTCTGTATGAGAAGTCACTTTCTACTGACGTCTCACTTACAGCTCCCACCTCTTCCTGCTTTAAAAGATGTTGATTGGGCCGTCCGGGTTTGGAAAACTCAGTCATTGTAGACTGGTGCTTGGCAAGATCTGTCTGATTATAGACACTGAATCAGGTGGATCCAGCTGCTGTGCAAGGTTAGAAAAATTACAAACTGGCATGTCACATTTTATAGATCTGTCTTACAGCCTTTTAATGCTTGAATCAAAGAGGGAAAAACCTAAAATAGTAAGTTAAACAGTAGTTTGGGACAATAAAACAAAAGTAAACGTTGCTCTGGGGTATCTATAAAAAGAGGGAGAATGCTTGAGGTGCTTGCCTCAGACAGTCTGTACTGTTTATCAAGTGTCAGTCTGCTTTCTTTTTGAAAAACAGGCAGATCACTTCATCTTCCTTAAGACAGGAAAGAAACTACATCTGCGAGTTTGATTCATGAACTCCTGGTAACCTATGGGGTTGTCAACATTTTCAGGATGCCTTGGTATGGCATGTCTCTTTCATCATCAACATGACATTAACAGCATGTGTTGAAGGTGTGTTATGCAAGAGACAAACACACCTTCATTAATCCACACACGGGATTTCATGCATCTGCTGTGACAAACACCCAAACATTCCTGCACCATTCTGTGATGCTGTCCTCACAGTCCATCCTCTCACACCGAAGAAACACCCCCAGCCTCTTTATCAGAAGTGCTCTAAAAATAAACTGTATACGTTCTCTGTCTGTGGATGCCAGAGGTGTAAAGAAAGGAGCATCGTGCTCACGTGTTTACGACAGCAGCGGCAGGAATTCCAAGAGCCATTTATTTTCTAAAAATACCTGTTGTGAGTCAGAGGGAGGTGAGGTAGAGGAACCTGTGCTGCCGCTCGGACAGCAACGTCTGAACCAGACTCACCAGACGTTGAGGTTTAACATGTCTGAGCTGTAGTTTCAAAAGAAAAAAGAGAAAGGAAGGAATTGAAGGAGGATTCAAGACAAAGTGGGCTAGTATCATGTGTCTGTAGGCATGACATGACTGTTTGAACACGAGCTGAAGGCAAGTTAGTGTGAAAAACTGATCTCTCACGGTTGAAGTTCAGCAGGACTGGACAAACTAATGTTGAACATGGTCATGTGATTTCCCTGATCTCTTTTCAATGTGGTGATTGAGAATGTAGAAGATGTGAAGCATGTCAGAGGTACTTTATTATTTCTAAAAAGATATTAGATGATTGTAGTTTGATGAGCTCATGCAGGCACGGGGCTACAGTGGTTGCTTTGATTTTGACAGCTTTTCTAAATAACTTGGCCCCAGATCTGTGATTTTTAGAAGTCTGAAGGCTGAATGATTCGCCCTGCAGACGCAGTGGCAACTCTTAATGCATTATTTTCTTTTCAAAGGGCAAACAGAACCGCATGAAGCATCAGCCCACGCCACAGTCTCTCTGAATGTGCCATGACTCATTAGCAGAGCTCTGAAGCTTGTTTGTTTTCTTTTAATAAGTGTTTGCTGTCCCTCAGGATTGTGGATGTTATTCTAACAGGTTTAATTTGAAACTTGTGGAATCATTTAATAACATTGCTTCCCTTAAGGGGTTCGGCATGATACAAGTACAATCAAATAAAATTAGCCATAAGAGGGCTACACATTAAATTTCAATATTATTCTTTCACTGCAAACTTTTACAATAAATGTACTGCAAAAGTCTAATTTATTGCAATAAATGCAACAACTGTCTTCTAAAAAATGCAAGGCTTTCTAACTCAGCATATTTTCATTTTGATGTTCTCACACCATTTTCATGCAGTCAGATGAAACTGGAGTCCGATAGCACCCAAAATCTAACCAGTTCATCCTTGTATCCAGTTGGTCATGTGGACAAAGTTTAAAGAAAATCCCTGCAACATTTTCTGAGATATTACATTCAGAAAGCTGACCTACACAGAAACGTGTGGACAACATAAAGACATAATTCAGACATCCTTGACTGTGACCAGCCTGGAGGCATTAAAATCTTATTGTGCATCAAACGTTTTTTTTTTTGTTCATGTATTACAGGCCTAACAGAAAAGCAGACTGTGAGACAAAAATGATTAAATAATGGTGTTTGGCTTCAAATTGTAATTTCCTATGTTAAAACTTACAGAAACTCAACGCACATGTTTAGAATGATTTTCTGAATTTTTTTAATGTCACAAAATATTAATATTGTGCAGCTGCCTGATATAATGTCTGTAATCAGGCAGAGCCATCTTTCCAAAGCACATGTTCAGCTGAGAGTTTGTCCTACGAAGTGACTCACATTCTGTCCTTCACACTGCGGCATTAGCGTCTGCCCGCTACATTATCTGATTGGCCTGTGATGAATGTGATGGATGGAGCGATTGTCTAATCACCTGCTGGATATGCTTTTGAAAGGTTCGCCCTCCCCAAACACTTCCTATGGGCTCTTTGCCAGATGGACTAGTGAAATAAATAAATTGACCGGTCCATCTGTTGTGTGCCATGCTAACAAATTTTCAATGCCTCTTTTTCTGTTGACATCGTTCAATCCTAGATTATACTGTAGATTATTTCCAAAAAATATAAAAATTGCCAACTAGAAATGCTTGAGGGGCACAAACCCCCACCAAGACATTGCCAACGGTATCATGCAAGCTATCGTCAAGAATGTGGAAACTTCCCTAAATAGCAATGTTGGCAAATCCTTACAGAATTTCCAGGATTCAGATTCCGATCCCCGCCAAAATCTAATCCCTTCTTTTTTGTGCCATGACCAACATTCTCCGTTCATCCAAATCTGTTATTTAGTTTTCAAGTTATCCTGTTCACAAACAAACTCAAAAATGCTGGCAAAAACATAACCTCCTTGGCAGCGGTAAAAATTGCAAATAACCCTCTCCATATACTGTCCAAACTTCTTCAATATGTTGTCAGTAGATTTGTGCATTTCAGACAGTGCTTCCTGTTTTACTTATGTCATGCTTTCTGGGATATATGACTGAAGATCTATGGTTTTTAAGGTCATTAAAAAAACATGGAGGAGGGTGTTTCTAAAAAATTAAGTCTTAAAATATTCGTAGGGATGCAAGATATTGAAACTTTGCCGATACCTGATATTTCAGAAATCAACGCTGCTGATACTGATATTGATACTGATATTATTTGTCAAGAATACAAAACTTCCTCTTTACCAAAATTGACTTGCCATTTCATGGTAATGGTTTATGAATGAGAGAAAACAAATGTGAAATAAGAAAAACACTTTTGATTTATAAAAGCGGACTTCAGTGATGATGAGGTAAATAATCATGGTGTCCTTCTACATTCTGCCAGCCAGTACATGAGATATATGGCCATTTGATGAGGCCAAATTATCAGCAGTGAATATTTGGAAAATTTCTATATCAGCTGGTACCTCTAATTAATTTTTTAGGCAGTTATCTGCAGATACCAGTAATATTTTGTGTCCCTAAAAAGTTAACCTTTAGATGAAGCTGAAGTTTGATGACATTCAGAGGGGACTCTCACCTCTGACCTTTTCATGCATTCATACAAGAAGCACTGGGCAGGACACAGCTGCTGTGGACGTGCCATTTTGAAAAGTTTGTCTGGATTTAATCATCTGAGAAATTGCAAAGTCAAAAGCCTCTGACAGAGAAAAGGAGAGAAAACATGAAAATTCAGCTCACAGCGCAGACCTCAGCCTGAACCAAATTATCTCCTAAAATAAAAAAGCTGAACTAAAGAAATTCATTTTTTCTCTCTTACTTCAAGTTGCAGCTACCATCAATGAATTGCACATTTTATTGCTCAGCTAAGCTTAGGGCTTTATCTATCAGGAACATTTCTTCTTAGTCTGTTATTGTAGTCAAATCTCATCATTTATAAAAGTAATTGGGAGTTTTACATTTTCTATCTTAAATGAGAAGGAAATAAACATGGACTTTTCATGAATGCGACTTGCATAAAATTATGAAGAAAGCTGCTTTTTTATGAAATAACTTGATTAAGATTTTAGTAAAATTATTATAAATTTTGGAATCTTTAAATCTTGGCTGTGAAACACTTTTGCATGTAATGCCAACACAAACAGTCTTATTTTTTTTTATCATAATTTGTTAAGAGACAAAAACTGAGCAGAACAACACACAAGAAAAGCAAAATCAGTCAGAAGAAGACATGGGGACTGGCTGTTAGTTTGATAATGATGTATGCAAACAGTGAGTGTGAGTGTGGGTGTAGTCTGATTAATCTGCTAGAAATCAAGTGTTTTGTGAGGACATATAAGCAAGGAGGTAAAAGAAGCAAAACAATAATCTCTGTTTGACAAATAACATAATGACACCTTTTCAAAAGAACCCCAAACATTGTTTTCTGCACCATTTGTTCCAGAAAAAGAGGTTGAGCATAACAAACAGGAAAAAAATGGGACAGGCTGATACAAGTATCTCCAATGGAGGTCCATTTTATCCAGTAATATCTTCCTGGTGATATATCATGGAGACCAGCATTCCCCACACTTGAGAGTGCTTTGGCCCAGTTTGAGGCCTGAAATTCTGCTGGGGTCCACCGAAACCATTATACAAACACAGCATGAGATGAGTGTCAGTGTGAGCATGAGACAAAGTGTTAACCTTTGCTTTATTTCACAAACAGTGGATTGCCATGTGCTCACTTAGTTTTGCCAGTGCAACTAAAATGAATCAAACAGTAGAATCAATACACTGTAAAGCTTGGATCCTGACTGAAAAGCATGACAGCAAATGTAACAGAAGGAAAAATAAAAGAGGCAACTTATTCATAAAAAGAAATACCAAACCTGAGAAAAGCATAAAAGCTATATGATTTCAATGAGGGAAAAATATTTTCTATTTTAGGAATGCATTACTGTGCAATAACAGAATCCATCACAGCCAGGCTCATTGCCAGCACCAGATGGACTGTTCATTATATTTCACTTGTCCATCTGGGATAGAGCCCATAGAAAGTGTTTGGGAATGGGCAGAACCTCTCAAAAGCATTTTAAAGCTGTTATTACCTCTGCTGAGTCCGTTTATTATTTGTTTTTGTGTATTCCAGGTCATTCCAGTGTGAACTATCAGCCTCAGGAGACCCGCTCTCGTCTGTCAAAGACAGTGGACCAAGTCCTTCGAGATAACGTGGCAATACCCCACTACATGCATTTCATGGAGTTACGGGGTGCCGACCACCTGGTCCGCTTCTGGCTAGAGGCAGAGAGTTTCCGCTCCACCAGCTGGTCCAGGGTCCGAGCACACAGTCTGAACTCTGTCAAACACAGCACGCTGGCTGAGCCCGTCCCGGCCTCAGCGGACGGCTCAGAGCCTCCAGGACTGAACGATAGTACACCAAACTCTCTGTCCCGGGACAGCAGCAGAGAACGGCTCACAGTGCAATTTGAGCAGCAGGACTCCTCCAGTACGGATGCAGGCCTCAGACCGGGGACCCCTCGAGCAGACACTCCCAGCAGACAGAACCCCTCCAGGACTGGGACTCCCTACAAAAATCAGGCCAACAGCACCCTGAGAGACCTCTCCGACAAACTCATGAAGAGTGAGTAGACAACACTTATGAGCTGCTGCTGATGCTTAATCAATGAAAAATCTGGATATCTAGATTATATGAACATTATAATCAAATATATTCTTGGCAGGAGCAGTAAAAGACTAGCTTCATCTTTATTTGTCTTCTGTTATTATCCTTTATTTGTCTTTTGAGAGCTACCCACAGCTCTGTGACAACCTGTTGACTTTGGGAAGTGAGCTCAGTTCAAGCCTCAATAACAATGTGAACATTTCTTGAATTTCTTTCAGAGTAAAAAAAGTCCTCTTGACCAAACAACAAGCTAGCTGTAGTTTGGACCAAAAACCTCAGTCCCAAGAGCACATCAAAAATTGAAGGAATAAGGATGAAAAATAAAGTCAGCCACAAGGGTCTGTTTTTCCCTTTTGAATAAGTTATTTGGGGCTTTTCTGCCTTAATTTGAAGCAGGAGTTTGTAACTTTTCACCCAAAAATAGTAGTTTTGAAGTTGAGAACAATAACTTTTAAGAGGGAGAAAGGCCCTGGCTGTGTGCATCATGCCATATTTATCTATTCCACACAACGGTTGCTCTCTTGTGGGTGTGGTAAGGCTTTGTGGTACCACTTCAAACACCTTCCCTTAGCTATGAAGAGGCCAGTAAGCCCATCTCTGTACTGTTGCACAGGCTAAGGTGAAGAGGTAGAGATGGAGTGCAGCGAGCTCTCCTGAGGACCTTTTTTGACTTTGTGGTGGTATCAGCCATCTATTATGGAGTGGTCTGCTGGGTCTGCTGGGGCAGCAGCAGGAGGGCCTCCTGATCAGGAGGGCCAGCTCAGTCCTGGGGTGCCCCCTGGACTCTGCAGGTGGTGGGAGAAAGGAGGATGCTGGTGAAGCTAGCATCCATGCTGGAGAGGGACTCCCACCCCCTGCAGGACACTGACAGCCCTGTGCAGCTCCTTCAGCGACAGGCTGCGTCACCCAAAGTGTGTGAAGGAGCAATACCGCAGGTCCTTCCTGTCTGCTGCTGTTAGACTGTACAACCAGCACTGCTCCCAGTCACCATAAAACAGTGCAGTTCTCCAACAACATGCCATTATACATCCATGTACAATTACTTTGTGAATGTGTAAATAATTCTTATTGTGTTGTTTTTTAGCTTTTTATATTTCTAGTCTTTTTATATATTTATAATAATGTACACACTGCTCTTTTATACTTAAGTCTATTTTCTATTTATCATTGATGCCCCCTTTGCTGCTGTAACACTGCAAATTTCCCGCGTGGGACGAATAAAGGTTTATTCTATTTTATTCTATTACTCTATTCTATGAGAATGGTGATGTATAAGGCCAAGATGAATAGAAGAGAGAAAGTGTGCAAGACTAAAGAATAAAATAGTTAAACTATTATTGAATCAACTGTCAGACCACTTAAAAGCTACATACAGTTACTTTGAGTGGATAGGACTTGGAAAGTTGGGATTGAGAATTGACATTCATGAAGAGGCTCCAGGCTGGATTTGGGCACGGGCTGCCTGCGGTGAGGACAACCTCAGTTCAAAGGTGCAAGTCTAATGGCGCCCATTTTCTTTTTAAAAATGCACTTTTGAAGAAATAATGTCATTGCAGTGCACAAGGATAAGACAAAAGCATAGAAAAGAAAAGGAAGCTGTAAAAAATGAAAGGAATACAAAAAATAAAGATAAAAATACTTTTTACATTAAACTCAGATCTTACAGAATATACATTTTCTTTCTGATAGGAAGGTCTGTTGGTTCTACCTCAGACTAGACCCATGCTTAAAAAATCGATATGGCAAAATATAGTCAAGTACGTCTTGTCGATAGGTGTTTCAGTACAGATTTTACAGAACTGATTCGGCTGTTACAGCAGTTGTCAAATAAACCTTGGATAATAACCTCCACCCAGGAATTAATGTTTTGCCTGCAGTTGTCTGTTTGTTTGTCTGTTTGTTTGTTAGCAAGATTCCACAAAAACTACTGGGCAGATTTTGTTGGAGTTTTCATGAGATGTTGGTAATGGCCCAACTTAAAAATGACTAGATTTTGGTGGTGATCCGATGACCGCTTTTGGCGAATGATTATTTTTCGCTTAATAATTGTCAAACTATTAATGATGTCAATGTGGAACTGTTGCTTATGGGTGTAACAGCAATATGTGAGCTACCTTGGCCGAGGTCTGCACTCTCCAAGTGCTGTCTTGTGTTATCAGTGTCGCAGTTGAAAAGATGGCAGCAGAGGCCAAACTACAAGACGCAGCATATGTTTCAAATTTGAAATTGCTTCTTAGATCTTTGAGGACCTGAAATCTACACACACTCAGTTGGAGAATCTTCTGAATTTTTGCCGAGCATTTTTCTCTATTTGCAAAAAAGAACAAAGTTGTCAGGAATTATGATAAAGGCATGGTCAAGTAAACAATTTACGCACATCGCCATACATATCGTATCACAACCTCAAACTCAACAAACCTAATACTTCACCCTCTTATATGAAGCATTGTGGTTCATTCTGCTGACATGTAACAGCCGATAAATCAGCTGTAAATATCAGCATAAACATTCATATCTGCTAATATGGTGATTAACTTTTAATGTTCTACTGTCAATACAGTCATTATAAGGGTAATATTGTGCAGCTCTAAAATAATATAATAGTCCCACTGTCTCATTTCTCTGCAGTGGCTTACTGCCATCCAAGAGGGGAGGTAGTTACACCAATTATTATTTTCATTCACTGATGGGTGGATGTGAGTACACAGTCAATACCCTGAATCTCTGTGAATGAGGTTTCAGTTTGCTCTGCATTTAGACGGAAGCTTGGCCTCTACCTTTGGACTGTTTTGCCGCTCCAGTTTAAGTTCACCATAATCTTTGTTTTCCCAGATTTATGTGAACCAATAACATTTTTCAGCAGTGAGCTGAAATGATTTTGCCTCTCAGGCCATTTTTATACAGCTATATCTGTGCTGATGGCTCAATACTGATTTAAAGTCTTTGGTAGCTTCAAAGGATAGGTTTGCATTTTTATCATACATCTCTTTTCTAATTTTCATATCGTTATCTCTGTTTGAGCAACACTGACATTCACACATGTACAGTGATGCATTTTATCAGCTGCTTTCTTTGTTCCTGCTCTTCATAATGGCGTAAAGTTCTTTTTGTATAGAGGGGTTTTCAAAGTAAAATGAGGAGATTAAATTATCATTTATCATCTTTTATCTATAATCTATAGCTCTAATAAGGCTTCAGTTGTATAACTCAGATGAATAAGGTAATTTATCTCAAGTCTCCTCTGAGGAGCTTTTTTGTTTAGATTTTGGCAGTCCTTGTTAATCTACAGTAATACTTAAACATAATTAATTGTCAAACAATTTAATTGAAACCTCTATTTAATATAAGGTAAAAAGCAGCATCACTAAAATAATCTATTGTATACCTGAGGTGGGGACATTTGTTTGATTACTGTTATGCCCATTATGCCTAATGTTGCTCATTTGCATCATGGCCAAGTTTATATTTATTTATGTGCTATATTCAAACTAACAATTTCTTCTTAATTTTACAGCTGCTTGACAGCAAAAACACAAATAATTCATTTTTTAATAAAAGGGTAAATATATTCAGACAGTAAGGGGTTAAATGACTGTAGCTTTGATACTACTGCAGTTTGCTTTCTTTAGGCTCTCCAGCAGGCACTGTCTTTTATTTTCTGCTCATGTCAGAATTCTTTTTATGGGATGAAATAAGATTGCAACCATTATATATTGAAAATAGGAGATATTGAAGTAACCCAGTAGGTTTTTTTTATGCATAAATAATAACGGTATGTCACTGTAGTTTTTTTAATTGTTTTTAGGATTTTTTTTGTACAAGTTACTGTAAGTACATGAGAAATCCTTGTCACTTAAGCGTTGTCGCATCGTTGTACTTAGCTCTGCTTTTGTGATTTTCAGGTATAGAGACAGATGCAGTCACCATCTTCACCAGGTACATCTCTCCAGATGCTGTGAGGCCGATTCCCATCACTGAGCAGATCAGGAACGACATAGTTGGTATGATTCAGTCACAAACTACTTTTCCTTTTCTTGCTGTAATCAAACACCTGATTGATGACCTCGAGTGCGATAATGCTCATGTTTCCTCTGTACAGCTAAGATCTGTGGAGAGGACGGCATGGTGGACCCGAACTGCTTTGTCATCGCACAGTCAGTGGTCTGCAGCATCTTAGATCAACAGTGAGTGTCTGTTCATTCATTTTCTAACAGAGTAAATCATCACATGGAAGCATCCCCATCATCTGACTCTCAGATTAAAGTGAAGCTTCTGTCCTTTGACATTTCATCACCTCGGCGTCCTCAGTAGCAGCAGCTGTGTTTATGTCCCGCTCACTCTTTGCTTTCAGGCACTTTACTGAGTTCCTGCGGAGCCATCATTTCTGTAAATACCAGATTGAAGTGTTGACGAGCGGCTCCGTGTTTCTGGCTGACATCTTGTTCTGTGAGTCAGCTCTCTTCTATTTCTCTGAGGTGAGTGAACTCACTGGTTCTAAGAAACATGATTTATTTAAGGGACATTATTAAAAACAGATTTTTCAAAGTGCTTCTGTCAGCCTTCTTTGCTCCAGATTATATACTTGTCCTTTCCTGCCACCACCACATTACAGGCTCTTATAGTCATTGTTTTTCTTGAACTCTGTACTGTAAAATGGTCCAAAGGATACATTTACTAACTTACCATGGCTCGTGAAGGTATGGTAATGTAAAGAATGTGATACTTGTAATTCTCAATTTAAGAATATAAAAGGCCATATGTAGTGGAAAAATCATTGTTATCCTACCATTGCACCATAGTTTCCTGATGATTTGTGATTGGATCTGTAAAAAACATGAAAACAGCCTCATTTTAAGATAGCTTTAACATGTAGAACATGTGGAATGATTGAGGAAACTGATTCTATTTAAAAATGAATGCTTTCTGGGAAAAATTTTGAAAACATAAGCAGATTATACTTTACACTTGTTTGATATTACACCTTGCTCCTCTGGCCTCTTGGCCTCTGATTCCTACATCATATTAAGCTCAGGTAGAGCTTTTTGTTTGCAGAACAGCTCAAACTTTTCATTAAAAGTAAGTCCAAAAAATGCTGCTGTTATGAATCTTCTGCTTTGTCTTGAGGCACAGTAATGAAACCTTATCCAGCAGCTTGCTGATTTGGACATTTTAAAGTTGGGTTGTTATTTGTTTGCCAAATAGCAGAAGAATGTGTCATTATTTGAAGTATAAAAGCCTATTTATTAAGATGAAATGTGTCGTTTGTCAATGTAACTCAGTTTAAAAAAAAAAAAAAAATGTAACCCTCCAGGTCCTCTGTAAAGTTGTAGTGACCTCACCTATCACACCCAAAGTAAAGCATTTCTGCCTGGTAACAGCAGAGACAGAAAATTCTGATTGGACGACAAACTGTCCTTTTTTTGACCCTCAACATGAAAAGTCAGACCAAATAGGTGTGTTTTCATGAGTTAATTTTCTTTAAAACTTTTAGCTTTATGTTGAGTGATGAAATGTTTAAATATAATATGGATTGATGACTTTTCAGACATTAATCTTTGGGCCCAGACAATACCTCTCTGACAGTCGGTTACCCAACACATAGTGCATAAACATTTCAAAGTGTAACTCGTACAAGGGGTGAAAGCACGTCTTACAAGGGCCGTCTGTACGATCCTGCACACACATTTACATATCCAGAATGTCACCAAGCCGTAAACATCCTTTCAGCGTTTAGTTGTATATGATCTGTGTATAGGGTGGGAATTATTATTTTTTTAACTTGCCTACTACAGTAAAAGATAGATTTAAAAATCTGCCAGCCACTCAGTTTTTTCACCAGCCACTTGTTATTTGTTATTACATATGGTGTTATGTTTAGATAAAGAAATGTTGCAGCAAGCATGTATGCCTCGCTTATATACAGGGAAAAAGATTTATTTCAGTTATTTTTGTTCAGTATTTTTAGACTTTTGCAGTATCTGCTGCAGCTTTTCAATCAAGGCTGATGTTACTGCAACTAAACCTTCACTTAGAGGCGAGGAAGTCAATTTATTGTTTTAAAAGTATGCAAGCTTGTTTAGAGAGGGTCTTAACAGTCATAAGGGTTTAGGCTGAAAAGTAAAGGTTTCATTTTGCATTATTCATTGTTCACAAGTGGCAACCCAGGATACAATGCATAGTGCTTTCTGCAACCAATCTCAGATCTATTTACCCGTCACTGTGGCCTGCAAGTGAAGCAAATTCACCTGCCACTGATTTCCAACATGGTTTTTGTGTAGTAAATACTGATACTGATATAAAATATTTGATCTTAACATTCTTGTTCTCTATGTCTCTTCTCCTGCAGTATATGGAAAAAGAGGAGGCTATGAATGTATTGCAGTTCTGGCTGGCAGCGGACAACTTTCAAAACCAGCTTGCAGCTAAAAAAGGCCAATATGACGGCCAGGAGGCTCAAAACGATGCCATGATCCTCTATGACAAGTAAGAGTCCACGCAGCTTCTCTTCAGTCTCCTTTAACACCAATCTACCCTGTTGAGTTTGTGTTTGATACAGAACTCCTTATTTGCAGTTATGTTACATCCTTTACACATCTTTTCAGTTTTGAAACAGATCTTTAAATGGGACAAATTATGCAAAAATCACTTTTTTTTTTAAGACTTTTGAATGAATTTTTGGGTATTTGGCCTTCCTCCCAGCCTACGTCTACCTGAGTATCCCCACCCCCCGACTTGAGAAGTTTCTGTGTGAAGTGCTGCCATTGTTGATTTCACCATTAGCGAGAGATCGGCGTACACCATGTCTAGACCTAAAACCTATCACTGTTCGGTTGTTGGCTGTAAACAGCCACATATGTCTTCACATATAAGCTAAAAGCCTCAGAGGACCAAAGGGTCCAGTAGATTTATTTTATTTTTGAAGGGAATGAGCAGCTACAGTCGGGTAAAACCTGTACGTGTGTGTCAGTCACTTCACGTCTGACTGGCAACTAGACTTTTCCTGAATCCGAGCTCAGTACCAACAATCCGTCGCCATTCCTGATGATGGAAATGTGAGTATTTTAATGCCGTGTAGTATTTATTTTGCTTATTGCTACGAGCTAGTGCTAACAGCAGGGTGAAGTGAACCAGAGGTAACTGCACAACATGTTCGGCAATGTTCACGTTACTTGTTGAAATTTGAAGGACAAATTTCAGTGAGCATTTTTACATTAGTCAATAAAAGTTTAACGGTTGGCTGAATATAATCGGTCCTTTACCCACTCCATATAACTAACGTTTCATGAAGACATGAAGGATCCATGTTAAACTGCGGAAAAGGAGCAAAATATGTGACCTTTAAATCCAAATGAAGTTGAGGCACTCAGTAAAGACTTAGATATTTAAATATTTATATGGATCTGTGTTATTGCTCATACTGTTCCAGTCTGTCCATCGGAGCTCAGGAGTAAAACAAAAACAGCTTTTTTATTGCTGGAATACTGACGGAGTCCACATTTTACATCTTCTTTCCATCTATGCAGCTCAAAAAACCTGAGCTGAATGTGTTGATGATTAGTTGATGGTTAGTTAAAATAAAAATGATATTATGAAAATGATCATCCACAGACAGACAATCAGCTCTCATTACAATCAGATAGACATTATCAGGCTAAAACCCATTTTCTTCTCCTCTCTGCTTTAGCTGTAGACGCAGTCTTTTTTTAACTTTAAACTTGATAACATTTATAAACATAAGCAAGAGTCATACTTATCAAAAAAAAGGAAAAGAATCACCCTCCTTACAATGGTACCGTAAATATCTTTGCTAATTTTTGAAGTATGCTTTGAAATAAAGGGATGGGTTACTTTGTTATTAAAAGGGGCATATTAAGATAATTCCCACTGCGATAGGGCCACAATTTCACAGCTTGTAGGACACTTTCAGTAATTGTGTTTAATTGGAAGTAGGGGCAAATTTACTGCTTATATCAGATTTATTTTAAGCACCATTCATGTCTTAGTATAGTGCAGATATAAATGCTTAGTTAAATGACCTAAACTCTAAATTAATGTAATTTAAGATACTTTTTAATTAAATAAGCAAACTATGTTATGAGTGTTAAAGCAGGTGTTTTACTTTTCTAATTCATATTTTTAAGTCTTTAGTTTTGCCGCTGTTACAATTTTTGCAATTCTTTGGTGAAAGAGGGGCACGAGGAATCACAGGGGGATAGTAGCGCCGCATATGTATATCTGCTTATGTGTGTATATGAAACCCGTGCAGTGTCACCCTCTCTTGCACTTGTCCAAATCCATATCACACTCTGTGAATTGATGCCCAGTGAAAAAGTTTTATGTTTACACTGTGGCCTTTGGGCTACAAGTTGCCAACCCCTGCATGGATGATTTTCTCTGAGTTCATGTTTCAGGTCATGCTCTTCACTTACAGTGGTTGTTACTTGTTAGTAACTGCACCCTCTTTCATGAAAACACAGGAAACCCAAAAGTAGAAGTCATATTATCATATTAAAGGTCTTGCTGGGATTTTATTTTTGTGTATTTTCATTTTGTGAAGAAGCGCAGATCTTCTCTTTAATCAGTGTTAATAAAACTGGAATGCACTGTAAAACACTCCTTGAAAGCAGAAGAGCAAGTATTGGATGTGCATTTGTAGAAGTTTAGATAAGAGGGTAAGCAACCTTTTGCAAAACGTTTATATCAGACAAAGTGAATATGTTGCTCTGGGCAACACAACAATATTCAAGAAATGTGGTCTTTCAACTGTACATGTGACAGGTTAGGGTACATCCCATAGGCATGTACACACAATGCAGTTTTCAGATTTCTCATTTTGGCTTGTATTTCAGATGGATTCCAGATGTCCTCTGTTGGAGGCAGGCACACAGTTTATTTATTATTCTGTATGTTCTAAATGTTTGACATGTTGTAAGCAGTGCAGGTAGTTGCTCTTGTGTGTTAAATGACAGCTTAACCTGACTGTTCAATTTATTTCACCAGTCCATCTGGGCAACAGCCCATAGAATGTGTTTGGGAATGGGCAAAACCTTGCAAAAGCATATGTGGCAGGTGATTGGATGATTGTTCTGTCAATCACATTCAGTACTGGCCAAGATAACAATTGTAATGTAGTAGGTGGGTTTTGCTGCCACGGTGTAAAATACAAAATGTAAGCTGCTACATAGAACAAAATCCCGCCAAAACATGTGGGAAGTGGGGTGTAAATATACCTTCAGTCGAGAGGTGCTTTCACTGTTGTTTTTCATTTAATAAGGAAATGCTGTCCAGATCTGATAAAACTACTACTGAAGCTGTTAGCATCTATGCTAATCTCTGTATGAGCAGCCACTTCCTGCTGTCGTCTTGCTTGTAGCTCCCACCTCGTCCTGCTGTACAGGGCCCTGATTGGGCCGTACTGCTTTGGGCTGCTCACAATCGTTGTAGATTGTACCTTGGCAAGATGGATCAGCCTGATCACAGACATTGAATCAGGCTGATTCAACTGCTGCACAATGCTAAGGACATTTTTTCACTTAGAAGAAACATTTCCTCCTGACTTTTAGCTAATATGGCAGAAAACACTTTAATTTAATTTGTCTAATAGTTGTATTATCTGTGATTATGTTAATTTGGGGCATAGGTGGAGCAGTCTGATAGTGCTCCTGGTCAGTAATCGGAAGGGTGTAGGTTTATGCCCAACTCCAGCTGTCACATGGCAATGTGTCCTTGGGGAAGACACTGATGAAAGAGAATGTGTTAGCTGATACTGATGGACAACTGACATAGATACTCCAACCATCAGTGAGTGAATGTGTGAGTGAATGGGTTGATGTGACCTGCGGTGTAACGCTGCTTTGAGTAGTCAAACAGACAAGAAGAGGGCTATATAAGCTCAAGTCCTTTTACCATTTTTGTCTTTGCATTGATGCTTTTCTCTAATCTAAGACGGTCTGATCTCTTTTACCTCTCCAGGTATTTTTCACTCCAGGCCACAAACCCTCTAGGCTTCGGTGACTCTGTGCGGATGGAGATAGAGTCAAATATCTGCAGAGAGGGAGGGCCACTCCCTGACTGTTTCACCACTCCTCTCAGACAGGCCTGGACCACCATGGAGAAGGTCAGACTCTTACAATGTCATCATGTACATTACTCATCTGAAGGAAATAAACTTGGAGTCTGTAGGATCCACCTGAAGTTGGGGTTGAAAACCACTAAAATATTCCTAAAGCACCTTTGACTTGTGCAGTTTTATTGGTTTGATAAAATATAAGCTGAACACAAAGGTCAACAACAAACATCTCTGACATGTCCAAAAGTCTATCTAAGTGCCCATATTTCTCCATTAAGTTCATTGTTCTCTGTGTCTGTGTAGGTCTACATGCCCGGCTTCCTGTCCAGCAACCTTTACTACAAATACCTGAGCGACCTCATTAACTCAGTGCGGGCAGACGAGTTTGTGAATGTCAGCACTTCAGGTCAGGGCGGGCAGGCTGACAACGACCGGTCAAGTTCAAATGCCAGCGAGAGCTCCCAGACTCAGGTGACCCCACCTTTAACTCTACCCCTCATGTCGGGCCCCTGAGGGCACTTCTCTGTCTGCTGACATTTAGAGACAATATTTACAGATGTTTCTCTTAATGCTAAAGGTTGTGATCATCCCCCTGGATTTTTATTTGTCTACAAAAAGAAAAAAATCTTAAATTGTTCCAAACATTTGAACATGATTTCTTCTTTGCAGCAAGGGGCCAGAAAAGCAGTGATCAAAATCCTGAAAAACTTTGATGAAGCAATCACGGTGGATAGTGCCAGCCTGGACCCTGAATCTTTGTACCAGCGGCCGTATGCTGGGTGAGTTTTTTGGTTTGATGCTTTAATGACTCTCCAAAAAATAAAACACAGGATGTGATTTTTCTTGACAAAATACCAACTTTAATTTGAAAGAACTGAATAATGGTGGGTACTTATTCATTCAAAAGTGACTTTTATGTTACAAGATTACTGTCATGAAAACGTAACTTGTAACTGTTTTGTACTAAAAAATAAGCATTTAAGACAGTTACTGTGTTTCTTAAAATGTGATCTCTTTTGGTCAATATCACAGAGCTGCGTCTCGTCACACATTTCAGTAATATTGTCTAGATGACAGACGTCCAACTGTAGTTCTGTCTCTGAATTTACTGATGCAACTTTCTTCTGTTGATCTGTAACTCTGCTGCCTGATAACTAGGGATGGGAATTGAAAACAAATTCCAGTTGAGAATCGTTAACAACTCCCTTTAGAAATTGATATCATTTATCTTTATGTAAATAATTCCCTTATCACTTTCTTGTATTTTGTTCTGCATGTCCTACAAATCAGGGACGTCACGCTCTCATCAGAAGCAGTCAGCAGAAATGATTAGGAAGTCAAAGGAGTGACCTCATAGACCAGGGACAGAAGTGGTCAAAATTGTAGCATAGGTTTTCACGAAACTGGAAGTGCTGAGAGAGCACAAACCTCCATCGAGTCATTTCTGACATTCTTTGTTAAGTTAGTGGCAAAAAGGCGGAAAACAGCCCCATCCTAATGTTTTTGCATCTGTGCATCTTCTTTGTGTCCTGACCAACATTCCCCTGAAAATTTCTTCAAATCCATTTTGAACATTTCTTACACACAAACAAACAAACAAAAAGACAAACGCTGGTTAAATCAACCGCATTAGTGGAGGTCACTACACCTGATAGTACAACATCCATGTCTGTGTGAATTCATGAAGGGTGGAAACACCATCCACTTACAGAAGCATTCATCTTTGCAGCATGACATTAAATATCAGGAGTGCCATGTGCTTTACACTGATGACACTGAACACCTGAGAAGACAACTTTTTTACCACACTGAAAATCCACAGGAATTCACGAGGAAGCTTGTTAAGACTTGGATCAATAGGCAGAATCAATTTTGCCTTTGGTACCAATAAAATCTTTCATTTCCCATCCCGACAAAAATTAGATGCAACAACCTTTACAGGTCTTTATAAAAAAAATATTTATATAATCTGACTATAAAGCGTCTTTCGGTTGTTCCAATGAAACAATATAACATGAGCTCTTAAACTCAAATTTGATCATGATGCTCGTTTTGTCTTTTTTTCCAAAAATACGATAAAATGTTAAAATTTACACGAAGTAGATGCTGCCCTCTGTCATTTTTCTCTTGTTGAATGAGATAGCAGCACATACATTAAAACGTAGCAGTTTTTGTCTTCTGGAACTTTGCAGATACTTAAAGGATTTTCTGTTAAGATTTTGGAGACAAACAGTTACATTTTTTCTTGTAACAAATTACTTTTGCAGAAAGAGGTTGTTGAAAGAATAGATAGTAATGGATCACTTGAAATGTAGAATGAACACGTCATTCCTAACTACAACAATAAAGAAACCTGAGTACTGTGAGACTTTACTTTGTCACTCTAAAGATCTTTTATACTTTGTAATGGCCGACGCATAGAAATAACACATTTTTCTTTTTTGACACAATAGCAACAAATTGTAGCAAAATCAAAAAAAAATCAGGGCTCATTGGACTCAAGGACATTGAGTTTGAGGAATAAAAAAACAAAACAAAATGAGATTATTTGCAAAATTCTTAACCTTATGGGTTTTTTTTTTATCACACAGAGACAGCATTACATCCTAATTCTGAAAAAAAAAAAAAAAAAAAATTGTTATTGTAACCTTAAAATATGGCCATTATTAAAATGCTGTGAACAAATATCTGCTCTAGTTCCCACGATTCTGTCTTTTTATTTTTGTCTCCTGTTGTTTCTTCTTTGATCCGCTGCCTTTAGGATGTATTGCAAGCATCTCCTCCATTTTTATTGACCCACTCATAAAGTTTTCCATGAGCTTGCTTTGAAAAATTCAGTCTTTATTGACAGACAAGGATTTGCCGTCAGATTCCCCCCTTGCTGTTTACATTGAAGTTATTAAATTGATAGAAGCACACACAGAGAGTGGTGTTTGTTTGTTTGCCTGAGGTTTGTTTAGTGTCTGTCTGCTGTCTTCATCTTCTTCTCCGTCTGCTCAGAAGGATGACGTTCGGGAAGGTGAACGAGATGGGTCAGTTCATCAGGGAGGCTGAGCCCGAGCCGGACGTCAAGAAATCCAAAGGCACGAAGCGCTCACACTCCTCTTTTCTACTTATTCAGCTCTCTTTGTTTCATAATAACCTTTTGGTTTCTGCCCTCATGCTGTAATTTCTCTAATATTTCCTTTTTTGCTGTGAAATACATCTTCTCCATGTCCAAGAATATAAACCTCATGTAGCTGCTTCCTTTCTCCTCTCATAACCTTTTGAAATATTTAAAGATAACTTTTCTGGAGAAAATAGCCCTCACCTCTCTTCAGTTCAAACAATATACACAGTTTTTATCACATAATGGAGGACTTTCTCCTTTATTAGAATACAGCACCAGGCTGTTTTCCTGCAGGATAAGTCGTCTAAATGCCAGCTTCAATTCTGTTAACTGCCTGCTGGTCAAATATTATTCACATCTCAGCAGCAGTGTCTAATAAAACACTAACTGCTCACATATTTCAGGATTAACTTGCTCTCAGAAAGTCACATTAGTGTGCAGTTTGAAGCAGATTATTCTTTTTAGATTAGTTCAATATTTGTGCTCTCTAGTGCAGTCTCTTTGTCTCACTCGGCTCTCTTTCTCTCCCCCTTTTCCCGTTTAGGCTCCATGTTTTCTCAAGCCATGAAGAAATGGGTCCAAGGAAACTCAGACGAGGTGAGGCCCCGCCATGTTCAAATATTCATAGATGATTCAGAAAGGCTCTCAGTGGCATGTATTCACATGAACCCTGTGACGTCAGTCCATGTTGTATGATTTATTAAAGGCTGTGGTGAGTTAAAGATAATGTTTGTGCTCTGACTCTCTCACTTGAAGGCTCAGGAGGAGATGGCGTGGCAGATTGCAAAGATGATCGTAAATGACGTCGTTCAGCAGTCGAACCATGACAGCCCCGCCAAGTCCACAAAGGTATCAAACCTCATTGTCATTTTGGTGCTTATAGGTGTGCAGTTTAGACACGGGATTAGGAAATAACCTGTTTAATCTGGAAGCTTGTTATTAACACTGGAGGATTTTATTTGAAGAATTTGACAAAGTATTTATTTGCATTGCTACTTATAAAACTGAATTAACTGTGTGCGAGTCTCTGCTCAATAAAGATGATTTAAATACATGCTAAGATGAAGCCTTATGAGAAGTAAATAATGACAGGACTATACTGAAGTGGTGTGTATCATAAGATAAACCAATCAGGAATAACATTATGACCACTGACAGTTAATAACACTGATCATCTCCTCATCATGGCTCCTGTTAGTGGGTGGGATAACAAAATAACATTTTATCCTCAAAGTTGATGTTAGAAGCAGGAAAAATGGTCAAGCATACAGATTTAAGCGAATATGACAAGGGCCAAATTGTGATGACTAGACGACTGAGTCAGAGCCTCTCCAAAACTGGAGCTCTTGAGGGATGTTCCTCGTCCAAGTGGCCAGCATCTATCTGAAAAGATCCAAGGAAGGAACATCGGTGAACCAGGACAGAGTCAAGTCTAAGGCTCACTGAGAGAAACGAAGACTGACAAGCTACTGTTGCTCAAAGTGCTGAAGAAGTTAATGCTGGTTCTGGTAGAAAAGAATCAGAATACACAGAGCATTGCAAGTTTTCTGCGTATGGGGCTGTATAGTCACAGGCCAGTCAGGGTGGCAGGTGTCATAATGTTATACTTGATGTATTTTTATGTCAGAAATAACAATGAAATGAAATGAAAAAAAAAAATCAACAAACTCTTAGCTTGTGTTAAGATTCAGTCAAGCTAGATTACTCAAATGTATCCTGAGTTTTTAAGACTTGCTCCTTTACAACAGGCTTCAGCTCTTTAATTGTTCTCTTTATGTGTCTGCAGTTATGACCCCACTGAGGAACCAAAGGATCTTCACTCCCTGCAGACGCTGGCCGAGCCGATGACAAACTTCTCACGGGGTTCACCTCAATGAACTGAAGAAACGAACAAGGCTTTTTATCACCTCCTCAAACCACCATGTGTGTGAAAACGTGTGTGTGTACATGAGTGCTTGTGGGAGACGAGTGAGTGTTCACGCATGGGATTCTGGGAAAGCTGGAGTCCAGCATTCTTCTGTTTCCATAACACTATAAGGTACAAGGTGCTCTGCTTCATTTTGTGTTTGAATGAAATGGCGCAGAGCTCAGACAGGAGGAAGCGTCTCCTGATGAAGGAAGCATTCAGTGTGACGTTACAGGAAGCAGCTCGTCACCATCAGAAACACGTGACTCTCATGTCAGACCTCTGGAGGGTGTGATGAAGCTGAATGACCCCGGCACCCCTCCCCACACCTTTTAAACCATTCCTTGTTTTTAGATGAAGTCCTCTCTTAAAGGTCAGCTGCTTTAGGCCTCGCAGATGTACAGTTTTTTTTGCAAGCGCTCCCCTCAGCCTGCCCGGTGTGGATCAGTTTTGTGCTCGCCGCTCGACTACCTTGAACATAATGTAGACGGCTGGAACGTGATGGTGACGCAGAAGAAGAGCTGAGCAGCTCTGGGACAGGCTGACCTCTTTGACCTCCAAGCACCTTCACCGTGCATAGAAGAAAAACCCTAAAGAACTTAAGTGCTCCAGTTGTGTTGGAAAACTCCAGACTCTGTGTCCTAAATGTTCTATAAATATAAAAACAGTATATAAATGTAGATTTCTGGTTTATCCCATATATTAATGTTAGTCCTTTTTTATGGTGATCGCTGTTTTTTTTTTAATGCATCACTGAAACAACCGTCGGTGGTGAGCTGACTGTTAAACTGGAAGGTGTGCTCAGTGAAATAAATCTTTTTTTAAATTTGTTTTGAGCCTTACCAAGACGTGGAAATAAAACCAGAAAAGACTCTTGGTACTATGTACCACTAATGTTTTCTGACATGTATGTGTACTTAATCTATAATATATTTAAATTGTGTTTGATTTAAATACATATATTATGAAATGATTTTGTCTGTGCTCCGTTCTTTTTCTGTGGTTTACACTCAAACCAACTATGCTAACCCTTTCTACAGAGAAAATTCAGCAAGAAAGTCTTAAATTATTGGGTTTCATTTACAATAACAGAAAAAAACAGACAAAACTTTCAGGTAAAACGAGTTCCACAGCAAAATCCTAACACAACCATGAGTATGATTGTTTTTTTGTTATTGCCATTCGTCACAGTGTTTATGTCTTAATCTCCGTATTTTATAAGTTTCAAAGAATGAGAGGATAGGCTACGTGTTTTAAACACTTTGTTAGAGCAGTTTGTCAAGTTTATTTCTCTTACAGATCTGCATTTTTGATGCAAAACAGGGTTCATGTAATCCTTAAAAATCCTGAGGTCTTATATTTGAGTTTTTTTTAATTTAAGGCCATTTCAGAACTTTTTTTTTTTTTAACTATGAGAGCCTTTAAATTTGAGCTAGACATTGACTAAGACCATTTTTATCCAATCCACTTTGAGATATTTTAAAGCAACAATATGCAGGTTTTACATGTTTGACATTGTACAAGTAAGTTGCTCAAGTCTGTCCCACAACCCTTATGTAACTTGCCCTTATAAATTATAGGGTCTTGGAGAAGATATCATCCCTCCAAGAACAAGCTCCTTTTTTGCATGATTAATGTCTGGGTCCTTCCTGTCATTAAGAAAGGGAGAGATTCCCTCGGCATCTTTACATGCAACTGTCACTCGGAATTATTACAAATCAATAAAATAATGCAACACAAAATACTTTAAATAAATAATTTCATGGTTTTGCTTGATAAACTATAAAACTAAGACCTTTGCCATTTTTTTCCATATTTGAAAAATCAAAGGGGTTAAGATGAAACTTAGGGGTGCTCCAGACCCCCCAAAAAGTGATAAAATTGTCCATTGTGTCCATCTTATTTTTTTTTGTCTGCCTTCTTGGTCCAGCACTCTGCTTTTCCCTGCTTAGACTTGTCCATCACCATCACCAATTACATCACAGCCTTGCCTGATGCTATAGTGATACCCTGAACACAGGCTACTCGAGCCTCCTTGGTGAGAGGTTTAGGACTCTTCAACTTCAGAATGACTATTATCAGGTGCAAAAGTTGCTGTTGCTCTTGACTATTGTATTCTAAAAAGAAATCTATTGTGAAACCAGCTTGTCTTTTAAAATCAGCATTGAAAGTTTCCTGTCCATGTGCACGAGCGCTCTTTCTCAGGCTTGACACTTTCTGCCTCCAGGGCAGCAAAGCAACTTGATATCATTGTATTCAATCAAAATTTGGTGCCATGCCTTGTGTTGTTTTAGTAAAATAAGAATCCTTCATGAATAAATAAGCATTTATAATAAAAAATAGATACATTTACTTTTATAGCACCTTTTCAAACAAAGTTGCTTCACACAAAAGGTTAAATAATGCACACAGACAGTGGAATATAACTTCAGTAAGAGTAAAATGCGAATATTGATGGGTTAAATTGTTTGACTCCAGAGCAGTAAAATTTATGCAAGACAGTTAAACCTGTAAAGCAGTGTTTTTCAACCTTGGGGTCGGGACCCCACGTGGGGTTGCCTGGAATTCAAATGGGGTCGCTTGAAATGTCTAGTAATTGATAAAAAAAAAATTAGGCTACTGATAAAAATATATTTTTTAACTAATTATAATTCTTATTAAAATTAAAGCAACACACACAATCTTAAACAACTGTATTCTATACATTCCCTTTCTCAAATATAAATGTAGTTAAAAAAATGCAGCATTTAAAAATATCTGAGCTGATGCAACTTGACTGAAGGCCGCGATCATGTGACTTTACAGTTACCGTTGCTTAATAATAAGCAGCGAGTGTACTTCAAAAGGCTGTGACGGTTAGTAAGCAACTTTGGAGGTGAGCTTTCTCATTGCTAGGGCTATGAAGCCGCACTTGACTCTGCCATCGAAGTGGTAAAAACAATGTCCGGGGAGGAAGAAGCTCAAAACCAAAAAACTACATATGATATGAGAGATTGTTTATTCAGTATTAATTATAAATAAAGCCTATATCCTGATCATGGAAAATAAAATTGTCACTTTGTGCACTAATCCTGGCTACTCTGTATTTGCAACACAATATAACAAACATGATGAAAAAATAATTCTAGGAACAAAAATGTCTCCGGGGTCCCCAGAAATTTGTGATGTTAAAATGGGGTCACGGACAAAAAAATGGTTGGGGCCCACACCTGTAAAGCCTAAAAAGGGCACACAGCATGTCTTTTTTGATCAGTTCAAATAGGTGAGTGTAGTCATTATGTGGAGAAGTGATGAGCTTTGTGACAGATTCAGGCAGAACCATCACCTCCTCTGACCAGCTGGGGGCGCTGTCGATCGGTTTTCTCTGTCAGAGTGAAACAAAAACTGATGACACAGAGTATTATTTGTGACATAAGAATGACCGTCTCGCCCTTTCCATCAATAGCTGCTCTGACTTTTGTCGTAGGGGTCGAAATCCATAAATTGTGAAGTTTAGATCAATCTGAAGTGTTCGGGAGGCACAGTTAACTCAATATGAAGCATCATGGATGTTTGATTTGCTTTTTCTAATGCAGGGAAGAATCGGCTCTGTCAGGACACGAGCGTAATTCAGCGAAACAGGCTCCGAAATGTCAGCAATTCTGACTTCTTCAAAGATAAAGCACTCAACAGTTGAAGCCTATCAGCGTTAACTGACCACAGTGATTTGCAGCTTTGCTTCTTCTTGATGCGCGAGCTCTGCTTTTCAGTGTGAGCTGACCTGCACGTGCAGAGGAGACGCCCACCTGAGTCCAACGGACGGTCCCGTTCCTGGGCTCTGATTGGCTGACACAGTGCTGCGAACAACTTAATGAGACAAACCTGTTCCTGTCGAAACTGCGGCTCGTTAGAATAATCTGTCTGTTCGTGTTGACTCTGAGGAGAGTCACAAGAGCCAAGGAGAACCCTGTGGGATAATAAACGTCTGAATAATCATTTCAGGATCTGCTGGTCACTGAGGGCAGCGTCTCTCAGAAAAAACATCAACGAACAAAACAAGTGCGTTTGAGGAGCAGCCTGCCAACGTGCTGCTGGATGTTGGTTCAGTCAAGTTTCACAAACAAAGTATAGGAGACACCGGAAAAGCAGATTCTGTCTTTAAAAATAAAATGAGTCTGTTTTTACGAATTATAACTGCCATAAGGGTGACTGTACTGTTATGTAAAGATATTTAACAGATTTTGTCTGCATTTGGTCTTATGTTATTTTTTTTCTATGCCCACTTATGCCTTATTAGGCTACATGTCCACCTGTCTGTTACATGGCACATTAGACACATTGTCCTTCAGCACATTTGCAATGTAGATAATTCCTCATCATGGAAACTTAGTGTAAAAAGAATTAATTAGTTAGCTTAGCCATACTATAGTGTACTTAACCTGACACGCCAGGTGGACCGTTCACGATATTTCACTTGTCCATCTGGGAAAGAGCCCATAGAAAGTGTTTGGGAATGGGCACAAGTTTACAAGATGAGCCCGTTTGAAAGCCCTTCTCATGTTGTTCAGCATTGGTTGATATTTATATTTTAATATATTTTCAGCCAAACAAAACTAACAGAAACCTAAAAAAAACCTTTCAAAATGGCACAAGCAGTCCATGCACCGCAGTATGGAGTATCTTCACATTCTCTACCGCAAATCTTCTTGATGTGAAAATACTAGGCTTGTTCCAACTGTGGAGGTAAAAAGTTAAAATAAAAACTTTTTTTTACCTCCACCAATGAGGTTATGTTTTTGCCAGCGTTGGTTTGTCTGTTTGTCTGTTTGTTTGTGTTCAAAATAACTTGAAAAGTTATGGACGGATTTGGATGAAATTTTCAGGAAATGTGTGGAATGGGATAAGGAACAATTGATTAGATTTTGGGACTGATCCAGATCACCATCCGGATCCAGGAATTTTTTAAAGGATTCTTTAACATTGCAAGACAGGACCATTTTCGGCATATGTGCATATAACTCCACAAAAAATGGTCAGGGTACTTGGTAAAAAACCTATCTTGGCGGAGGTTTGCTTTCTAGTAGGGTAGTAATACTTTTAATTCACTCATGAGTTTGGGTGCAGCTAGTAAGTTACAAAATCACTCTTCCTCTTGGATGTAACTAAAAGTTATAGCCTAGCTTAGATCAGTGATGGGCAACTTTGTTTGCCATGTGGGCCTCATGAGTTTCATCCTCATTGCCAAGGGCCAAATTTTGGCAATTTCAGGAATCTCTTATTCTAACAATTACAGTTACTTATTATTTAACAAGTGGAACAAAAACATGAGGCATTTAATCAAGATTTATCTATCAAGACGTCCACTGCCTGTACCACTAAAACTTTTTAAGGTCTATCCCAGTCGACATTGGCAGGGTACACCTTGGACAGGTCACCAGACGATCCCAAGGCCACAAAGAGAGAGAGAGGACCATTTACACTAATCTACACCTTAGGGCAATTAAGAGTCATCAATGAATCTACTGAGCATTTTTTTTTGGTCTGTGGGGGGAAGCCGGGGTGTTTGAAGAGAGCCCTCTCATGCACGGGGAGAACATGCAATCTCAAATATTGATCAATTTTGACTCAAATAGAAATATTAATAAATAAATGTGTCACACATAAAATTCTGGCCAGTTTCAACTACTTTTTTAAATTCAAGAAACTAAGCTTTTACTGGTAAAATTTAAGTGTTTTGTCCCTTTTAAATACATTTTTTACAACTACAGCCAATTGCAACTCCATTCTATCAGAAATGTTGCTCTTTAAGTGTTTTCCTGGCAGATTTCGTCATGTTCTTCTCAGTATAGTTACGTTTTTATATTTGACATTGGTGGGCTGAGTTGATGGAGAAGGGGTGCTGTATGTGACCCCCAGGTCACCAGTTACCCACCCCTGGCCTCTACTTGGAACTTCTGGGAAGCAAAAGGAAACATGTTGTGATGAATTTATATTGGTTAAATACTCTTCATGTCATTTTAATAGCCATAAATATCAAAAAATAGTGTCTTGTCCTTAAATCTTAATTATTCAAATATATCCCATGCTGTAACGCTCTGCTCTTACTTTGAAAATCCTTTCCGGAAGTGGTCTTGTTAATCTTTTCCAGCGTTACGTGGTCCAGACTCTCACTCCCTCTAAAACGCAAAGTGCGCCGTGGTCCATGTGGAGGCAGAGCAAGTGCCTGTGGAGGACCAGAGGAGTACAGGGGCTGCTGTGGGACTTGTTTGTTTGTTTATTTGTTGTTTGTTTGTTTGTGTTCGTGAATCACAGAGCTGCTCCTCGCGCGCTGTATGACCACTGCGCACACGCGCCGGTTTGGGTGTGACAAACATCTCGCATGTGCGCGCGTGTGAGTCAGATTTGGTCTTATTCAGTCTGTGTGGATGCCCGGATGACCTGACTTTGCTGTACCTCCACTTCTCCTCCCGCTGAAGAGCTCTGGATGATCTCTCACTGCGCTCTCCAGATGTTCTGGACGCACTCCCACTGCGGATGTTCACTCATTTCTCACGGATGTAGCTCAGGTGAGGGTCTGAAGTTGAAGTCTTCCTTCCTGGAGGTGTGAGCTCCAAATGCATTCGCTCCTGGGCCGGGAGAAGAAAGAAGAAGAAGCCGGGTTCGGGATCGATCTGGGTCTGTCTCCGGGCTTTGCGCCCCACGCTGCCACCATGTTCAGCTGTGTGGGCTGCTTCTGGGTGCTCCTCTCCTCCGCTCTGGTCGCCGTCTGCAGCTTCAGCTTCATCTCTCCCGCCTGGATTGTAAAGGACCAGCTGAGGAACAGCCATCACCAACACCAACACCACCATCACCACCACAGCAAGGACTCCGTCAGCTTCGGGCTGCTGTGGCACTGCTCGGAGTCTCTGGATCAAATGTACCGCTGCTACACCTTCGGGGGTCTGGGGAAATTCGCAGAGATCCCCTCCAGCTCCTGGCAGGTACAGTCTGAATACACACACGCGCACACACACACACACCTGTCTGTCACATGCGGGTGGATGTGTGGAGCATGTGGAGCAGCAACTGCAGAGGACAGAGCAGAGTTGGAGCCAGGCAGGATTTTGGCTGCTGGGGTGGATGTGGTGAGACCTGCATAGAAACGCGTCAGTTTTACTTAAATACTCGTTTCTGTTGCCCTCTAAAGTTAACTTTAGATTAAAACTGGAAAAAATTAAAAAGATGTAACTGTGGCTATAATATGTATGGAAGAGGATTAGGGCCAGTGAAAAAGTACAGGCTAACATTTTTTCCAAGTCAGTGAATTTTAAGATAAAAGAAGTCAGGATTTTTAGATAAAAGTTTTATGAAAAAAGTCAGAATTCTAGGATTAAAGTCAGAATGCTGCAAAAAGTCTGAATTCTAAAAAAAATATAGAATTCTGATAAAGCATTATTATTGTGAGAAAGAAGGCTGATTTTTGCGACTGAAAAAAATCTAAGAAAAAAGTCATAAGTAATAGAAAATCAATATTTCTATCAAGTTTGTACAGAGGGGAATAAGAGCCACTGTGAACAAAAAAACGATTGAAAGGTTGATTTTTTTTAATCCATGAATAAAAGTCAGAAATCTTTGAAATAGTCAGAATTTGAGATTAAAGTCAGACTCATTAAAAAAAGTCAGAATTGTTAAGAAAGTTAGAATTACATGATTAAAATCAGAATTCTGAGAAAGAAAGAGTCAGAATTTTGAGAAAAAGTCATAATTGTGACTTTTTTTTTTTTTAGAATTATAAGATTAAAGTCATAGATGGGGTAAAAGTCAGAATTGTGAAGAAACATCTGAATTTTGACATTAGAGTCAGAATTCTAAAAAAAACTGTTAGAATTTTGCAAAAATAAAATCGAATTCTGAGGGAACAGGACGGAATTTTATATTAACGTCAGAATTTTGAGGCTGTGTATTTAAACAATGCTCAGGTAGTTCTGAAGTGCCCAGAGTGTGCAAAGAAATTGTCCCCACACCATAACACCTCCACCAACAGTCTGAAGCTCTGATTCAAGGCAGGATGGACCCAAGTTTCATGTTTATGCCAAATTCTGACCCTGCCATCTAAATGTGGCAACAGAAACTGAGACTCATCAGAGCAAGCGACATTTTTCAATCAACTTTTTATCGTCCTATTCTGGTGAGACCCTGTGACTTTTAGCCTCAGTTTTCTGTTCTTAGCCGACAGGTGTGGTCTTCTGCTGCTGTCACCCATCTGCGTCAAGATGTTACATGTTGTGTGTTCAAAAAGATCTTCTGCATACCTTGTTTTTGAGTTGCTGTGGCCCTTTTGTCATCTTAAAGCACTCTGGTAGAAACAAGGCATTTTGACCAAGAGATCTGCTGCTAACTGGATATTTTCTCTTTGTAGGACCATTTTCTGTAAACCCTAGAGATGGTTATGCATGCAAATCCCAGTAGATCAGCAGTGTCTGAAATATTCGGACCAGCACATCTGAAATCAACAGCCACGCCACATTTAGAGTCACTAAAATCATCTTTCTTGCCCATTATGAAGCTCAGGTTGAGCTCCAGCAGGTTGTCTTGACCATGGCCACGTGTCCAGAGTTACTGCCATGTAATTGGCTGATCAGCTATTTGTGTTAATGAGAAGTTTAATGGGTGAACCCAATTAAGTAGCTGGTGGGTTTATTTTATGATGTTGGTAGATCAGACAAATTAACTTAGAAACAACTGATATTTCATGCAGTATAACTGTCTGGCAGCCCACCCCTCACATTTTAGTCCCCAGATGTCTGGCTGACGAAAATAAACATGCATTTTTGTCAGATTTTTTTCTTATCAAATTATTATTTTTATCTACCTATGGTCTCTACACATTTTGGAAAAAAGGTTGCCAGAAAACATGTAGTCATGCTTTTGTTCAGTGGAATGAGCACAGGAGCAAGAGTCAAGCTTTTAGACAAAAAAAGAGGAGTTCTGATCCCGTCATCAAGCCTTCAGATATTATTACTGTTCTAAATCAAGAAAATTACACCTGATCAGAGAAAATTGCTCCTAATTTGAGACATTTAATCAAGAAAGCTGATTATGCCTTCAATTACAGACCATTTATCTTTCATTTTCTGACACAACATACTAGTTCAGATAACTTTATATGCTGTAAGATGAACTTAACTGCCCATTAACCACCTTTTCGTTCATGTCATTTTATGAGATATTCTGTGAATTTCCAGCAGCAACTGTTGAGATCCATGTTTTTGAGAGACTGTGAAATACTGATAGTTCAGTATTTTCAAGTTGTCTTGTATCAGGTACTTGACAGCAGTCGGTGAAGTAGCTGAGAGGGCTCCCAGCAGTGCTGTAAGTTTGAGGACAATGAGCTGAGTTGAACAGTACGGTAGACTGCTGGTGGCAGGTACAGTTATTTCAGGTAATTTCAGCTCTATTTTACGATGCAGCAAATGGCTATGTGTTCCTCCGCCTTTGTGCATTAGATATCAGATCGCTCTAGGCTTGCCTCACATTCAGATCTAACAACAGTAAAATGTGTTAGGATGGACTTACAGGTTACAGGTGGTAACACACAAACACCACCGGATAACTCTGGATCTCTCCTGCTCCTCACTTTCCACATAAATTTGTCCCCTCTGTCTTTTGGTCTGCTGAGTCTTGTTCTGGAGAATTTGTTTTTCTGTATGCTCTTGTTCATAAAGGTAACCCTGTGTATCCACTGTAGAAAGCACACCATCACCATTGAGTCAAAATCACTCATGTTTTGTTAAGAATGGGAACTGACAAGGTGTTATTCATACCATCAGCATTATCAGTTCGGCTTATTGATCTGATTCTTTAAAGATTTCCTATTGATTCCTGTGGATCTTCAGTTTGGGAACAGTTGTTACATGCAGGTTTTCATTGGCATCAACGTCAAACAAATGTTATATCTGATATTCAGTGCTCTGCTGCTCAGATAAATGCTTCTGCAGGTTGTTGGTGTTGCAGTTCTCTGCTGTCATTTCTGCTGACTGTCTTGATTTGAAACGCAGGGATGAAGTGGAAGGCACTGATGAGGGAATTGATAAGAGAAATACTATTAAGATTGATTCCTTGTTGATTCTTAACTGTAATTAGTTTTCAGTTCCCATCCTGATTTTTGTGTCAGTATTAGTTTCCTCTGCTGTTGTTGTGTCTTCCTGAGTCCAAAGAGCAAAACAGCAGATTAATGAAATCAATGGTGGAAGAACACAGAGCCTTTTGCTACACTGGAAAATAGTGCCAAACACAGAGACTTCCTGGAGGTAAAAAAGCACTCTAGTTTTTTTGTCCTATCGTACATTCAACCCAACATCATTTGTTGCTTGTTTTTAAGTAAAATTCACACAATTATGGAAAATAACTTTACCAGTTAACAGCCGTGTACCTTACGGATCCACTCAGCTCATTCTCATTGAAGGAGCCCTTTCAGCCACTTTACTGAATGTCGTCAAGTACTGAACTATCCTTTAAATCCCTCTAGTGAACACAGTATCAGTTTTGGGTGCTGGAGAGGTGCCCTTGAGCAAGGCAGTAAATGACAACTGTCTTTTGTGCTCAGCCCCTCACCTTAATGTTTTCCCATTAATGTGTGATCATAAGATCCAATTTGACCTGCGTAGTTTTGTATTCCTAGCACATGTCTAATATCCAAATGAAAAACAGAATTTTCCTTGGTGATTTATTAAGTCTTTCCCTCCTCTATTTCAATCTGGTAGAAGATGAATTGCAGGAGAGAAGAAAGTGTAGTTTGCTCTGCTCGAGCTAGGTGATAAAAACAGTTTCAAACCCTTGAACATAGCCATAGTAGTAAGAGTTGTAGACAGCATAGATTGATTTTATATTTAGTATTTCCAGCTCCAGTGGTCATCATGTAAAGAGTTAGAAAAAATTTCATCTGTTGAAAATTAGAAAAATTTCTATCAGGTGAAATACTAGGAATCAGCAGCAAAAAGAGCTATCATCTGCTTGGATTTCAGGGAGAGAAGTGTTCCCTGGCACTGAGGTAGCAGTAACTGTGGATGAAGCTTTAGCTGATGACATACATGAATGTTGGCCATGTTATGGGTGTCACAGTTAGGCTGAGTGGAAGAATACTCTTCCTGAGTCTTGTCAGACCAAAACACATTTTGGATGATAAAGCGTATTTCAGTCAGTAGATATGATTCATTGATCTGGTTGGTTGTCACACAGAGCAGCATCTGCAGCACAGCTGGACGGACGTGTCAGAGCTGAGAGAGTGACACGGGGTGGGCAGGAAGCTCATTGATCAGGGCTCACAAGTTAGACATTGTCAGTAAGACTGACAGGTGGGCACAAAACATGAAATTGTAACTTTGTTATGTGCAACCATAGAGCAAATAAGTTGATTTTGACAGAAGTTAATAATTAAACTCTGTTAAAATGTGAAGTATTTTAACTGGTATTATGAAAAGGAACAGAAACATCAGGGTTTTTTGATAGTCAGTAGATTTGAGCTCTTAAGACAACATGATGAGAATAAAAAAAGAAAACATTTTAAACAGGGTAGACCTGGGTGAATATTTATTTTATAAACGTGGATCAATGATAAATAAGCAATAACTTTTGTTATTGGTATATTTTTGGTGATAAAACCAAGGATGGGAATTGATAACCTGGAATCAGTGTAAACTTCTCTGTGGCCTGGGACAGTCATAAAGATTAGAGCCTGAACTGATGTTAAAACAGTGAGAGAGTCCACAGATGAAGACAGATAATGTCAGATTTATTAGTTTTGTTCCTGTGGTGTGTAGTGTGCCACAAAGAGAGAGACATCGGGCAGCACAAAGCAAAGGATACATTTACCAATAAGGCAGCGCCTCTGCTCTTACAGCTTGTGATCTTGCGTGATGACACACAACCACAGTGTAAACAAACATGGAGGACAACATCAGGGGGCTAAATGTGGCTAGCAGTTAGCCTCCTGTAACATCATTGGTGGTTGTAATTTCCATCCAGCTCCTCTCCTTATCAGTTTGTTATATATAATTTACAGATAACATTGTTTAAGTGCATTTATTTGTTAAACACACTTCCTTCTACCACCTGTGCCTGTTATGCTTTTCCTCTGCAGCTGACTCGGGGACACTGGTGTCAAATCAATCCACCTCTGTGTCGCCACCTAATGCTAACATAAGTACCACTGCCGCCTGTCTAAAAAAGTGTTTTGGTATGGTGGCCACCTTGTCTATTAAGTGCTGTGGAAAACACTGCAGTGCATTTTGTCTTCGTAAAGGGGCAATGATTACTCTGGATTTCCACCTAGTCTGTCTGCGCGGCGGCTTTGCTCCAACGGTGTGTGTCGTTGCCCTCTTGGAGTGTATTTAAAGAGCAATGCAAGCTTGTAGGCTTGAAACACGACAGCATAAGAGTCATAAGAGAACCAAAACTTCAAGAGGTAATTGTGAGTTTACAAGATAACATGTAAACAACAGGTTACCTTTCTTGCCTGACGCTGATTTTCTCTCTGCATCAACATTATTTCCACTATTTCTGTTGTAGTTTAAAGTGACTGCAAGATCCAGTGTGTACGTGCACTGCTGGCGCACTCCGTAGATGGAGTGAAGTGAAAGAGGCAGATTGAAGAGACTGGGATGATTCGCTGTGAAGTTCTCGTCACGTACGGCCTGCTCAGACTATATGGAAATTGGGGGTTTGTGCTTCTGCTTTTGCTACTGACATCAATCAAGGAAATACAAAATCAAATCCCCCCCCCCCACTGGTTAATAATACGAATAACAGCAATTTTTCATCAAATTGATTTATCCATCCATTATCTGTACTGCCTATCCCTCTCGGGGTTGTAGGAGGGATAAGCAGACTTATTTATTTTTGATATTTCACTGTAGTGCATATGATTAAAAAAAAATCCAAATCTGTACTTGTTTGAGCAAAAGTAATCAGCCCTCTTGGAAAAATATGGGGCGCTTTTAATTTATTCAAGCTGTGGGATAATTTCATTCCTCACTAGCAGCAACCTCTTTGGACCCCCTAAACCTTGTATCTCCCTCTGAAAGTGGTAAAAATAAGGAAAGCTGCCTCAGTATAGCAGCCACCTCTGGAGTTATGATTAATGTATGAAGTTGAATTAGCATTTGAAAGGGAGATATTAATAAGTGGCTGCTTGTGTTGTGTGATTGTAGCCGAAGTTCCTGTAAAGAGGCTTTCTATTCTCAGAGAGGCACAGGTGTCGACTCTGCAGAGGCTAATCGGAGCCCAGAAAAGATTGCGTGTATGTTTACATCGCCGCTTTTACATTCAGACATCAGCGACTGCGAGCTCTGCACTGAGCTGAAGTGTGTTTAAGGCTAATTCAGTTGAAATCAGTCCTCATTTAGTTAGTCTGCTGTCACTGAGTCAATTAGGGGCTGCAGTTATGAGCTTCACTCGCAGTCAGTTAGAAAGAGTGAGGCTGATGGAGCTGCTTTAACACACAGATTCAGAGCTACACGTGTTATTAGAGTGATGAACCCGACAGCACCGCCTTGCTCACACAGCCATTAATAAAGGTGAAGGGGCCATTAAGTTTTCATCAGAGCCACTTTATTACTCCACCACTCCTCACTCATGCTCACATCGTTTTGCTGATGTCTTCTATTTTAAACCTGTCAACAACCTTCACACAAACATAAGCCTGTACAGCGTGTGCTTGTAGGTGCTTCAGTTTTCATCACAAACTCTGGGGGGGTTTAGATGAGCTTAGTGCACTGAATTCTCTGTAATATTGGCAGAATGTAAAATGTGTCACAATGGTGTACGTGATCATCACTTAATGTTTAATTTTAGAATTAAAAATGATCATTAATTTAAAGATTAAAATGATGTTTTACCTGCTTCACATCTCTTTCTATAAGAAATAGTTAATGCCATGAAGGGAACTGGTTACATATTGGTAAGGTGGAGGCTTTGTGCT
Source organism: Cetoscarus ocellatus (assembly GCA_037902135.1). NCBI lineage: Eukaryota > Metazoa > Chordata > Actinopteri > Labriformes > Labridae > Cetoscarus > Cetoscarus ocellatus. The sequence goes on from JBAMNC010000142.1 coordinate 945,278, forward strand.
TTTGACAGAAAACATTATTATTGATCTCTCAGCAATAATGAGTTTGGGAATATTGGCATATTGAATATCGTAAAAATCCAATATCATGCAGCCCTAGTTATTACTGAAGATGTTTAAAACTGCCCTATCTCAAAGTGTTCACAAATCCTTTGAAAATTCCTGGTGCTCCATCAGGATTGGGATCACCACCAAAAGCTAATCACATCTGCTTGTGCCATGACCAACATTCCCTGAAAATTTAATCAAAATTTATTGAGAACCCTTTGAGGTCTCTTTCACATTAGACAGCGTTTGCTTCATTTTTATAGTGCTACCTCTAGCATGTACCTCTGCTAGTGTTTGCTAGTTTTAATATGGAGTTATACTGTATGTTTGCTTTTCCTTTGTGAGGTGAAATGGTTCTTCCAACATTAGACAAATTCATTTATGATTTTTGAAGGACATGGGCGTCACCTGAAGCTCTATGAAAAATGCTGGCCTTTACCTGGCATGACTCTTACCTTACATTGCGTAGCTGTCTGTGGCAAGCCAAATGCAGCTGCATGTGGAGATTGATTGAAACATGAATAGATGAATCAGCAGTGAGCTTAGTGTCTGGCTCATTTATGATGTTTTATATTGATTAAATTGGCAACAGATTTAATGAAATGTATACAGACAAATCAGTGTGAAATGTTCTGTCTTACCTCACCTGGTTAAAATAGGGATGGGGAATGTCCCAAATCAGGACATAATAGTGTTTTTTGGATAGTTTGGGGACATGGGACACAATGAATGAAAAGTCTGGTTAACCTATATAAATTGCAACCACAGGCTGTTATAATAAACAAAATATTTCTGATGAAACATCTTTTAAGCAAATGAGACAAATAAGCAAGCCTGTATTTTTCAAGGAACAGCCTTCAAATTTAACAGTGTGATTAAATTAAACGGCCTGTTTGCTGCTTATATGGCTTTGTTAGAGATATACTGTAGACAACAAATAGCATATGCACATGTATATGTATTGTACTCTATGTTTGTGTAAGAATCAGAAGACTATCAGTGTACACTGAGCTGTGTGGTCTCCATCAGAGTGGAAGAGTGTCCTCTTGGCTCACTCTGAAAAGACGGGATGAGCCTCGCAGACTTGGTAAGGGAACCTGAGGAGGAAGAGGAGGGGGCTCCCTGTGAGGGTGGCCTACTTGTGCTGTACTTTCTCTTGTCTTCTGCTGTTGTCACTTGGTACAGTAGAATGGCTCGAGGCTTACCCAGGCTTCCTTGCAGTGCTGCTGGTGCTCTGAAACCAGAGATTTGTAGGGTCCTGTTGCCAGGTTGGCAGTCCAAAGCTGCTGCCTGCATTTCACAATCTTCCCCTTCATCCAACCCCATTACAAAGCTGAGAGTGGCAAAGTCACACTAAGGCTTCTTTTACCTTGCTAGTTCAAGGTTGTACTTTATGCTACAGAAACACAACATATCTGTTCATGTGCTGTGCCTCAAAAAAGCATAACCATGTTCAGGTAACTCTACTTTTAAAAGTAACTTGGCGTGTTACAGCATTACTGCCATTAAAAAGTAACTTGCTGTTACTGTACTGCATGCTGAGAGAAATAACATGTTAAAGTACTTTTGTGTTACCATAAATTAAACCCATTAGAACTTTGTTTTGATTGTTAATTTCCCTAATTTTATAGCCAAAGACGCTGATCCTATCTGCCCTCTCTGCTTAGTGAGCTGTATTTCCCTCCAGATGATTTTGCAACAAACTGTATGGTGAACACTTGTGATGCACGATATAAAAAATTTCAACCGATACAGATAACCGATAATTTCCTGCTTCTCATGGCCGATACTGATACCGATAAGTTCATATTTTTATATCTTGTATAATCTTTTTGCATGTTGAAATCTTGATCGAACCACTGAGCCGTTAAGCTTAGCATGCTGACCGGAATAACGTCAGATGTCCATATGTCTGTGGTAAAACTTACGTGTAGTCTGTTCTTGTTTTGTGGTATGTTATCAAGTTATGGATGTATGTGGCAATGATACCTTAGAGGGCATGGAGGGATACATCCAAGAAGAAGTGACGGCTTGGGAGGGTGTAATGTGGCTCCAAATGTGCTATTAACTTGTGAAAACCCAGGCTCTCAATGACAGAAAAGGGCTGGTCGTAGACTGTTATGAACTCCATCCCTTTGTCGTTGATGGCTTTGGCCTTTTTTCACTGTCTCTTCAAAAAGTTTTTACAGTTTTCAAAAGCCTGTTGAATGGGGACAGCCACGCTCCGTGTTGTTGTTTTTAGCATTAGCACGCTAACTGCTACTGCGACTGCATCGTCTTCTTTCAATACCGCCTCGCCGCAATGATGACTTTTCAGGTGAGCTATAAGATCTGTTGTGTTAAAACGAAGTCCTCTTTCCTCCTCTCAGAATTCTCCCTGAACAGGTTATGTAAACAGCAATGCTGTTGTTATCTTCTGAGAAAAACAGCCACACTGATGAAGCCATGTTCACTTTTGAGAGACGGGGCAGGCTTGGGTCCTTCTAGTAAGGTGCGATAGATGACGTAACCAGCGCAATATGGCTTGTTTTGGGGCTACGCTGCCTGCAAACAATTTCCCCAGTTTATGTAATTTATCAGATCTTTTTATCGGATAAAATGTACATAGCGGGCCAATAAAAAATGATGTAATTTTCCCCCATATTGGGCGATATTATATCGGTCCAATAAATATCGTGCATCCCTAGTAAACACAGCATTTTATAGTACTTTATAGTACTTTCAGTAACAGGTTTGCAGAACTAATATGTTACATTACTTGTTACAACACAAAGGGAACCTGACAGTGGGTTCACAGTAGATGCGTGTGTCAGATAACGTGCAAGTTTGAGCTAGTAGCGCTATGGAGTTTATGAGTGTGCTACTGTTTTGCTGTATCGCTGCTGCAGCCCTGTCTCTGTAATAACTACAATAAAACTCCAAAAGATACTTGATTCAATGAATACCTGACAGGGTAAAACTTCAGGATAAAAGTATTCTGTATGTAACTTTGCAAAGCAGCTGAATTAGCCAGATTCCATGTCTGTCATCAGGCAGATCCATCTTGCAAAGCATCAAGCTGAAACCATTGTACCCAGGCTTTCACTGTCCTGAAAAAAAAGAGGCAGCAGTATAAGCCTGGTTTAGTGGTGCCAATAGTGAGAAGCAATGCCAAGCCTCTCAAAATAAATTTGACAGATAAAATAGTCGTTCAACCAACCTATGTTTTTCTTGAAAAGTCTTGCCCTTCCCAATCACTTTCCATGGGATGTTTTCTAGATGAATGTGAAATACATACACATACATAAAATACACAATGGAAGTCAGTCTGTATAATACAACTGCAGGGCAGAACAGAGCTATATGCTATGGTCACAATTTATGTCCTAACTTAAGTGTTACATGTTAAAAAGTCTACCAGCACCATCAGTTAAAGAGTTGAGTGGAGCACTGTAGCACACAGAAGTGAATATGAAGCAGCGTCACTCATGCAAGATGATCACACTAGGGAAATAAAGCTGCAGAGTTTCAGCTCTGGATCAGTGAGAGACCTGTGGTGGGGATCGTTTTTCAGTAGATGTACAACAGAGCTATTAGTGGAAACAACACTTTTAAATGTCCAGACACACATCTGAGTTTGTGTTACTCCTTACAATCAGATGAACTTCCTCCACACAGCAGCTGTTGTTTTTAGCTGTCCTGTCAAGTCTCCTTTTTTCTGGTTTTGCACCAGTTGCACAGGATGACGTCATCACTTGGACTTTAAGCAGAAAAAATACTAAGTTGGCGCAAGGAAATTAGGTTAAGTCCAGGAGAAAAACTCTGCTATTTGTGTTCACACATTCGGCTCATCCGCGTAAAATCCAGATAATTTCAGGGTTTTCAGGGTGTGAATGGGGTTACAGTGTTCCCAAACACTTATCATAATCCAGTGTAAAACTGTGTAACACTTACACTTTTGGGGATTGTAATTTAAAGTACTCTTGGCGCTGGTAACAAGTGCCCCATAGACTGAGGCTGTTGTCTTTGTATAAGTGATTCAGGTTCACGTCTTGCCTTTACTTTCTGCCTTTCATGTCATTCGCCAATCTCTCTCTCCCCAGAGTCTGACTCTGTTTTAGGATTTTTATTTCTTTTATTTAAGAAATAAAAATCCTTCAAACTAATCTTGTAGAAAAATTTCCCAGACCCTGCTTCACTGTGGTGCTGTTAGTGGACTCAGCTGGTCAGATCAGCTCAGCAGACATTTGTTTTTTGCAACAAGAAACTTCTACATGGTGGTTTTCCATATGAATTATTTCTTCTATTGCTTCAGCTTGTTCCTGTCGGGTCGTGTGATGCTCCAGCAGAGCAAATGTAGAGCAGGGCTAGTGAGTTAACAAGCCTGGGCACATACTGTATATACAGAAACATTGATGCTGCTGTGTGTCTGCAGGAGTCGGTGAAAGAGTGAAGTGAGTGTGTGAGCATGCATGCTGTGGTGACCAAGTGGAGCATGTCAGTAGAGGAGGTGAGTGAGAGCTGCTGCCATAGGTAGAGTGCTATAGGAGGAAGGGGAGGGAGTCTGCCAGAAAACATTTTTACCTTCACTTGTTAACAGCCTGTGTGCTCCACCAGCTGCTTCACAACACTAGAGCTGGATCAGCTTAGCCTGTAGACACCAGCCAGCAGCACATACACACTGTGAGAATGTGTGCAGCAGCAGGAGGTGTGTCAGGATGCTCTTATGTTTTCAGCCGTGTATGTTCATGCCTCTCAAACATGCCCGCTGTATGTCGAGGTCTCCTTGTTTTCTAAATGAGTCGTGGCCGAGCTCCAGCAGCTCTGATTGGAAAAATGTCTGAGCTGGTCCTCATCTTTTGTCCTCCTGTGCAGCAAATGGCAGCATGTCAAGCAGAGATTGTAGAAAAAAAAGGATGTGATTGGCTTCTCCCTCGGCCTGTGTTGTCTCCGTCACGTGCCAAGAAGATGAATTATAGACGTTACTGGAGATGCTTCACCATGCCTAATTGCCAGAAGCCTATGAAGAACACTTACTGGTGCATAAACTCTGCTGGATGCCCCAAATGTCATTTCACCAGTCAGTGAGCCAGAACTAGTTTTAAGTAGAAAGATAACTCATTTAATGAAAGTCACTTCTGACTCTTTGTCTGGCTGCTGCTCTGCTTTTGTCTTTGTCCGCCTTCATTAGAAAATGTCTACAGGGAAAAAATGTCAACAGGGGAAACGATGTTACTCCTTTGTCACATTCAGGTCAATAAAAGTTAAAACTGAACATATTTTTAAATGTGAGGATGTTATCTATATTTTACAATTAACTAATTCTACAACAGGGATGTTATTAATGTAATTCAATAATAATTGTTGCACTGTTGCTGTAAAGCCAGTAATCCATAATGAAGGCTTCAGTGCTAGGGATGGGAATCAAAAACCAATTCCAGTTGAGACTCAATAACCGCTTCCTTAAAGAATCAATATCAATACTTTTTTTGCTTATCAATTCCCTTATCAATTCCGTCCACTGACAGAGGTAAGAAGGGGTCAGAATTGTTCAGAATTTGATTAATTTCTGACAAAAAGACACTTACAGCACAACTTCAGTAGGTGGAAACACCAGTAACTTGCAGAAGAATTTATCTATGTAGCCCAGCATTGGATATAAGGTGTCATGTGCCACTGAAAAACTACAGGCCAACTTTTGCCCACACAGAAAATCGGACAGAATCAACAAGAGAATTGTGAAGGAATTGTCTCAGTAAGCAGGATTGTTAATGGCATTTGTATCAATAGAATATTATCAACTCCCATCTCTATTCAGTGCATTAGCAAACCTCATTCAAACTGTGCACAGCCAAGATGTAAGCTCAGAAAGCATGAATATAATGGTAAAATATGACTAAGGTGTGACTTAAAAAAGTGAAGACACATAGATATGCATTTTAAGTTTGTAGTATAACAGACTACTGTGATCATCATAACCTGGCACACCAGAAGGACCGTTTAATGTATTTCGTTAGTCCACTTATGGGCAACAGCCCATAGAAAGTGTTTTGAAATGGGCAGAACCTTTCAAAAGTACATTGCAGGTGACAGGACGATCATTCTGTCAATCACATTCATTATGGGCCAATTGGATAATTTGGTAGGCGGTTGCTACTGCTGCAATTTTAAGTTGAACAAACTCTCGCCAAAACATGTTTAGAGTGGAGCGAAAATATCCTTTCCACTGAGAAAGGCTTGAGTGTGGTTAGTTTTTCATTAATAAAGAAAAGTGGTCCAGATCTGATAAAACCGCTACTGATGTTAACCTCTGTATGAACAGTCACTTCCTGCTGTCGTAGAGCTTGTAGCTCTTCCTCCTTCAAAAGATGCTGATTGGGCTGGGCCACTCTTGTCCGCTCACAGTTGTGATTGGAGAGACAGAGACAGACAATAAATCAGGCTGATCAAGCTGCTGCACAAGGTAAGTGTTATTAACCGTTGGGCCACATTTCCATCATAAAAAATATCTTTATGTTTATAAAACTACCTTTCAAAAACATGAAAATGAAGCAGCAGTCTCTGCTCCAGTACATTGTAAGTGTGTCTGTTTAATGTACTGGAACTTCACCCTCTCACAGTAAAGATGATAGACTGGAACAATGCTACAAACTAGTGATGCACCAATATTGCCGGGCAATATTGATATTAGCAGATAATTGCCTAAAAAGCTGATAATCGGTATTGGCAGAACATTTTTGCTGATATTTACATCAGATACTTTGGCCATACAAATGGGTCATAAATATTCCATATTTTAGCTGAAATGTTTTCAGAATGTACAAATTTAAGTATAATTTATTTAAGAATGAATTGATATTGCTGTTGCTGCATATCTGTTTCTAACACAAAATGACTGTCACTATGAAAGGAATTGGTTAGTTTTAGTAAAGTGGAGGCTTTGTGCCCTTGACAAAAATTATTGGTATTGATATTGGTATCGGCAATGATGAGTACTGAAACATCTGCATCCCTACTACAAATTTATAAAGGAGGGTTCATCAGTCTGGATTACTGGATCTGTTAGCTCTACATTTGGGATTCACAGTGCTGGATTTTGTTGATATCTGATATGCTGAAATTATGGAAGTCAATATTGCCAATACTTTGGGCAATATTGAATCTGAAGTCTTTACTCAAATCGACTTGTTCCAGTTATTGTGACATTAATTTGTGAAAGATAGGTCTGTATTTGTTTTCCATCTGTCACAAATTACCTGTCACCATAGCTTTTTGGTGAAAAAAAAAGCATATGACACTGCGCCAAAACAGCCGGTGTCCATTTTCCAGCTTTTGTGTGATAATTTAGTCCACAAAGTGAACAACTGAAATAACTGTCTGGTAGTGTAATTCATATCACATTCACACACAGTTTTAAATCTTTCCCACAAGCCAATTAACTTTTTTTCTCACATACTAGCAACAAAAAGAGATGTCGAAACCTGTTTGTCTCTGAACCTGTAGCACACTGATGTGAGCATTGATGGCTGTGCACATTAAGCTTCCTTCCAGACATTAAAACTGTAATTTACGGTCTCACTTACTTGTATAAATTTAACACAATTTTATCAGTTTGAGAATTTTCCAGGATGTTGTCCCCCCCCCTTCAGATCTATGAGAGCAATGTGTGAACATTAATTACATAGAGCAGGGAGGTGCTTTCTACAGAGTAACTGTCCAGTAATTTTTGTACAAAGTGCTTTAAAGAATGTAGGTTGAAGCCTTTCTTCGTCTCTGAACTCTTCATCAGTCTATAACTAACCTCATAAATTAACTCTGAGCTTTGCAGTGTGGTACCTTAGTTTTTTTTAAATCAAACAAAATCATGTACATACTTAAACTAAAAAAAATCTGCAGGGTGTGCTGGGTATGTGGGCGAAACCAGATTTTCAGCTTTTAAACTTTAACCAGTTTTAATTTGGTCTTGAAGCAGACTCAAATCTTGATGTGTCTTTATGACCTTACTGTACATAAGCAAACAAGACCATTAGCAGCAAAATCAGCAATTTCTAACATACCAGTACACAATTCTGTGACATGTACCACCATGATGGCAAGCTCAACTCATCACCACCTGTGATAGTTTAAACGTAGGCCTGATTCTAACTGAAATTTTACACCTACCCTTCTAGTAGGTAACAAGTCCTCTGTAAAACATGGTTGCCATAGTGTACTGTTTATAAAGCTGGGATAACTTGGTGGATGAGGAAGAACAGAGGGTCTGGACTAAGGCTGTCACTTTTCCTAAAAATCAAACTCGAATGGTTTTCGAACATACACCCAAATAACCAAAGATATTTGATTATTTTGCCCCCCTCCCCACCCCGAGTAAGGGACAGAGACTCTCTTATCCGCCCCTTCGATAAAGCAAGGCCGAAAACAACGCAGTCACACGGGGTTGAACTCTTGACGAAGCACCGCTGCACTTGGCTATATAACTTGGATGAAAGCCGATGGTTGAGCCCACAAATTTGGTGTGGAGGATGAGTGACTAAGCTGCTTTGCACATAAGCGACACAAAGCCCAGTCTTTGATTTTAAAGTTGCCATTAATGGTGTAGAACCCAAAATACTACCATACAGCGCTCCTCAGAGAGTGCCCTCTGTTGGATGAAACGGCCCACTGCTCCAGGCGCCCTGATGTGCCGCTAAACTCAATATTTTACATTCAAGTATTTATTTACTATTCGGTTATGGATATTTATCCCCATATTTGAACGGTTATTCGAATGTTGAATATAAGGTGACAGCCCTAGTCTGGACTGCTTGGTGGAAGTGCATCATTAAGAGGTTGTCTGCTGTCAACAATGTGTTCTCTATGATAGATAAAATCCTTCAAAAATAGCCTGTTCGGTGACTTTCTTATTTCATGTTGTTAGTTATTTTACTGCATGTTGTTACTTTTTTATATTACTCTGTCTGTAACAGCTGTAAGTCTTAATGAACTCCTATCTTGATATTTTGACATAATTTACTCTTATTTTCATCACTATTTAGTGATTAGTCTTTACTCAGATACAGTTTGTGCTATTTGCCTAGGAATTTGGAGGCTCCAATATATAAAACATGCTTTTAGCTGATTGGATAAATGAAGTAAAAACATATCTGCAACAATATTTTACTCAGTTTGAACATGATACTGTACTAGTCAAGATGAATCCTACGTCTCTGTGGTGCAATTAAAGGACGACACAACCTAAGCCAGAACTCAACTAATTTCAGTGTCGGCTTTAGGGGTCATCCACACAGAGACAAGTTAAAGCGTATCTGCAAAAGTTTTGGCGTTTCATCCACATGGATCTGGCGTTTTGGGAGCCTGAAAACATTTTTGAAAATGGATCCCAGAACGAATAGAATCTCAAAACGCCTCCCTTGCATTTCTGTGAGTACAACGAATATGCACACTTTCCCACATGCATTACCGAGAAAAACAATAGAAACAATGGCGAAATACCGTGTTGCGTTCATAATCTTCTGCTCCTCTGCTACCACAAAGAACAACAAGTGGATATGAAGAACATCATACACCAGTTTTTGTTTACGTCTCACATGATGAATGTGCATGCTCCATGTCTTCTTCTCTGGTTTTGGTGTATGTCTATAGCAGCGTTACAGCACCACTTAAAGGCTTGGCATATATACTCCAGCATTTTCAGTATTTTCATGTGGACGAACACATTTCTTGAAACAATTCTGTGTTTACAGATAATTTTGTAAATCAAAAATGTTTTTGTCTCCGTGTGGACAGGGCCATAGTGTGGAATTTACAGCGTACCTTAAGACTTACCCAGTGTTAACACATGCTAGCTACTGGTACTGAGCATGGGTTAACCCCCATTTGTGTCAAACAGTTCAGCTGTCAGAAAAAAAACTATACTGCTCATTGTGAATTTTGCTGATTAACATGGACATGATCACAGTTTAAGATGCCTTACTTTTTCTGGGCAACCCCTTAGAAAAGGCTGTTTTATAGACAGGTATATTTTAGGTTTAGTGGCTAAAATAGAGAGCAGTGTTGATCATGTTATGATACCACAGTTGAGAGGAGCCACAATATAGATGGAAAATAGTTCTTCTCTACCTGATTTGACATGTGGCTACCTGAGCAGAAAATGATGGCAGCGGTCATCAGGTCCAGACACAAATTCACCTGCTAACATAATAATCAAAAAATGATGTATGAGGTTTGACCCTTATCTCTCTGACCAACAAAAGAGGGTCAGCAGGTCCAACACTAAATATTCCCAAGGGAGTCAGTGTATTCTCTGCCTCTTTTTGACAAATAAACTGGCTGTATCGACTAGAAGGCTGTGAAATGTAAGCAAAAAGCCGTCATCTCATTCTTGATGCAGACTTGAGTCTCTCCTTAGATTTACTGTAGCTGTAAAGCTCCTCTCAGCCTCTTATAGCCTCTCTGCTCAGATGCTAATGTGGATGCTCTGTGGTGAAAGCCATTTGTGTGAAAGTGTGTCTGCTTGTTATAAATGATGTCTAATGCACATGTTGTACCCCTCCCCTTCCCTCCCTCCCTCACCCATGGGGGAAGTCGACTGCCCCGTTAGCACGAGAAACAAAAGGCCGACTCGTCTGTGTGCTTTTTTCTTTTCGACCTCATTCTGCTCACATCGTCGTGTAGGGTGTTTCATCAAAAGGATGTTCTGCACACGATGGTATGATCAGACAACTAAGAGTGATGTTACGGACTAAACACAAATGCACATACACTCTTAACACTATTACAAAGGAGCAGAGTGGTGCACACACAGTAAAACAATTCTTCCACCCATCACAGGGCGATCAAAAGAGTCTCCTCATGTTGGAGCTGATGCTGTAATTAGAGGTTCAGGGGGAAATGCTGAGGGATATTAGTGCAACAGAGAGAAAGTAGACCCAGTGACTTATCCTAAATGGCGACATGGGGTGATAAAATGTTCTCTAAAGGGGATTGTTGTGCAATATATTTTGATAATGATGATAATCTTTGGACAGTTTTACTCCCTGTATAGATCACACAGCAGGAATATGGGCACAATTCTCAAAGTCTGTTGTATTTTTGCCTGTACTTGAAGAACACGCAGTCTCTCAACAGCAAAGGGTTGCTTAAGCTGCTGAGGAAACTGGATTTCCTCTCATATAGACAATGATTGAAGTAACTTAAAAAGTAAATGAAAGTGACATTGAAAGATACCCACTGCTGTCCTAAGGACAGCATTCTCTGTGACAGCCAAGCTGGCAGCCCCTGTGCCAGGCTCTCAGAGTCTGCCGTAGAACATCAAAACAACAACAAAAAAAAAAAAACTGCACTTTTTAATAATACTCAGTGTTTTTATGCCATGTCAGGGTGTTTAGAAGATGAAGAAATGTTTGTGGTTAACTTGGCTCGTGATAAGAGTTTGCAAATGAAGGAATGCTAACGTTTCTACAAGCTGAGCAAGTTAGCAGCAATGTAACTCACAATTCTTTACTTTTTAAAACTTGAAGTGCTTTATTGCTAACTAACACTGATCTTGTTGCTTGGTAAGGATGTCCAAGGTTAATTTTAAAGTCAAAAAGTTAGCATAAACAGTAAATGGAAGAGACATTGAAAGTTACCCATTATCCTACAAAAACAAGAATGCTGTATTGCGTGACAGCTGAGCTAGCAGCCCCTGAATATGGTTGCCACCTTGGATTTGTGAAAAAAAAGGGACACTCGACCAAATGTTTAGGGCAGAGGGCTCGGCCACCATTACCAGTTCAGACTGACCAAATGAACATAAAATACGGACATAGGAGACAGAAACAAAGTCATGTTGATACATTTATTTGCTAGGCAAACCTGCAAACAAGCTGATAATTGTGATGAGTCACCCCAGCCTTGAAACATCTGAGTTCAGCAGCCATGCCAACACATGGCATAGCATATCTGCATTGCTAGTACTAGGTTAACTATACTACATTGACTACTAAATTATCTAGGCTATACTAAGTTGTAGGACTCCCTGTTGCCTCTCTTATTATACCTTTGTTTTCTTCTTGTAACAGGTTGTCTCTCTGACACAGATGTTCTTGATCCTGTTGCATTATTCTAGATGGACTCCTTGATCTGCCTCTGCGACTCCATTCTGCATTAATAGATTAAAAAAATACAAATGAAAACATCATTAGGGCACTTATTCTGCATGGACTCCTTGGTCTACTGCTGCCATCTTCTACATTAAATATAAATGGAAAAAATACAGATTAAAACATGATTGGGTGGCCAAATATACTAAGTGAACTGTTAGGACTAGGGCTCGGCAATTAATAATCGAAACCGACATTTAGAAAGTCTGATTGACTTCATCTTGCTCATGTCAGTTAATGGTGGTTTTCACTGTTGCCATGACAGTAAAGGTTGCATATCTTTAAGGAATGTGAAAACTTGTCTCCAGTGATCATTTTAACCCAAATCATGATCTTTTCATTGCTCTTATCAAGTGGGTTTGGTGCCTGAACCTGACTAAACATTAACCACAGCATCACACCTTAAAACATTATTATTTTACCTCCCAAAAGATACTCATGTGAAAAAATATCACTAAACAATATCCACATGTGAGATCAGTGTAAAATACAAAACAAAAGAAACTTAAATACATTATTGTTCATCAAGGGTGGAGATAATCCTTCATTAATCCTAATCTAGGATAAGAGTTCATTAATCGTGATTTTGAGTTTTGCCATAATCATCTAGCTCTTATTCCCTCTTTGTTGTCCCTCTGACACAGATGCTCTTGAGTCTGTTGCACTTATTCTGGTCTCCTGCTGCCATCAGTCCTTCCTCGTCAGTTGTCTCTCCTCTCATTTGAAATGGTGAAAAGAAGTCCTCAGCGTGGACTTTTCCCTCTCTTGAGCCGCTTTGAGCGTTAGGGCGCTCGCGTGTGACGTACGCATAGACGGAAAAGAAAACAGAGACAATTTTAAATAGCCACAGAAGAATGTGGGACCTTTCTAGATTACAGAACTAAGGACATCAAATGTGGTTTTTGCATTTTTTCCCAAAATAACCTGGGACGGCAGGTGAAAAAAAGACAACAATTCTGGGAGATACGGAACGGGTGGCAACTCTGAACCAGGACCTGTTTGTCTGCTCTAGAACAAAAAGACATTTTTTGATAATGCTCATTATTACTTGTCAGGGTGTTTTGAACAGGTGTGAACAAATGTCTTTGGTTAACTTGGCTTATGATAAAACTTTACAAATGAAGGAATGCTAATATTTATCCAAGCTGAGCTAGTTAGCTGTAGTGTAACTCACATTTATTCCCTTTTTTAACTTGACAGCCCCTTATGCCTTACTCACATAAATCCTGTCACTAGTTTCTGATTATGGATGTTCAAAGGTCAATTTTAAAGTCAAAAAAGCTAACATAGAGTGAGAAAGTCTGAGGGTAATTTGGCTCACATCTAAAGCTTGCAAATGGGATAATGTAAATATTTCTACATGTTGAGCTAAAGTTAACAGTAGTACAATTCACAGTTCTTCTCTGTTTTTAAAACTTGAAATCACTTTACGTCCTCTTAAATGGATTTTGTCCCAGTTCATTAGGAATGGAAACGAGAAAAACCACTGCACCAGAGCTCTTATTGAGTTGTCTACTTCATCAAATAGGGATTTTATCAAGCTTTATTTATAATGAATCAAATATTGGTGAATACATAAAAACATACTTTTCCAATGTACATATTTTCCATCCTGGTCATCTCTGTCTTTTCTAACATCTCTGCTGTTGTCAGTCGCCTAAACTGCTATATACAGACATACTTTCAGTTTTAAGATAAGGCTTAAAAACAGCTTCCTACTCAAAGCTCAGAGCATCAATCATCCTAATTCACTCTGAACCCTGTTTCTTCCTATCTGATGTGATTAAAGGTCTTCCTCTTGTAATGTTGCAGTTACCTGCTACCGCTCTGCTTCACTCTGACCTTTAAATGAGTCTCTAGTTGTCATGCTCTTACCCGTGAACGGAGAATGAAAAGAGCAAAGAGAACATACAGCATGGATGAGGGGAGGTCAGGACTTGTGTTTTACCACCGTCTCTCCTGACGAGTTGTTTGTCAGTCGGCTGGTTCAGAGTGATGCATACACGTCGTATTTCTGCATGTGTTTTATTAGCCAAACACACTTTAATATCCCCGCTCGGCCTCATATAAATTAGTACTGTTTTGTGCGCACCTCGACTTATCAGGACCATAAACAGAGTCAGAGTTGGTACAGTGAAGAGCAGGAAGAGGATCGCAGGGAAGAAAGATAGATGTTTGGTTCTAAGTCTTGCGTGAAATGTGGTGTGCTGACCTATTACCATACAACGCATGTTTACTTCAAGGCTGCTGTCTGACTGCTGACATAATGAGTGGTTGGCTGAGTGTATACAGAGGAACCATTTCAAGTGATAGATTTGTGTTTGAATGAGCCATTTGGCATCCTGGTTCATGTTTTGAACCATCACAAACCACAGTTTCTCTCTTTTCTCCTTTTTTTTTTTTACTTAATGACCACTCTAGACAAGGGAGGATCCTATTAGGGTTGTGTGAAAATAGCCAGCTTCACAATTAATTGCCCTTGTCCTGACAAGTCAGCACAAGAAAAGAGTTGCTAAAAGTGTACAAATGTTATACTCAAACTGGTACACAGTTAGTGTCACTGTAGCCACTGTGAGACTGGATATACCCTCAAAAAATAGACCCATCCACAGTTACTCTTGGTGTCAGATGCCCTGATTAGAACAACTCAACTATTTAATTCTCCATCTATTGTTTTCTATTTTGTTCTTTGCAGGTCCTGGAATGGCTTCATACAGTACAACATTACAGGCCCAAAGTTATGTTCAGTTGGTCTCCGATGTAAAAATTAAGCCCCTGTCCTTCACATCTCTGTTTCCCAGGGATTTATCTGCTGCTCAGCAGAGCAACATCACATGCTCACTAGTTTTAAAAACCTTGGCAGCATAGTTGCCAGATTTTATTGGTCATAACCACATATGACAGCGTCATAATTGTAATGTCCTTTGATATTTGAGGCAGTGATGAGTCAAAAAACTGAATATGATCAAAGAGCAATTTGCAGGTTGAACTTTCTTTGACAGTTATACAAAACCAAGTCTGATAATGACTTAAATCGTCATTTTCATGGTCTTACCTGTTATTATGATGGATCAGTAGAGACCCCTTGTTTTCAAGCAGACCAGAGTTTAGTACTCTGGTTTGCACCAGAGTTTATAAATGCTTTCACACCACTTCAAATCTAACCAACTCTCCAAACAGTGATTCACAGATTGTTTGGTCTGGACAAGATGAGCTTGAACTCAACTAAACTCAGCAGTACTCCTTGCTTTGTCACATGCTCATCTTTTTCTTTTATAAAGACATACTCAAAGGACTCTAGAGCTCACTAGTGTATTAAGTAATGCATTTTTAGAATATATTTTTGATTTTTATTATACTACTGTTTGATTTGCTTCAGGTTAGGCTTGAACTCCATCCTACATTGTTTCCAAGGTTTTGTATAGGGATGGGAATCCATACTATTTTATTGATACCAATGCCATTATCAATTCTACTTCTCGATCCGATTCTTTAACTATTCCCTCGTTGATTCCTGCTGATCTTCAGTGTGGACAAAAGCTTGCCAACAGAGGTTTTCAATGGCAATTCCAAACACGTCACTCTTAATTTTCAGTGCTGTGCTCTGCAGATAAATTCTTCTGAAAGTTGCTGTGTTCCACCTACTAAACCTTGTATTGTTGGGGTCATTTAGTCAAAAATTAAGCCACAGTTATGACGACATCTGCCTCCTGTCCACCATTATTATCTTTTTGTCTTCTTTGTTATAATTTTTGCTGTCTGCCTCTGATAAAAACATGATGTCCTTGATATGCAAGGTATGCAGACCAAATTGGAGAGGATTGGTAAGGGCATTGTTAAGCATAAAGACCAATGATATACATTCTTTGAAGCAGTTTTTATAGATTCTTAACTGGAATTGGTTTTCGATTCCCATCCCTAGACTTACGTCTCAAAGCTGTCCTCGTACCAGTACTGACCCTTTATTCTTCTTAACAATCAAACCGTAACTTTGGAGTAATACCCCTAAACATTTCCTCTGTCTACTGCACTTATTTACATCTGGGCAGTAGAGCAAGGAGAGTATTTGACCATAATTGAGAGCAAATGTTAAAAATTACGTAACAGATTTAACTGAATATTAATTCTCGTACGAACAAGTAAGGGTGATGTAATTTTGAGTTGAACAAACCATTTGGTTTTCCATTTCCTATTTTCCATCCATCACAAATCATCTTTTCTTATTCCTTGTCCTGACCAACCAAACCTCCAGCATACTATCGTTCATACAATATCTGTTAAAATGGTTTGAGCTGTATAGAATTTTGTCTTCTCCTCCCTGCTGGCTGTCTTTTAAAGGCTCTTAAAAGACTCAACATGTGGTGCTCATTTATTGTGTCATTAACAACAAACTGTGCACACTGTATGACATTGCTCACCTTATTTGAAAGCACAACAGGAGTTTTCACATTGATTTTTACCACTCAGGCAGCTGCTTTCAGTTTATATAAAACAGCACAATGAGAATCAACACACTGTGAAATACCACTTGCTTTAGTAAAGTGATCCACCTCAGTAAGGATAATATAAGTGCTTTTATTTATCGATTGATGATTAAATGTTGTGATTATGTGGAGAAAGCAGCAGGTGCTGTTCGCTAAGCTCCAGCTATCAAAGATTTCTCAGACATGTAAAACTTTTGAGTCAGAAACTGGTCAGATTCTTTTTAATCCATGATGAAACTCACTTAATGCATGTGTAAACATCTGTTAGTCCTCTTGATTTGAATTCAGGACCACATAATGTAGCTCACTCATGCAGTTTTCCTCCTATTCTAACTTTATAACCCTGTATGTCAGAGTGTCCTTGAACATTTACACAGAACAGCGCCATCTCTTTTGCAGGTTCATTTAAAAAGCTGTTTGGAGGAAAATACAAAGCACCAGCAGGCTGGAAAGGACAAAATCACTCAATTTTAGAGTGAGAATGGCGAGAAAGTGGTTGGCAGGAATCCTTCAAATTCTGAATTTGTTGTTCAGTCATTTCAGTTTTACTTTATGGACCAAACAGCTCTGCAGCAGTTTGAAGAAGAATGAGTCCATCAGTATCGCTGCACTGAGGCAAAAACAGAATTTATAGACAGATATCCAACACATTCATCTTAATAAGATTTAATTCTCACAGAATTGAAAAAAGATCATGTCAAAACGAAGCAATTCTCCTTTAAGTCAGTTTTTAAGGGTTACTGTTACTTTACATGGCAGTATTTTGAGTCTCAAAGGGGCAAAAATCTGTCTCATGGTTATATGTATTGCAGTTACTTAAATACACTAGATTGCATTCACAACTTAGGTTCATGTATTCTGTGAATGCTAGAGTATGTCCACAATCCCTTATGTACAGAATCAATGTAACAAGCCACAAAAACAGCGTTGTTTTCATTCAAACCTTTATTATTCTCAAAAAGACAATGAGGTTTCCCTCATTTTCAATGTTGTCGAGATCACAGACGTTGTATGAACCATAAAATAAACAAGCACTAACAATCAATCGCAACAGCAAAGGAATCAATTAAAACAGTTACAAACAGAGGAACAGTGGTCAGTAATCAAAGTCTTAAACTCTGCAAGAGAGGGAAAGGCTGTTATCTTAAGAGTTTGTTGGAGGAAATTCCATGAGTGAGGGGCATCAAAGGAAAATGCTAATTTACCAAGTTCAGTGTAGACTTGAGGAATTTCAGAGTGAGTGAACCAGAGCAATCATAAAACTTTAACAGCTTTGTGAGGTGGGTTGTTGCCTGTCAGTAAGGGCTTTGAAAATATACAAAAACCAATGTTTGTTCCTTCTCTGCTCAAGTGATGGCCAACCAACCTTCTCATAGAGGATGCAATGATGAGTGTTGTACCGGTTATGAATCGGAGAGCAGAGTGGTACCAAGTCCAGGGGCTTGAGTTTTCACCCAGAGTTCTTAAAATTATGTGGATTCGGTGGCACCATCAGGAACAATGGCATAGCCTTCATCCTGAGTATATTGGTGACTGTGGCTTAGGGCTTGAAAGATTTATTGTTTTTGGATCCACATTGCAATTTCAGACAATCACGTGATTACCAAAGCTGCATTTTTTTTTTGCAGTGTTCCTGAGTGACCCGGGATCTGCTGTGTCAGCTGTACTATTTTACAAATTATCAGGCAATTTGCATCTAAGAATGGCTCGCAAATGAACAGCTTACTCACAGGTGTGAATCGGTTCTCATTTTTCACTTAACATAGCAGTTCAAAAGAGTTGACTCGTTCGCGAACGTTACATCCCCACTGCGGAAGTGCTGAAAAGCAAGTCAACAATGCAAAGCCTCTGTTTAGGAGTAGAACTTAAAGTATCCCTTAAATAATGATAACATATTATTTATCATCAGTATTAGATGATTAATAATGTGTTATGTTCTTTTGATCATTGATTTCCTTACTGTTGTCCATAATGTAAACATAGTGAGTATTGCACTGAAGCTTGATTTTTGAGAAATCGTGAATTGAATTTGCCTGAAAAATCACAATTAGATCTTTTCCTAAAATCGTTCAGCCCTACTGTGGCTAATATTTAGGCTAATGCTACACATGTACATCAAACAACCCCACTTGAAAAACCCAAAGCTAACCCTTTAAATAATTTCTGACCTGTTGGACTAGCCCTCCTTCGGTTGGGATTTCCACATAACTCTAAAGTTGAATTCCAACTATTTTATTTTAATATTTTAGGGACTCTTTGCACATCACATTGGGCGTCCTTTCTTAAACCAATCCAATCAGACTGCAGGTTTTGTTGCCGCTTTCGTGTGTGTCAACAGGCGGAGCAGGGCAAGAGGTCATCTCTGTATTCCAGGGAGAGAAATTGAAAATACAGAGGAACAGCTGTCTGGATGATGGATAGAACAGGTGTCTTCGAGGGAGGAGGAGGAGAAGAGTTTAGCATTTTATACCCTTCTCCATGAAGAGGAGAGTCTGTGTGAGGAGGAGAAGGATTTATGATCTCATCAGCTGTGATAGATGGATGTTTCCTGCAGTGTGCGCTCATTTTTCTCTGCTGCTTTTTCTACCTCTGATTTCTCTCACTGCACAGGAAAACACCTCAAAGGCAGAGATGGTCAAAGAAGTGATATACTCCAGTATCATCAGACAGGAGAACGCTTCAGCAAACATTGGCTGAACTCCCCGGCTGAGGCTAACCTGTCGACAGAGGGAACGTTTATCTCTCTTACGAATTATATTCTTTGCTTTGGAGATGTTTAAGAGGCTCTGATCAGCAGTTCACAGGTAACACAGCGAGCTGCCTGACTAGAAAGAGGAGGGAGTGGGAGCGGTGTATCAGAGCGCTGCTTCCTGCTGAGTCAGCGTGCTCTGCGAGGCCGCCGACCATTTGTTAAGCCGGCTGTCACTTCCTCTGCCCTTGCCGTGGATCCCGCGGGTAGTTTATGTATTGATTTAACAGCTCGCTTTTCTCCATTTTTTATCATAAATGATGGCTCACTTGGCCCGCTGGAACACCCCATTAGTATTCAGAGCATGCAGGCTGCAGGTAAAAGAGGGTAACGGGTAATTCCCTTTAATGCGCTAAATTCACCTCTACTCCACACCTAAAAGGCGGCATTATGAACAGAGAGGGTTTTAGAAGAGGCAGGGGCATGAGTTTGATTTTTCTGATACACCGCTGTGTCTGGATTTAGTTTCTCTGCTCCACTTTTTCGGCTTCTTGCAAATCCAGAAACATCATAACATAAAGCTCCGGGGATGCAGACAAACACAACTTTTCTTCTGCTGGATCCCGGAGTGAGCCTCGCAGCTTCAGAGAGAAAAATCCACAAGTCCCATGTGTGTAGATTTATTCAGAGCCGAATAAAAGAGGGTGTCACAGAGTTTGTGCTTTGAAATGTTGTCTTCTTATGATCTCTCAGAAAGTGTCGACATGCCAGACATTAAAAAATTAGCCGGTGGGGGCAAGTTTTGGGGTCAGGGGGAGTTGCAGCATATCATCACATTTTCTGATCTTTCTGGGAGGTTGGTGTCTCACCAGAGGCAAAGATTTTCTTCTTCTCTGCCTGAAACTATGTAGATAGTAGCAGACTTTGTAGGGGAAACCGTTCTTACTCAATCTGGAGAGAGATTCAGAGGTTTATTGTCTATTCTATATTAGCATATGCTTTTAAGTCATTTGAATATTTGCCCCAAGACTTTTTTGTACTTTTTATGTAGGAAAATGCCCATACAAGATGATAGAACTCACCTAATCATTACAACAATTTGTTGGTCAAGTAATGGAAAGGGTTTAAAGACAGAAAGCACATCTATAAGTCCTTATTCAAACAAACAATTGACTTTCATAAAGGGGAATGGACAAAAAAGGTGATTTAAACATGGCTGAAGTTCAGATTGGAAATGGGATATAAGATAGCAAATGGTGTAATCAAGAGGAGGAGAAAAGATGAAAAGCCAAGAAAGAAAGAAAAAGCAGAAAAGAGGCACCTCAAAACATAAACAAAATAGAAGGAAAAAGAGAGTTAAAGCCAATGATTTATTTCCAAGACAAAAATAAAAGGCCCAAAATGTTTGCTCATTACGGACCAACCCAGAGATTTTGTAAGAAGCAATGAAAAAGTGAAAAACACCAAATGAGAGATTTTTCAGAAGACAAGTAAGACAACAGAAAAGGGCAAATTTAATCAGACAGAACCACAGTCAAATGGAGAACGAGAAATAAAACTCGAATGGTTATTTCAAAGCATGACCTTCCTGATATTCAAAACAACAATTAAGATGCTTTTTTTGAAATAAACAACCGATCTAAATGGTGTAAAAGGTTTTCTTTTCTTTTTTCTTTTTTTAATTTATTGAATTTCAACAGAACAAATTAAACACACAAACAAACCAAAAAAAAGATAATAAATGATAATATGGCTACAAGACTGGATAAACCATAAACTAGAAAATACAAAAAAAAGGAAAATCAAACAAGGACACCGTGCTTGTGAATCCACCAAACATGTGGTCTTCGGACGCTCTTATGTTCATTACTCAAGATCCTAAAATGCTCCAGTTGTCCGCTGTAGGTCCAAACTGTAGTCAATTCCCAAGCGTTCCAGTGGCTTCTTCCATTTCTGCAGTAAAAGATGAATCCTTCCATCAACATAGTGTCTAAGCTTTACCAAGCTGAGGACCTCTGAGATCAGGGACTTCCACAGTATAACAGTTGGAGGGTCATCCATGATCCACTTCACCAGTATTGCCTTCCTTGCCGTCATCAGAAGGGACTGGACCACTTCCTCAAAAATACCTGTTTATTTTAAAATAAACAGGTATTTTTTTTAAGTAAACAAAGAAGTGGATTTACTGACACCTGCTGGGCAATTGATATGGCCACTTCTGCATAAACTGCCCTCCAGAATATCTGAACCTTCTCACGTTCCCATAGACAATGGGACCTGGTCCCGTTGTGAGATTTACATTTAGGACAGTTTGGTGATGCTTCTTTGTTACGTTTACTGTAAGTGTACAGATAAATGTACACATTATGCAAGATATTGAACTGCAACTCCTGATATCTGTCACAAACTGAAATTCTGGAGGGCAGTCTGAGAATCTAAAGGGTTTTTTTCTTAAAGCAGACCAAATCACAGCTAAAAACGATGATTAAGGATACTTTGGAGTAACCTGACCCACCAGATGGTCAGTTCAGTATGATTTTCCAGTCCATCTGAGAAAGAGCCCACAGAAAGTGTTTGGGAATGAGCATAACCTTTTAAAAACATATCAAAAAAGTAGTTATGGCACATAGGTGATTGGACAATTTTTCAGTCGATCTCATTCATTACTGGCCAATCAGATAATGCAGTAGATGTGAGCCGCTGTAGCGGTGTAGACAGAATGTGAGCCACTACTTAGAACAATCTCTCGCCAAAAAATGTCAGAAGTGAGTGGAAAGTGTCCTTTCTGTAGAGAAGTCTGTAGTGTTGTTTTTCATTTAATAAAGAATTGCAGTCCAGATCTGATCAAACTGCTACTGAAGCTGTTAGCATCTATGCTAATGTCTGTAGGAGCAGTCACTTCCTTCTGTTGTCTTGCTCGTAGCTCGCACCTCTTCCTGCTCTAAAGGACGCTCATTGGGCTGTGCCACTTTGGGCAGCTCACAATCGTTGTATTGGAGCTTGACAAGATGGATCTGCCTGATTACAGACATTACATCAGGTTGATCCAGCTGCATGGCAAGGTTACCTTTGGAGCGTACCAGTCTACAGTTTAAGTATGTTAGGGAAGGGAACCTTAAAACAGATCAACTGCAGAAGAAAGAAAGATAATGTAACCTCAACATAGTCTGGTTTTCAGATGCTCCAGGACTTTTTTAAGGATTACTTAACATTACAAAACAGGGCAGTTTTCCACATTTTCACTAATAACCTGAAAACTTCACAACGGAGGACATTTTCAGGGTGTGTTGGTCATGACACAAGGGAGAAGTGATTACATTTTGGTGGCATTAGATTGCAGTTTGGATATGGATTTTTTTAAGAATTCGTAAACATTGAGAGAGAGTACAGTTTTCAATAACAATAACTTGCCCGACAGTGTATTTCCATTTGTGGTTTAATAAATAATGACTCATCACAAACAGTAGCCTTTCGCTGCCCACCATTTATGTAACAATGGTTATGTTCTTGTTCTGAAACATTGAAACAACCTATTCGCTCTGTGAGCCATGAATTTATGAGTTATTATATGTTTGTGAAGTAGTCCACACATTTAACTGTTTTCCCAGGTGAATACAGTGAATAGCTAACTAGTGTCCTTCTGTGTGATGATGTACTGTTGTTGAGTCAAATGAGGCAGCTCAGCAGTATGTTGTTGTCCAATTACATCATCCTCTCCCCGAGCCTCTAATAGGCTGCTCTCCTCTCCTCGACATGCAACACATGCTGTTTCTGCTTCTCTTTTCATGGGACTGATGCAACCCTGATCCAGAGCCGGTAACACACGTTATTGATCAGCCCTGAAGATCTGCTTTCTTCTCCATTTGTGTGAAAAAATGATCTCTGGCTTATTTAAAAGCTGTGAGGTGTGTTTGGACTCTCAAAGTGCTGATTTAATTAGAACTTTTTCTCAGAAATGTGGCCCCGTAGCTGCACATTCACTTTGGAGGTCAGGGTCCCTTTAATTGGAGCGCAACATGGCCTCGTCTGACTCGCTGATGAAATGAGGCGGGCTGAGTGGTGCAGGCAGATATAGTAGCATTTCCAGTTGCTACAGTACAGTATGTATGAATTATGAAATGTTCACTTGGGAGCAGCGGTAGTGCAGATCATGCATAAATGCAGGAGCAAGCTGGGCTGTGTGAGGTTTGGAGTGTGTCCTCTGAAGCCCACACGCTCTCTTCTGAACCTCTCTATTACAGGTGAAGTAGGAGGGGGTGGGGCCACGTGGACAGACTGACGGAGCTCCATCTAAATTCTGCTTTATTTATAAACTGGTGATTCAAATTAGAGAATGGTCTGTGCTTTATTAAGGTCTGAAACTGCTATAAATATTATATCCACTCTCTGAAACCCTCCACTCTAATTTATCTTTTTCCCTGTCTTCTGGGAGCACTCTTTCAACTCAAACTGGGCTCTCTAAAGTAGCTCACTCCTTAGAAGATGCTTTCCTCTAAAAATCACTGATTGAATCATTTTCAAACACTTTTCAGCCTAATTAAATCTCATCTCATCTTTTAAAGAAATACTGTTTATCTCCCTAATGACATAAAGTGCTCTGTTTGTGCTGGCTAAAGATATAAACACACACATATTCAGTGCTGTTGTGCTGATGTAGCTTCATCAATTCAGGCTCAGATCTTTTTAATCAGGTTTAAATGAGCCTTTTAATTCTCATCCCACTAATTTGGATCTTACATTGCAGTTGGAGCATTGATTTTTTAATCCTGGATTAAGCTGATACAAGTGTGCCTTTACTTTGAAATAAAGAAGACCCAAGTTTAGAGTTAATGATAAAGCCCCCTTTGCTGGTATTGTGGCAGTTATATAAGGCAGGTGTAGAAGAAAGCCTCACAGAGAAGGTTTTTCAGTTGTAACGTTTGAGTTTTTGCTCCATGGTAGAGATGTTAAAGAGGTCATATTACGTTTCTTCAATGCTTTTAATGCAGAGGACATAAAAATTATAAACCTCCTTGCTGTCTTTGAATAACAGCAACTGAAGGGTGTTTTATTATGAAAGGACTGACTGGATCCTCACATGGCTTTCTGTGTGGCTTGACGGTGCAGACTTTACACTCAGTCCCTCTGTCTTTGTCACCGCTGTGATGAATGAAAAAGTTCAACTTGTGATTAACTCTCAGTTAAACTTTGCAGTCTGTACATAGTTGTTAATCTGTTTAGCACTTGTGCTGGGTGATTAATTGGCTTTCAATTACAATCACGATTACAGCCTCCCAGGATCTTAAAACGGCCTAATTGCTGTTAGGCGATCACCGCACTGCATGCCGAGCTCGATCTGCTGTGTGGGTGAAGTGTTCCCTCGCCCCTGCCTTGTCCCACCCTACACTGCTGGGTCGAGACTGACCGCTGAATGAAGCTGTGGATAAAACAGCTGAACGTTGGAGTCATGAATAAGACGTGAGTGTGTTTCACTGTAAAGACGATAAACGAATGTGTGGTTCCAGTGATACTGAGTGTCTCAAGCTGTGTCTGTGCCAAGGCTAACTCAGCAAGCCTGCTCCGTGCCTGTCAATATGTCCTGTCGGCTTCAACGTACAGCCGTAAGACTTCTGTGGTGTATTTTAAAGTAAATGCTCGGTCTGTTGTTTTCAGTGATGAGACAGTCCACATTTTAACATGTTTGTCATTCATTTTACATGTTAAATCCCTTTTTGTTTTGAAACGTGTATGATTTAGTTGATCATATTGCTTTTCACCATTAAGTCCTTCTAATTTAAGTCCAAATATATTGTTTTAAACTCATTATGATTCTTGTACAGGTGCGATGAGATCAATAAATAATCGTGCCTAGTAATTGTGATTTCAGGATAAAGCAAAAATAATCTGGATTATCATTTAGCCATAATTTAGCAACACTACTCTGCATAATATGTGTAACTGGAGGACACATGAGGCACTCAAAATTACTCAACTTCTTGATGTGAAGAGATTAAATTTAGAAATAAGCAGGAATAAATTACCCATCAATAAACAATAGAGACATCAGATGAGCTTTGACTGAAGATTCTATTTTTTATTGGTAGTTCACTATTGACTATGTATGTATTTATGTATATATATATATATATATATATATATATATATATATATATATAATATATTGTCTCAGTTTCATTCAAGTACATGTTGGTGAAAGATTGTCGCCTTGTTTGATACTGTTATGGATCTGAAAATGTCATGTGGAGCTGCAGAATAATGTGTTCTGCACCCTAAACACCTGTTTGATATGGCCATCCTTTCTTAAAGAGAATATCTATTGTAGGACAAAGGAAATGTAATCAGTCAAAGCAGGTAGGGGGACCAAATGTCCCCCTACCTGCAGGTGAGTCCTGATGTCCATATCTAAAACAACAGGCCAAAGTTGGCAAAAGGCCCATGCCCATGAATGAAATCAGGATATTGACCACTTCTTTTCCCTGTTTTTACATTTTGGAAAAACACAGGATCTTTGTAATCTTTAGGAGGGTTAGATTTCTATGAGTTTCTGCTTTATTGAGTCAGTTAATCACGAGGCTTTCAGGGGCACCATTGGTTACTATATATCAGCTAGTGTCCTCCCATAGGCGCAAAGTTCACAAGTTGCTTTATTAACAGGTATTTTTAGTGGTGCCATCGCCCTCAAGCAACCCCCCTTCAAAAAACCGAACTCACCCTGTAAGAGTCACAGCTGAACGGGTAAATGTGCTATCTTCAGTGTGCTTTCATTAGCGCCATTTTACTTTATTTTCAGGTTAACAGTCTGAGTATGTGGGTGGATGCATTTTCCTATAAAGACTTGTGTTATCAGTGTTGTTTACATACTAACAGGACTAAGTAAGTGTCAGTGTGAATTAAAGACTACAGATGGAGACTTAACAGTATGTGGGCTGTAGTGTTAAAATGCCAGTGTGTGAGAGTTTGCTTATTTATTTCCTATTTTGAAAAGGCAAAGTGCTTCTCCTTTCCTCTCATCCACATCTCAACATTTCTCCCACTCTCCCCTCTGCTCTCTCTCTTGTGCTGTTTTGAAGTTATAAAAATCAACCCTTATTACTGGATTAGACTCTTTTGTGCACCAGTTTCTCTGTTGTTTGTTGGGATGCCAAACATACTTTTATACTAATGATCAGACATGCTTATTAACAGAAATCACTTTGGATTCTTTGTGTTTTTTCTCTGACATTATGCTGCTCTTCTTTCCAAATTGAACAGCTTTTGTAACATCCTCTTCTAATTAGCGCCTCACTTTCAAAGTCAAGACAAATTCCAGCTGCAATGTTTTCAGAGGAAGCTCATGAGGGCGAGAAGGAGGAGGTCAGACACAAAAGTATCAGTTGCTCTATAATTCAATTACAGCATCTATAGAGACAGAGGAGAAAGGGAACTTTGCCTGAGGTTGATCCCTTTTGACTACCCATAGCAGCCCTGAATAAAAGCCTGTGTTGGACCGTGAGGATGTCATCATTAAAACAGGCTGTGAGGGATCCCAGCTGTTTGATCCCTCCATCTGATCCCATCGCCTTTTGTGATCTATTATGAACGAGCAGAGAGAGAGGAGGTGCTTTTAAGAACTTTCTGGTGAGATGCTGTTTTTAATATTTCTGCTTGAACATCAACCTGACGCTCCTCCTCCTCCTCCTCCTCCTCGTGTTCTTCAATCTTTTTACAGAGCATCAACTTTTTAATTGAGAGCTGAGAGAGATGAAGAGAGGAGACGCAGGAGAAAAGGCGGAATTGATGCCTCCTCACGCCCCCCTCCTCAGTGAATATGATCGCTCTGATCCGATGCTGTAGTGTAGGGGCACAGATAACGATGAGCATTGAGGGGGTTTCACAATATCTGAAGCTATTTCAGCCCTGTGTTCATGTGGAGTTGACACGTCTGAACAATATGATTGCCCTTCATAGGCAGAAAAACTCTGAAAAAATACATGAACTCCTAAACATTTCCAGAAATTACTGAAAAGTAGAGGGGGGTAATAACAGGCAGGACAATGAATGAAAACAGAGTTTTGTCTCTTTATTTGACCTGATTATGAACTCCTGAACATAAAGAACAACCTGCAGACTGATTAAAAAAAAAAAAAAAATTGTTACTGGTTCATTGATTTAATATTTGTTTGTTGATCATTCGTTTTTTAAGATTATCAGATTTTTAGTTATTGTGCCTTATAAATGGGCCACATATACATTTTTCAGTGTGCGATAAACAAATATGTTATTTATTCAGTTTATACTTGCAAAAATCAGAACAATAATGACACAGTGCATTTGTCAGATGATCATCCTTAAACCCAAGTTTATTATTATGTTGTTAAAAATGTGTTAAACATGATTTTAAACATGTTTCCTCTGACCCCAACTGTTTAACTTTATTATTTTAATAATAGTATCATACAGGATAAATAACTTACCATTATATAATTAAAATGGGCTCAGTGAGGTTGATAATGATTTCATTTAGTTCAAACGTTTAAATAAACACTTCGTTTGATACGGAGTCAAAAACAAATACAATGTTAAACTCTTATGTGGTACACTTATAAAAGGTTTTAAGATTAAATTTAAGATTGTAATTGTATTATTAGTTTTTCAGTCAGCTCTTATTACCGTAGCACATCATGGACCACCTTTCTGATATATTTAGAATATTATCTCCGTTATTAAACTCCTCTGTTGTTGTGAAGTTTCATTTAAGTCCTCTGCCTTGTATTGTCCAATCAGTGAGTGTTATCCAGTACAGCGGTGTGTCAACTCACTTACATAAGCCTGGTCTGTTGTATCCTCACTCATCTGTCCATGGACGACGGTCCTTGATCCTCTGTCCTTGGGCATGGGTCCTCTGAGCAATTTAAACAACGTGACACGATCCTTAATATGGCGAGTGAGAAAATGCAACCGGTTCAAGTAAAGACCCAAAGACCCATGCCCTGAAATACATGACTTGGGTTGGAGCCATAATGTGGAGTTACTTTGGTGTAGCACTGGTTTTAAAAAACAGTTTTGCACAAGGCACATCTAAAATCAAGCAGAAATCTTGGGGCGCACCATATTCATAATATTGCAAAATTGTCTCTCTAACTTGTTTTGCACCATCTTCATGGTCCATGCAAGTTAATTCATATCTAATGACTAAAGCTTTAAGACAGAAACTGTTTTTAATTTTGTAATATTTATCCAAACAAATATGCAAAAATCTTTTTTTAGTCTTGGCAATAATTTCAAAAGGTCATCAACACACATCTGGATCTTACAGGCCAAATTTGATCAAATTTTCAGAACTGATAAATAGGAAGGAGAAAAATAATACACTTACCCACCCTCTTGTTCAGTTTACAGCGACAGATTTAGGTTTAATAAAGTTTGCTTCAAATAACAGAGCTGGCAGCTGTATAAGAAAAAGATTGCAACATAAAAGAGGATTTCTTTAGAAGTTTTGGTTTTTCAAATTCCCAAAATACACCAGTGTGCCCCACCACACCATTTGAGAGCCACTGGGCGACAGTAACAGACTATTGCTGTCAAGTCACTTTTGGCAGTAATTTTCCGTCTTGTAGATCCACACGCAAATGCACTCTGATCATCACGCATGCCAGTAGAGTTTCTAAGCAATGTCCTGCAGTTCACACTCCACAGTAGCAGGTGGCGCTGTTGATTCAATCTAAGGCTGCGGATTAGGCTAACTTAACTTTTTATTCTGGTTCTAACTTAATTAAATTAAACTATGGCCACACATAACACTAATAATTTGATACATCTTGGTCTTAAGATGGAATTTTGAGGTGAAGACGACCTCAGTCAGCACACATTTGTCTTGGCACCATCTGAGGAGTTGATCTGCACTTTACCTCCAACGGGTGAATATTAATGCTTTTAATGTTGTGTGGTGAAAACACTAACACTAACTTCACCACTTCACATCAACTTGGAAGTTAATAAAAAAAAAAATCTAAGTAGTCTTTCTTCAAAATGTTCACTATAAAATTCCTAATGTGTTTTTCACCACATAGCACGGCATGTAAAAGCATTAATATTTGCCTGTTGGAGGTAAAGTGCAGATTGAGGTGGTCAAAGCCGGTTTGTTTGCAGTGTGTAACCCCTTCTGTGGCTGTTTTTTCTTACACTTTAACCTCCTGTTGTATTTAGAACTGCTACATAAACAAATCAGCAGAATTAGCAGCATTGCTAAAAAAAAAAACGTTTGGGTAAATGACCTGATTTCACTTCCTGTAAACTTTTCACAATAAAAGCCTCCCGTTACATTCTTGTATCAAACCATTAAATGTGAGGCAGCGAAAGCAGAGAGTGTGTTTTATCTGCAGTAACTTAACACGACCCCTCAGATGGTGCCAAGACAAATGTGTGCTGACTGAGGTCGTCTTCACCTCAAAATTCCATCTTAAGACAAAGACGTATCAAGTTATTAGTGTTATGTGTGGCCATAGTTTAATTTAATTAAGTTAGAACCAGAATAAAAAGTTAAGTTAGCCTAATCAGCAGCCTTTAATTGAATCAACAGCGCCACCTGCTGCTGTGGAGTGTGAATTGCAGGACATTGCTTAGAAACTCTACTGGCGTGTATGTGGATCAGAGTGTATTTACGTGTGGATCTGCAAGTCACGTGACAGCAGTAAGACTGTGCCAAAAGTCTCGTGACAGCTTTTCGTAGTTGTAGAATTGTTTTTTGTACTTGAAGAATATTTTTTGTACTTGAAGTAATATGTTTCTTTTTATGTGTAAAACATGCTGTATTTGTTTCTAAAACATGATGTATTTGTTTGATAGGTATGTTTCTTATTTGCGAGACAAAATGCATTAGTTTGTGAATGAAACCACACCGAGTTTGTTTGTGAATCGTCGAGTGTGAGTAAAACATGTTTCGTGTGTTTGTGAGGTTTTATCATGATTTTAACTCCATACCATTGACTCTGTTTTTAACACAATGTTATCAATTGAATTAAGAGGCATATGTTACCATAGTTTCATTCAAAATCATAGTTGTTTTAACACAATTTCACCCCATAATAAATGTTAAAAGTCTTTCCTGACCTCTGCAATTTATAAACCAAACTCCTCTTTCCAATGGACGTAAATAACCATTAAGATATTGGTTAGATGAGAGCTCAACTAATTGACCAACTGACTTGAGGCCCTAAAGTTATCAATCTTGGCATCATGTCCCTCTATAGCATAGCAGATAAAACACAATGTTAGATTTAAGGCTGAAAACTTGAACAGCACTACCACAGATATGATATTAACATTTTATAAACTATTGTAATGTCAGAAACATTTGTTGTTGGCCACTCAGGGCTCATTAATTGAGAGCATTAAACAAATAGCAAGTCTTCATGTTAGCATTAGTGGTGTTTTCCACATATGGATGGAAGCTCACAAATACAATTAAAATCATTCAAAAGGACTTTGCAGGTTGTTAAGATTAGAGGAGCATGTGAACGCAGCTGGAACGAGTTTCTCTGATCCCGGGTATTGTTGGTTAAAGAGGTAATCAGGCAGACGATGCTTCTGTGTGAGTATGCGTATAGGCAGGTGGTGCTAAGTGCTGCCAGATGGACTCTTGATCATTTGTCATACAATTTTTGATTAACCCGTAAAGTGAACCCATTACATAATCCTTCATTATCATATTCAGGAGGGAGTTAGTGCCTCTCCTTCAAAGTTTCTGCTCAGTCTTGGTGCGTTTCAGTGGGTCTGCAGTGCTGCGGAGTCTCAGCTACTTTTCAAAGAACTATTTTCCTCAGAACTGTGTGCTGAAAATAGAAACCTTTTCCCTGCGTCCTATAGCTCTCCATAACAGTCTCTTTGGTGTGAGTCATTGTCTGCGCGGCTCCACCTGAGGGTTTCATAAAGATGATTCTCCTCTGGGATGAGAGCAGCCTGCATCTATTTCCTCCTCTCTGTATCCCGCCGTGGATCTGAAACCAGAGTGCTGCTTTCTGCCTCTCTGCAGCAGAGCGGGGACTTGAACCTCACTGAAGTCTTCTGGCAGGTTGGCACAGACCTGAGGCAGTTTATATTCTTACTACATGTACTGAAATAAATCTGCAGCTAAATGCCGTTTTTGAAAATGGAAAATGTAATGGGATGTAATGGCTTTGATTGTGTAAAACTACAGTTATTTCCCTCTTGTGTAATCTTTGTAAACACTCAGCCTGCAGTTTTGAACATTTGAACCTTTATTATTGATATTAGCTTCACATAAGAGCTGAGAGAGGATAAAACAACCTTTAATTAGTCCTTTGGGGGAAATTACAAAAGCTAAATCCATGCTGAACAACAACAACAACAAATTTGAAGCCCAGCAGAATAATCACAAATGAGTAATAACTCCATTATTTCCTGCCTGCTGAGGATTTGTACCTTTCAGTCTGCTTATGTACCCAGTATGTAACCATTCATTCAGGATGTACTGCGCTTATACACACAGAATGTAAATAAAATGTCAAGGACCCTCAATCAAATGGCATGAAAAGACACACTGTCAGCTCCACCCACCTCAGCTTTCTTGGATTTCTTTATAGTTGTTATAAAACCAGAGTTTCGATCTATGACAATTGGGCAGTGATGGGCAGTAAGGTCAACAAAAATAGCATCATTAGGTGCCTTATTACTTTTAATAATAGCTTTATGGTAGAGTAACTTTGAGTCAAATGGTTTTTCAGTAGCTTAGTTATTTATTGATCAAGTACTGAGGCGGCACCTAAACAAGCTGTATTTCCACACAGCGAAGATGGGAAGCTGTTGTCAGCAGCTGAGTGCTCTATCACAGTCCAACTTCAAGGATGAGTAGAAGACGCGGGCAGAAGCAATGACTAGCAGACACTGTTTCTTCGTGATGGTGATGCAGCCTGATCCTTACAGCCTTTGTCCATGTGGCTGCCAAATTGGCAAGCAGACGAGCTAGAGCACACACTGTGTACACACACAGGTGTGTCCAGAATTAAACATTGTAAACACATTCGAAGTTAACTATCACCACCAAACTAAAGCTTATATTGTATTAGCAGCTAACTATGAGATGCTCAATACAAGAGGAAACAATGGAAAGTTAGATATCAGAGTAGGAGAGACAGGGACAGTGTCAGCAACTGAGGTAAGATGAGCAACATCCTGTTTTCACGCAATTTTGGTGATAATTTTGTTTCTTTATTGTCAGAATAAGAACAGATTAGTTTACTTCTTACTTACAAATAATGACTTTGGATGTCAGAGAAATATTCAGTATATGGGAGTGACAAACATGTCAAACCAAACTGATAAAAGTCTGTTCAAACAGTTGTTTTATTACCTATGTCATGTAGAAATATGTACATTTTAATTGTTACTCTTTTTTTAAATTAAAATTCATGCCAAAAAAGTAAACAGAGCCCACTCGAATGGTTATTTGTAAGAGCATAGAGGTTATTAGTCTGGACCACATGAACTCAGGTTCCTTTTTGTAGAAAGTTAATTTGATTTGGGCTGGTGTAAAAGCTTAGGCAAACTCTGGTGCAGGCCTAAAGCTGCGTTCACACCAAACGCGACTTTGCATCTGAAATCACGTCGCCCACCCATGTAGCGTCGCCTGTCCATAAATACCTCATTTTGGTCACCGTCGCCATTGCTCAGTGATGTCACATCGATTTGATCGAGTTTCACCGCGATCATACCATATAATAGGATGTATTAGCTGACATTATTCCAGCTGTATCCTTCTCATTCACCAACCATCCACAAAACACTGCAGCTGATGGCCCTGCAGCGGCATCGTCTGTGAGTTCTCTGCGGTTCGTCTAGGCAGAACTAATGTACTCAGTAACTAATGTTTCCCACACGGACATGGATTGTTACTCTGTAAACCGGAATAAAAACAGTCTGTCACGAGTACCGTCACACACCCACACAACGCTGACTGGCTGCTGCCGCACAGCCACAGTCCGACGAGTTATGAGTAAGTTTGCAGTTCCTGTGAGTTTTTTGGTTGTAAAACAGACTGTAATCAACACTTAGCTCCCAGTTATGACCAATGTGAGAAAAATGACTGTCAAGAATGTAATGCGGCAGTGTTGGTGTTTACAGGAAAAAGATTAACCACAAAAATAAAGTGCAGGTAAAGAACATTTTTATGTGGTTTATAATGACAGTCCAGAAAAAAGAAGAAGGCTTAAGAAAATCTTTAATAGGTTTGAGTGGTGTCCCTGCTGCCTTTGGTGACTCTGAACCAACATCCTGCACTGACTGTGATCCAGATCAAACATACATGAAGACCATATACTGGACATTTTCACAAAGAGCTGACTAAAGATTGCGTTTCCCCTCTCTCTGTTTTCTGCTTACGTGGCATTTTTCTAACTCCTTCAGCTGTCACTCTGTGTGTGTGTATGTGTGACACCTTGACTGTTTAAGAGATTCCCTGCTCTGTTTTGATTAAACATGACACCGTGGACTGAACACCACATTAAAGCATCGCTGTGCAGCGGGGAGCGTCCTGTGTGGCTCCTGAAGGAAAACAGGTACAATGAGGGACTGTCTGCTGTTACTGTGTATGTTGGCTCTGGTTGGCCAGAGAGTAGAAAGAAATGTCATAAAGCAGTGGACCATCCAGATACTATAAATGGCACAATTTATATAGAATGCTCGCTTTTCACTGGTAACTTTAAAATTAGGACTCCAGTGTTAAAGCAGTAACATGGTTAAAGATGAATGTATTAGGAACATAGCACGCTATTCTTGCTGAGTAGGTGCCCCATCGTTACGCTACACAATCAGAGCAGAAGCCAGATGCTATTAATTGAAGCATCTCCCTGATTTCACACCTAGGCAGCATATACTCACTGGACGCTTTATTAGGCACACCTGTTCATCTGCTTGTTAATACTATTAGCCAATAAGCCAATCAAATGGCAGCAGCTCAGTTCACTTACGCACGTAGACATGGTCAGGATGATCTGCTGAGGTTCAGGTTAAGCAGGTAAGACAGGTGATGTAAGTGAGCTTGAACATGGTATGGTTATTTGTGCCGGACAGGCTGATCTGAGCATTTCAGTGCCTCCTCATAATCAGAGAATACTCTGAAAAAGAGAAACTATCCAGTGAGCAGCAGCTCCCTGGGCCAAAATGCCTTGTTGATGAATGCACAGCACGCCAAATCTGAATTCACATGGGTTGTAGCGGCAGAAGACCACAACTGGTGCCACAACTGTAGGCTTAGAACAGGAAACCAAGACTACAGTTCAAACAAGGTCACCAAAATTGGACAATATAAGACTGGAAAGAAGTTGCCTGGTCTGGTGAAGCTCAGACCAGGCAACATCTTTTGGTTTAAAGGCAATGCAAATGATACCTTTGTCGATAAATAAAGGCAGCTGACGTGCAACATCTGCTACCATTAGCATTTTAGGCTCTCTACTACCAAGTCAAAGTCAGCACAGACACCACGGAGCGGGTGGAGAAGGCAGAAAGCCAGCAGACACTTTAACTGGACAGATTAACTGCTGGAAACACCTCACACTGAAGGGAGTCTCATTGTGGCTCCTCCTGCTCTGACAGCAGGGTGACGGGCAGCACTCAGCACACTCACCCCTGATACAAAAGCTGTGGCAGCGTGAGCCTGAGCTGACTTGTGCTGCAGCCAAAACCCAACCAGTCTCAAATGGGATTTAGTCTGGCAGCACCATATAACAAATCCAGAAGGCCATAAAATACTTTATTCGCAGTCATTTCATTCACAAATTAGGCAATCATCTGTAAAAATTCCTTCACATTCTTAACATGGGCTTGAAAAAGCTGTATTAAAACAATTTCAAACATGCACATAAAAAGGTCTAATCCCAATTAAATATAAAAGTTATATGGTTGATTTAATTTCAGCGATGAATCATTTGACAGCTCCGCTTAAAATATGTAAATCGTTTCAGGCCGAATTGTCTTCTTTGTTAGATGTTTGCAATGACAAGCATCAGTCTGAGAAGTACAGGTGCTTCAGTAGGTCACCTTATATATTATGGCATGATTTGATATTTCTCATGTAAATGCTGAAAGTGGATTTTTCCAGGCTTTCAGGCATTAAAAAATGTGCTGAAATGCAAAAAAAAAGGCCCCCTCAGAGCAGAGGCTCTAAATTATGTAAGCGTTACATCCTTAAATTATTCATTTTAATGTCATTGCTTTGATAAAAATTCTTCACGGCTCCCTCGACATAATGACACAGAAGTTTGACCTTATCCTCACCATCACAGAGTTTAAGAAAGATAAACCTGGGAGTTTTTCCATTGGACTTTAAATGTTCTAGCAGGATTTTAAAGATTATAGAAAAACATACTTAAGTTTTCCTGAAAGAAAAGCAATTCTAAGCCAAACAAGGTAAGACAACAAGATTATAATATTAAAGCAACACTTAAGAACTTTCAGTTTTCGTTGATTATGGCGGCGCCGGTGGACAAAGGCGGTGGTGTTTTGCCTGAAGGAAGACCACACTCCCCATGAGGCCCAGCGCGTAGCGCCGTAAAATCCTGATCTCCCGGTCGCCTGCAGTTGGACTGAACTACATTTCTGTTTCCAGCGGCTGTGTGAAGGATGAATAGCGACGAGGTAATGAATCTAATTGTGGCTCAACAATATCATATGACGATGTTGAAAATAAACGTGTAACTTTGTTTTGTACCGTATCCCCCCACCTCCCCCCCCTTACCTGACTCGTCAGCGACTGACGTGCTGACGAGTTTTAGAGCCTTGAAACCGATAAATAAAACGCTATGTTGGCTAATTTCACAGTAAACACACGTACAGATCCCGGCAGGAGGAAGCTACTTACTAGTCCAGCAGGAACAGAGCCAAGGCAGCGTCGGTCGGAAATCCCTCCTCGTCTTTGAGCTCACGCCAGCGAGTGAAAGCTGGGCCAATGTTAATCCTTGTCTGTCCTTTTATCCGGGTAGCCTCCCTCTTTCTTTTTTTTGTCTCCTCAGACAAAACTTTTCGTTTCTTCGTTTGTTTTGCAGCTTCTGCCATGATAGCACTAGTTACGCGTAGGCGTTCGACTCGACTACCGTCTTTGTAGCGAATGGGGAAAGGGGGCAGTGACGTATGCGGTAGAGCAGTCAGCACATTTGTAGTCTTTTGTGTGGCAGGTTTCGTGCCACCCTCCTCAAAGTTGCTTAGTGCCAGTGAAAGCGATACAGACCCCCCCAGACCATGACAGAGGTGTCATTCAACTAGTTGTAAGTCGATGTTTCATCACAAAAGTTATGAAAATATTTTATGAAGGCTGAAAAGTTACTTAGTGTTGGTTTAACATGCATGAAGCTAATCACAATCAGTTATATTCAAAAGTGTCTTAACAGCCATGAATGTTGTAAAAAGTATTTCCAAAACAATTATTTGAAAAATGAAATATATATAAATGCAAATGTAACAGTAATGATGACATGAATTTGTGTTATTATTTGATCTGAGAATCATTAAGAACTCCTTAAAGAAAGTGATATCATTAGTCTTTTTGCTTATCAATTATTTTATCAGTTCCTTGCACTTTGTCCTGCATGCCTTGCAGTTCAAGGATGTCATGCCCTCATCAGAGGCAGTCAGCAGAAACAGCAGCAAAGACGTCAAAAATCATGCAGACAGGAGGCAGAAGTGGTCAAAAATGTACTTCAGTTTTCAACCAAAAGACGTTTAGTGAGCAACTTTCTGTAAGTGGAAACACCAACAACTTGAAAGAGAATTTATCTAAGCAGAACAGCATTGAACATCAGGGTGTCGTGTCTGATTTTGCGTCCACTTTAAGCCTGTATAGGCTGACTTTTCTTCCACACATAGAATCAGCTGGAACAGATAAAGGACTCATTCAAGAACAGGACTGATAAACAGAATCGTTTCTGGCATTAGTATAAAAATGTGTAAATTCTCATCCATAGTTATTATCATTGTAAAGTTGTAAAATGTTCAATAAGGATTAATGAAAAAAGAAAAAAATATATAATTTAAAAGGAAAGAAACAAAAAAATCTGTTGGTTTTTGTGTAAAATGCATTGAAGGCCTACTTGGATAAAGAGTTTTGTGTGTGTCTGTGGTTGTGTTTTCATGTTTTTATGTAATAACTTGTTTGCCTTTGATTGTGTGTGCTGAGGCTTCACTGTTTGTCCTACCACACTATGATGTATTTGGCTGCAATAATCTCACTTTTTTTTGCATTTCTTCCAATAAACATGGAATTTCCTGAGTATCAGCTCTATTTTAAAACTCTGTTTTTAGGATAGTTATTCCCTGTAGATATTTAGGGCAGGGTGTGGGGAAATGGAGCTCTGTCTCTACCTTTTGGGTGACAGTGTGAAGTCAGAGCCAGCTCTTTTTGTGGTGACCTATC
Organism: Cetoscarus ocellatus; assembly: GCA_037902135.1. NCBI lineage: Eukaryota > Metazoa > Chordata > Actinopteri > Labriformes > Labridae > Cetoscarus > Cetoscarus ocellatus. Next base: position 983,018 of record JBAMNC010000142.1, read on the forward strand.
TCTATAACAATCTGTGTTCTCTGAATCTGTACCTTGTCTGTCATAGAAATCAATGAAGGTGTAAATCACCAATTTCATCATGGTACCATACAGTACAATATTGATTTCTAGGACAATGATATATGTGCTGATATTAAAAAGCCTGCCATGACAAGATATGGATACAATACCATAAAGGAGCCTGGGATTGATATTGGGCAATATTATGTACAAGTTCTTTTCTAATCTAATTAGAAAACAGATCAATAATCTTAAAAAACAAAATGACAAAAACTTGAATTTTACTGCTCACTGCCTTATGATCAATGTTTGATTAGAGTAAATTTTTTTTAGATAATTAAGAATTTATGACTCTATAACAATTCATTATAAGCATAGTTGACCCTTTGTTGGCTTTCTGATTGGTTAATTGACCAACCAATCAGAATCATAGAATTCCTGATGAAGCATTAAAGTAGCAGGTGTGGACTTACACAGTCAATCATTTTTTTGTAGGCAGAGTCTAAATTAATGCAATTGTATTATTAATTATGCTGACAGATTGATAAAGATTTTGATTTTCCTCTTACACCCTGCTGTAGTTTTGTCTTTATTCTTTTGCTTGAGCGTAATCTGATAAAGAATAAAATGTGTTAAATATGAATAGAAGCTGGTTGAAAGTGAGTTACTTTCACTTGTTCAAATGGGAAAGAGGCTAGCAACAACAGATTTTGTCTATCATAATAACAGCTTCTAAATGGGGCGGGGCTTAACAGAGGATCACTTCCTGGAAGGGGCCGAACTTGACAAAGGGTTTAATTATGGGTATTTGTGTTAAGACATGATCACTTTTAATCACATTTTAAGGCACAAAGCATTGTTTTTTAAGAGTCTTAAGCTTATTCTGTGCTCTAATAAATTGTATGATTTAATTTGCACCTTTTGTGCTCCTTTAAAATCCTGACTTCTGTCTTTAGATCTGTTTTCTCCTTTTAAAATTTATTTCTGCAGGATGGAAACTGTCATTCAAGCATGCAATGAGAATTTCAAAGTAAAGCCTTGTCCCATAGATGATTTAAAATTGATGTTTTGACTTTCAGTCTTTCTGATTGGATACTTTATTAGCCAGTTTATTTATCAATATACATCTTTTTTTTACACCCCTAGCAATCAGAGATAAACAATTTGGACTTATTTTTAGAGTATCTCCTGCACTGAGGGTTTCTTGTTCTTGGCATTTTTCTCTGTGTACCATGTATCAATGTGCTAAAAATCCCTCAAATCTGTCTCTCAGACGTCCCACTGGGCTGACAGAGGACTTGGAGCTGAAATCAGAATTGGTATTGTCCAAAGCTTTGCAACCACTGAGCTATTAGAAAAATGTGTAACTGCTGGTGTTAGCTGGCCTTGCTGAAGTTGTGAAGAGAGAGAAAGTATGTGTGAGAACTTGCAAACGACTGTGAGGATTCACATGACAGCCACCAAAATGTCTTTTTATGTTTGGAGAGACATTTCTCGGAGAGAAGGGATTCTCTTTTTCTCCTGAAGGACAAATTATAGAGGCTCGCCTCAAGCTCAGAGACAAGATTGAGAGCCATTTTTTAATGAAGAACTAGATGGTGGACAGCTTGGTACTTTTATGCTCCACAGATCATTTTCGTGGCGAAGACACACACACACATCACAAGCTTTTTAATGGTCCATTTCTGCAACAGCATTATAGCAGAGCTGCACCGTGATAAGGCCTTAAGACATTTATATTGATTCTGTGTAATATCTGTGTCCATGTCTGTTAATTCCACAGACTGCAAAAAATAGAGGAAGAAGAATGAATGATGTTAACAGTTGAGTTACCAAAGGGGGCTTTTGAGCCCAATCTGTGGCTGTTGCCATGATGAAAACACTCCCTCAAAATAGCTTATGATCAACCCTATAATAGACTAAGATGTGGGATTTAGGGGTGCTTTCACACCTAGCATATTTTGTGGACCAAACAAGCTTTGAATCACTTTTTTGGAAAGTTTGGTTGATATTTAATGGAGTGGTAGCTCACATAAACTCTGTTGCAGACCAAAGAACCAAACTCTGGTCTGCCTGAGAACAGGGAGTCTCCATTTTTGTTCCAAGTGGTCCATTTGCTTCAAAGCTGGTTGTGCATTTTCAGGTCATGTAGCAACAATGGGCCGGATGGCAGGAGAAAAGACTACTGCTACACCCCTGACTAGAAGCAAGTGGCTTTATTCAACATTTGACAGGGCACAGGACTGCCTGACAAATTTCGGTGTGAAAGGAAACCAAAACAATGCTGCAACTTCGTACCAAACCGAACAGAGTCCACCAAATTATTGGTGTGAAATCGACCTAAGTTTCCTTAAACCTTTGACAAACATGAACATGTTTCAGACTTGAGGTTGTATTTGCTCTGCCCTTCGTTATACATTGATAAATCAAAATAGACTTGCTTTAGAAAAATTCAACCCCAATACAGTGTCAGGACATGAGGGCATTAACTATTTAAACCAAAATCTGATTTGGACCAGGCTGTAGACATGTTCATCAGTGCTGTAAAGTTGGGCATTTTTAAAGTGTTTATGTGACTTTTGGTGATTTGGCCATTAGCCTCCAGTGGCCACTCTAGGAACTGCAGTTTTTGCTTTCCCTCATTGGCTAAATCTTTCAACTCTGGATTGCTTCTTATACCCAAATTTCACATAAAGCAAATGCATCGCGCTGCTTCGCGGTTAGGTCTTGCTCCAACCGACAGTCCCCACTGGAAGTAGGCCACATAGGGGGAGGGCACAAGATCCCCGGAGAGTCACAAGCTCTCGTGTGAATTGTGATATCACAGAATAACAAAACATGTTATAAACTGAGAAAAGAAATAAACAACACCTCACTTCGCTTCTCTAAGGTCGCTTTGCTGGTCCCAACCATACAATTTTGTGATTTATCTCACTTCTATCTGCCTATATCCTTGTAGAAAGGATGTTTGGTGTCATATGCAATGTTATATATTTCTGTACCTCCACGATTCACTTTTCTTCGTCCACGGTGTCATGTTGCCCCTGGGACCCTCTGACGAGCTGTTAACTTGATGCTCCTGCCTCCGGTTGTGACGCAATTACAACCTATTGAGGAAATTTATGTTCGGGACTCCGTGCATTGTGTTTTATTTTGAGATTAGCAGATACTCTACACGTGACTTCCCTTTCTGGTGCTTTCTGAACTACAGTGAATTTATGAGGTTTGGAAGCGGCTGCGCTGAAAATAGACCTGCAGCTTATCTTGAGCGTCGTGGTGTACACTGACGCACGAGCAGTGGAAATGCTCTGAAAGACTACAGTGGGAGCAAAGTGCTCCAAGTACAATCCAAGACCGCGGCGTGGCACGTTTGCTTTATGTGGAATTTAGGGGTTAGTAAATTCACATTTCGTTATAGTGTTGCAGAAGCACAAGAGAGCACAGCACAGTTGGTGTTCCACATCTACACACGGTCAGGCATGCATATAGAGAAGCACCACACTTTGCTGTGGCTCCTGTAATGCAGTTTAACTCTCATTTAAACTTGGGATTTACCTGTTACTTAGCATACCCTGTGACTATAGTGTATTTGCTTTGCAAACCCTCCAGAATTACGGGGACACTGACTCAAGAGGCTAACAAAAAAAGTCCACAATTCTCCATGTTTATGCTGCGTCATTGTCGCTGCACAAGGACAAAACCTGTCAGATGATAATTTCGGTTTTAGAAGACAGTGTTTTGAGGATCACCTACTTATTTCCCTCCAAACAAGTTTACACCAGTCCCAGATGTTTCTGAAGTTCCTTAGCTTAAAGTTGACTCAGATTCTGTATTTAGTCAGGTACACAGACACATCTGGATTGTCCTTTTTAGCCCAGAGGACATGCCGTCCATGAAATCCTGAAATTCCTTGTAGCAGTGAGTTGAGAAACATTGTTCTTGCACTGTTGTCCTATTTGCTCACAGAGTTGTTCACAAATTGGTGAACCTCGCCTTATCCTTGCTTGTGAGTGCCTGGCCCTTTGGGGTTGCTACTTTATACCAAATCATGACACTCAAATGTTTTCAATTGACCTGTTCACCTGTGGAAGGTTACAAACCAGTGTTTTTATAGCACTCCTCAACTTTCCCAGTCTTTTGTTGCCCCTGTACCAGCTTTTTAAAACATGTTGCAGGCATCATATTGAAAATGAGGGAATGTTTGCAAAAAAAACATCAAGTTTTTCAGTTTGAAAATTAAATATCTTGTCTTTGTGGTGTATTCAGTTGAATATAGGTTAAAACGTTTCACATTACATCCCATCTTCATTGGATTTGGTGTTTGTAAAAGTAACACAGATGGATGGTCATGATAGTGAATGCTATCAAAATGGCCTGCTGTGTTTGTGTTGTATTGTTATGGTCCCTACCCCCATTCTCAAGGTCTGGGTGAAAGCAGCAGGGAGGGACCCAAACACAGACTGAAAACTGGCAGGCTGGTGCAGATCAATGATTCAGTGCTGAGATGTTGCTTCCAGGCAGTGACGGGCAGGTTGGCACACAGGTAGCAGGTGTCTGACTGGAAGGTAAATAAGTGGACAGGTTCAGGAGGATATAAAACTCTAAATATACAACAAGGAAAGTAAGAACAATGCCACAAGGCGAATAGCAACAACACGATGGAAGCTAAACAAGAGTCAGTAAATATGGACTGTAAAGCTGTTTAGAAGCAATGAGTATAAATACATGTATAAGCAAAACTGGTTCTCTAAACTAGAGTGATCAGTCTTGTCACAACCTGCAGATGATCCAGCAGTTTGGTCCTTTACTACTGAAGACCCATCAGTTACTTCTTTTGAGAACCAGATGAGACAGTAGGTCAAAAAATGAGAGTAGAAGTACTTATTGAACTTCTCCATCAAGTACTGTAGGGATGATGTTTTTCTGTGGCAAACCTGGAAGCTAGTATCACACTGAATCCCTCAACAAAAAGCCTACGTTTTTTTCTTTTTTTTTTTTTTGGAGGGATTTTGGATTGTTGCTTTGAATAAGCTCTGTGGTGGGGAAAAAACACACACACATTTTCACCATAATAATCTTCACAAATGAACACGTCTTTCATCATTTTGGTGACTAAATACAATCTGTCAAAGTAGAAGCTAATCTTACGATGAAAACATGGCAGTCAAATGAATTCAATGTCATCTTTATTTGCATACTCGTACCGCTTCTTTCAAAGACTCTCTTCAGCATGACCTGATCAGATGAGTTCCCCCGTTGCTGTGTTTAATCTTGCTACATCTGTTATGATTTGAATGCCTCCATGCTGGCAACAGTCTAGACCAGCCTGATTTTGCTTTTGTCCTTCTAGCAATCAAAGCCATTCTAGTGAGCAGGTGTCTCAAGACTTTCTTTAAACTGTGCACAAATGTTGACTCTGGCTCAGCTTTTTTCTTAGTGTTTCTATAGTGAAGTTGATTTTCACTCTGAAATATCTAAGGCCGTTTGCACTATGCTAATCTTTGTACGAGCAGTCACTTCCTGCTGTCGTCTCACTCGTAGCTCATTCCTTTTCCTGCTCTAAAGGGCTCTGATTGGACCGTGTTGCTCTGGGCTGCTCACAGTTGTCATAGACTGGAGCTTGACAAGACGGGTCTGCCTGATTACAGACGTTAAACCAGGCTGATCCAGCTGCACAGCAAGTTTAGGTAAATTTAATTTACATACTGAAAACATTTACCTTGTTTCAATTAAGTTTATAAAGCATTTTATTAAACCGACATATGCCCAGCATGCTGGTGGTTTGACTCCCTGAGTTAGTGCCTGCGCATACTTGGTTTCTTCTCACAGAATAGAAACATACTCATTAGGATAACTGGATGCTCCAAACTGCCCTTAATTGTATGTGTGTATGTGTGTGTGTGTGTGAGCGCGGTTGTTTGAATCTACTATTAGCCCTGTGATCAGCTGGTGACTAGTCCAGGGTGTACCCCATCTCTCGCCCAGTCACAGCTGGGATAGGCTGGGCTCCAGCCCCCTATGACCAAGAAAGGGACAAGAAGAACAGATAATGGATGGATGATAGTTAATTTATTTAAATTATTTAGATAATTTACCTGATAATTCCCATCCCTAACTTGCCTTCAGCCTGGTAATTACTCAACAAAGATTATCTGTTTATTTCTTTCAACAAGTTTCCACTGGTCATAGATGTCTTGAGAACATATTTTTACTCTTTTTGCCCCAAAATCCAGTTTGATATTGGATTTTGGCATGCATTTAAACACCTCTGATTCAGACCTGCACAGAAGGCTGATTTAATGAACATCCTTATTGACTGTGGTCAGCCACGCCCCTCTCAGGAAGTGGATGCAGCTCTGACTTTCCAGCACTGTGCTCTTATGTGTGCTGTGGATTTGCGGACATGCCACGACATGTTCCTTCCACTAGACCTGACTGTGGGCAGAACAAGCACCTGGTTCAGGGATTGGCTCCTATCTGGAAGAGGTGGCAAATTGCTTAGTGACTCAAAAAGGGAAAAATGATCACACTTACTGTTAGAAACACATTTTCTGAAGGTGTAATGTGAAACAGAGGGAATGGAGGGATTCATCCAATGTTGGATGGTATAGACATCATAGTTTTGGACACACATTTTTGTATATAAAGTATCAAAAAACATACCAAGTGACATATGTGATAATAAAACAACAAGTATCAGACAACACATACAATACATATAATAGTTTCCAGGACCTGGACTGTGAGAACTTAACATACATGTTTCAGTACAAGTATGAACTGAAGTGTTTAACAAAACTTACAAAGCATCAGGTTTGAAGGTGGCTGAAAGAATGTTCAATGAAATTAATTTATCCCTGTCCCTGGACTTCAATCCTAAACCTAGTAACCGACTCGGTGGAAGATATGACAGGAATGGCAGTAGCACTTTGTGAAAGATCAGATGATATATGTAGACATTTAACAACAGATTTTCAAAATGAAATGGTTGATTCTCAACTTTAAAGTTATGTGGAAACTCCCAACAAAGCAAGGCAGCAGCTCAGTTAGTCCAGCAAGTCCTAAATTATTTAGGGCTGTTCACAGTTGGCAATCTGGAGGTGGGGGAAAACATCAGTACACTAAGGTATCTCAATATATGATGTGAAGATATTATATCAATTCACAATCAAGTATCAGTATTGTTGATTTGTTAATATCCAACATTTACTGAACAAACAAATCAATTACTCTTTGAATCCTCACGATGGTGCATTTGAGCCAGGTCAGACGGGTGACATTCATTGTGCCCCAGAGTAAACAATCATGGCTGCACAGCAGAGTGGCAAAAGGAGCGCTCCATCACCATTTAAATCTGCTGTGTGGACTTATTTTGGACTGCGAAAGGAACATAAGAGATGGACATGACACATGGGGACGACTGACAGTAATACAGTGGATATAGGGCTCAACTCACTTGGAACAACCCATTGAGAATGAAATCTGACAGCAGTGAAGCTAATTTTAAGCTAATGCTAAGCTTACGTTAATGATTAACCAGCCAGCACTTTACATGTCTAGCTTGTCAAAGGTTCAATAGTGCTCTGAGTGTTCTGATAAAATAGGTCAATCTATAACTGTCTTCATAAGCAAATACTCAAGGCATCACCATGTTCTGGAAACCAAGAGCTTTTGTTAAATGCTGGCTGCTGGCTCTAAGTATTACTTCAACAATAGAAGCAATAAAGCTCTTAAGAGCAGTGAAGCTAAAATCTTAAGAGAGGCCGAGCACAGCACGACAGACTGCGTTAACTGCCTAAATGTGGACATCAGTCAGTGAGCTTTACTCCTGTTTTTACTAAAACTGAAGTGACATGATGAATTTACTGAGACATGTTTCTCATTACATTTTATAAAATTATTATTTTTTCCTTTTTGGATGTAAATGCAATATATTGCAGTATATCGCAATGTGAAGTATCCCAACACTTTCAGAATTACAGAAAAATTGATTCAGGACTCTAGTATTGCTATAATATCATAGCTTGGGGAAGCTGGTGGTTCACACCCCTAAAACCTGACCACACCTTTTGCTTATTGTCTAACCATAACCAAGGCATTCTGCAAGAGACAAACTTGAGGAGGCTAGTCAGGTGCACCAATGTGTGCTGTAAAACCCTGCAACCATAGACCTGAGACAAACAGACAGAAGAGGAAAACACACAGTGAGGCAGCATGGCTGTCAGATCGTATGCAGTACAGGAACCCCCCTCTGAATGTCTATTGTTTTATTCTACCATTGAGTGGACTCTGTGTATGCAGCCCTGTTTTTATGTGCCTGTGTGTGTTGTTTTGGGAGCAGCAAACTCTCCCATGTCCCCCTAAGTGCTCCTGAATGTCACATCCTATCTGCAGCCTGTCCCCCAGGCACAAATGGACACTCCATCCACTTGTCAGGTGATTAATCTGCCCTCCTCTCTCTCCCTCATCTCCTCTCCATCTCCCATTCACTCTTTGGACACGCAGCTTCGTCAGCCATTCACAGCACCGTCACACACACCACACACAAGCTTACCCCTGTCCTGGTCTCCTCCCAGAGAGGATCAATGAGAGAGACAGATGTATTATTCAGTGTATTCATTTAGAGGTGGGGTGTTTTTTTGTGTTAGTGCTCTGACAGGATTATTAGGATTTCTGAGAGAGATGATGAAGTAAGAGGGCAGGCAGAGAGAGGTAAAGTAGAGGGGAAGGGAAGCGGTTTACAGTGAGTGGACCAATCCTTTTTGTGAGGTGGAGGAGGATGTAGACCCTTTGCTGGCTCTGAGAGGCTGTGTAACAAAGCTAACAGGCTTCTGGAGGCAGAACATGTCCGGTGTGATGCTTCACTGTGACCGCTGGGCTCTCCCTCTCTGCTGAATGCTGATGAGTGATGGAGGGCTGAGGATGCTCACAGAGGGTGAGTCAGCAGTCTCCTGTTCATAGAGGACCTGGACACATTAATACAGTGGCCCCTCGGTAGTCGGTTGTAATGGTTTGTAGACGGAGGAGGCCTCAGGCTACCAAGTGCGGTTCATTGTCTCAGTGTCTGGTATGCCCCCCATTCAAACTAACATTTAGCAAGCACCACCTGCTAAAGTATCTGGTGCCAAGTAAGTCAAAATCTCTTGTAGAGGGTGTACTTCCCTTATGAAACAATCAAAGGTACTCTGGAATTTAAATTGCTTTAATTTTTAATATCGATGCACACCAGCAGCGGTGCTGCAGCACTAATGTGCTGGTGCAGTCCTCAATATCACCAGCCCCATGATTCAAAGGCCCCCCCATTTTCCACACACCATACTCAAATCTGGAGAAGATGAAGCCATGACTTATTTTATCTGTTTTTTTTAAGTCTGAGTTTAAATGAGTTCTGTTAAACTTAAAGAGGTAGTTTAGTTTTTTTGAGGTGGGGTTGCATGAGCTCCATATGGCCACTAAGTACATGAGATGCAGTAGAAAGTTCTCTCCTCTCCTTCAGTTAGCCACAATTTGTAAAAGTTTGTGACGCAGAACCAGCTGCAAACAGGGAAGTATTGTACCAAATACAAAGGGTATTTTCTCCGCCTACAAGAGCTCCCATCAACAAATACCACAGTTTAAGAGTACGCTACCTAGAAATTTTTTTGAGTGCATTAACTTTTTGAAAAAATAAAGTTTATTTGGAATTAGGAATACGTGGAATACGAGGAGTACATGACGTGAGTTCGTTAATTCTAGATAAACTTTATTTTTATACCTAGAACCGCCGAGGAGTCATTTTTACCTCCTCATATGAAACACTGTATATAGCTGTCACTTTTCTCACGAATGCTTAGCAATACTCGTAGTTTTTTGGGCCACGCCCCTCCTGCCACTCCCGGTTGTTTAGCAGCTCTTGTTATGTCATCCGACTTTGACAGCTATCAGTATTACAATAGCCAGCTATCAAACCGGTGCATAATATGGACCCGGCCAAAAGATTTATGACAGCCAAAGAGGCTTGACTGTTGAACCAGGATCTGAGTGAGGGAGAGCCGGAAGGAGGGGAGTTCACGGTGGGTTTGAGTGAGGAGGAGAGATCGATGACCATCATTTTTACCCAGGGATGATGAGTCATGAAGTGCCAAGGTGCAGTTTGTGGACGGTGCACAGTCAAAGTATACAGTGTGTGTGCATGTGTGTGACAGAGCTCAGTGTTAAATTTTCCGTTCTTCTAAAATGATTAAAATACTGAAAGCTGTTATTTTGTTATTGTAAATAGTCTGTTATTTGATTGTTGTTGTTTTCATGTTTGTGTTAACCTATTTTTGAATTTGAAAAAGTATTTTACCTGTTCAATTAAAAGGCAAAAATATATTTTAAACACTTATTTTGACAGGTCTCCATTATTATTTCAAAAATAGATGGGAATAAGCCACTTAACAACTTCTAGATATGACATGTAGCATCGCTCTAGCTATTGCAGCTGGGGGGTCATAATGACTCTCCTCGGCGGTTCTAGTGTTAAATGTAAAATAAGTTCAAGGTAAGCAGGATGTAGGATGAGACAAGTGGTATGAATAAAGTTTATGTTGATGTTGATTTGAAAAAGAAAGAAATGGATGCTAGGCTCAGTTATTGGTAGAAGGATTGTTTATGGATTAAAACTGTTTTATTCCTATAAACCACAGAATTTGAAGTATTAAATCTGAATAAGGAATTGTTATTTTACATTATTTTTTTCAATCTATGATGCATTGATATTAGCAATGGCGGCATGGTGGTGCATCAAGAAGGTTGCTTGTTCAAACCAGCTGTTGATCAGGCCCTGTTGTGTAGAGGTTTCATGTTCTGCCCATACATTTGTGGGTCCTCTCTGGGCACTCTGGCTTCCACCCAAAGATCAAAACATGCTCATTAGATTTATTGGTAACTCCAGTTTTCTTTGTGTCAGAACGACTCTTCAAACCGTCTACTGTAGATGTGAAAACCAGCTAAGATAAATACAAACCTTTTTCACAGTTGTTCACACACTGACATTTTGTGCAGTCTGCGTTTAGCTGGAGGCAAAACAATCCTCTAGACATCTTAGACAATGCCCAATAGTATGCTGTTTTTGGCTTATCTGGCAATGGCAGAAGATAACATAGGTCTCTCTGGAAACCTGAGGTCACATACTCTGAAAGTACTACATTGGAAAACAACAATGGGGAATATGAGCAGCTCCAAACATTTACCGTTGGCCAGCCTCTTCTATTCTCACACCAACAAGACAACAAGATGATATATTTTAGTCTGTGCCAGCTGCTATTGTATGGAGGTGACATGTGTTTGCCTCCAGTTTTGCTTTTTTATTTTTATTTTTATTTGCAAAAAAAAAAATCCCAAAACAGCATAAAGGGGGCAGAACACTCACAGCAGCCAAGGAGAAATGAATGGGATTTGCCATTATAAACTTCAGTGTTTTTTGTGATTTCAGTCTGAATCGGATCCAGATGACATTTACCGTGATGATAGATTCATATTGAATATATTATTGGTAAATTTTGAAGCGAATCCATCAAGTGATGTCAGAGATATAATTTTTTAAAATACGGCCCAATGTTAACTTATGAAACTTTTCGCAAATTTTGGGAATTTTTTGCATCCAGACCAATATGCGGATCAGCACCAAAATGTATTGGCTTCTTCGTTTGACCAAACCACACCTCTGGTAAAATTTTCATGAAAATCGATCCAGTAGTATTTGCGTTATCTTGCTAACAGACAAACAGAAAAACAAACAAATAAACAAACAAACACATAGACAGACCCTGGCAAAAACATAGCCTCTTGGGCGGAGGTAATACAAAATTCAAGAAAAATAAGGCAATAGATTACAAACAGTTAATATGGTAACGAAAATTCAGCAGTTTTCACAGTGGAGGTGCGACAGTTTTGAGGATACTAACAATTAGAAACACAGGCATTACTCATAGGATTCTCGCTGCTTGGTGTAAAATGGAACAAAAAGCTTTAACTGAGACCAATTCAGACATCTTCAGTTCAGTCTGTATAGTGTTCCAACCTGTGGGGGCAGCATAACAAAAAGCTTATTTCCCCAATTCAGTTCTGACTCTGAGCACATTCAGGTGATAAATTGCACAAGAGAGTTAGGCATAGGTGCTCCTTGATTACTGAAGCAGAGAACATAGGTATGATGAAACCAATCCAAGAAGAGACTTATATATCAACATTATCTTATGTGTATACCTCTGGGAGCTCAAGGAGGGCCACTCAGCTTTGGCATAGAGCTCACAGTGGTGAGTGAGGCGACGACAACCAGTAACAAAGCATAATGCTATGTGTTAAACAGTGTCCAGTGCCTGAAGACATTTTGTAGAGGCACTCATGTACAAACATCACCATAATCAATCAATGACAGAAAATTTCCTTTTCTTACGCCCAGCTAAATTGCTAATGTCACATGTGACATAGGACATAAAGGGGTCTGTAGCTCCGACCCAGCTCTGAATTAGAGCGCTTAGCTTGTAGTTTTATCAATATAATAACATCTGTATGGAGATATAAAAGGCTGCTCCAGGCTTGTCTCTCAGACAGGTATTGTCAATAATAATTAGTGTGGTGATGTATTAGTTCTGTTTTTGTGTCTCAGCACACCTTAAGTTTCAATATCCTGAGACGATTTTCTTCCAAATCAAGTTTTCAGACTGCAGCAAAACACCAAGAGAAGGGATTAAGAAACGTCTGCCTGTCTCATTCTGCCAAATGAAAAACTTTTATTCCCCTCCTCTCTCTCCCACTCTTTCAGTCCCATGCTTTTCACCTCGTCTGCATCTGTTCCAGCGCTCGACCGCTTATTAACACATAATTACAATCTATTTAGGAAGCATCACTGAGAGGACCGGTGCTGTTAGCAGCTCATTTTCTACTAAATTAACTTGTGCTTCAGGCGATGCCACCACATTGGAGGAAAAAAGGAAGAGGCCCTTTTCGAATAGCTTATGTATTGTCTGTAAGTAAAAGTGGTAATGATGATTATTATGAGTTTGTGTCTCCAGTAGATGGGCACAGTGTTGGAGCAGATTAATTGGGGCAGCATTAATTGAAATGTTGGTGGTGTTTTTTTCTTTATAAAAATAGCAGTGAAGGGCTCTGATATCCTTTGTTAGTCTCGGGCTGAGTTTAAATGGCACACAAAATGTCATGTATAAATCTATTAGTACTGCAAAATAATTAAGAGGCTATAAAATGGACAGAATGCAAAACATAGTAGCTTATGTGGAAAAACTAAGATTAACAAACATTAGAGCCACGTTTTTCTCCATTTTCTGTCCAACTGTCATGCATTTTAATGCCAATCACCATTATCAGACTTAATTCAGCCGACTACCACATTAAAAGTGTGTCTTTCATTGTTTAGAGGCAGCACACCTTATATTCTGGAGCTTGTCCCCCCTCCCCCTGTCAGGCTCCACTCCTATATGAGATATGATGTACCTTTAATGTGTCACAGTGAATTGGGAACAGCAGGGTGGGAGGTATAGACTGCACACTGAGAGCCCACGAGGCCCGCGGAGATCAAGCAGCACAGAGGAAGGAGGCATTCCTCTGCATACATGAATATAATTTCAGGCAGAGAGGGAGAAGAACAAAGAGGACTGAAGTTAATGACTTCTCTGTATCTTCAAGTGTGCTGCTGCGTCTCCTCTGTCCCTTTGTGGAGGTTCAAAACAAGGAAAACAAGCAGCTGCAGCAGGAGAAGCTACCACAGATAACAGCTCTTCTTGGCAACACGTTTTTTTTTTCGCCTCATGCTATCTTTGCGACATAATACTACAGTATAGTGGTAATAAGCATTAGTTTAATGCAGTGTATAACAATACACTGCAAAGACCTCGCAGTTAAGTGTGTTGATCAGATTTAGAGAAAACATGAATGCATTAAAGCAACACTTAAGAACTTTCAGTTCTCGTTGATTATGGTGGCGCCGGTGGACAAAGGCGGTAGTGTTTTGCCTGAAGGAAGACCACATCTCCCATGAGGCCCAGCGCGTAGCGCCGTAAAATCCTGATCTCCCGGTCGCCTGCAGTTGGACTGAACTACATTTCTGTTTCCAGCGGCTGTGTGAAGGATGAATAGCGACGAGGTAATGAGTCTAATTGTGGCTAAACAATATCATATGACGATGTTGAAAATAAACGTGTAACTTTGTTTTGTACCGTATCCCCGCACCGCCCCCCCCTTACCTGACTCGTCAGCGACTGACGTGCTGACGAGTTTTAGAGCCTTGAAACCGATAAATAAAACGCTATGTTGGCTAATTTCACAGTAAACACACGTACAGATCCCGGCAGGAGGAAGCTACTTACTAGTCCAGCAGGAACAGAGCCAAGGCAGCGTCGGTCGGAAATCCCTCCTCGTCTTTGAGCTCACGCCAGCGAGTGAAAGCTGGGCCAATGTTAATCCTTGTCTGTCCTTTTATCCGGGTAGCCTCCCTCTTTCTTTTTTTTGTCTCCTCAGACAAAACTTTTCGTTTCTTCGTTTGTTTTGCAGCTTCTGCCATGATAGCACTAGTTACGCGTAGGCGTTCGACTCGACTTCCGTCTTTGTAGCGAATGGGGAAAGGGGGCAGTGACATATGCGGTAAAGCAGTCAGCACATTTGTAGTCTTTTTGTGTGGCAGGTTTCCTGCCACCCTCCTCAAAGTTGCTTAGTGCCAGTGAAAGCGATAGAGACCCCCCCCAGGCCATGACAGAGGTGTCATTCAACTAGTTGTAAGTCGATGTTTCATCACAAAAGTTATGAAAATATTTTATGAAGGCTGAAAAGTTACTTACTGTTGGTTTAAGTAATTCAGTCAGTACATCTCATTTTGAGACACTCAACAAGTTACATTTTTCTCACCCTATCAGCAAATAAACAAAAAAACTTTCTACAAATAATGCAGAATTTGTTTTACCTTTTTATATCTGAAATTGAGATGTATCTTTGGATCTTTCAGGTGGATAATACTGATAATAAGTCCATCCATCCATCATCCGTACCAGTTATCCCTTCTGGGGTTGCAGGACGCTGGGGCAAGAGCCGGGGGGGGGACAACCTGGACTGGTTGGCAGGCAGTTGCAGACCAGTCCAGAGAGACACACAACCATTCACACTTACACTCATACTTAAAGGCAATTTGGGGTCATCAGTTAACTTATGTTAACTGGGATGTTCTTTCAACTCTTTAAACTTTGCACAAAATTGGGATTAACCTAGATTTTGGAGGTCAAATATCAAGCTCATGATGGTCCATGTTTATCCTTAGCTTGTAAGCCTAATATCTTAGTAACTTTTAAGAGTTTGCCGTCTAACTTTTCACAAATGTTCACTCCGAGGTGTTAACGAAGTAATCAGGTGTTTCGGATCAAGATCACACACCCTCATGATCATCCTTCACTTGTATTTGAAATCTTGTGAAAATGATATCCCAATTAAAGTAAGAGGGATTTTTCTTCAAACATTGTACAGATGTCCAAGGGCTACAGCCTAAAAGAAAATCCCAGATTTTTCACACAAATGTTAGTTTTCAATTTAAAAGATTTTTCCCCTGTTAAGCAGGGTTCACACAACCAAACAATCAGGGCGACTTTCAGCTTGGATATCCGCTTCCAATCAAACCCAGCAAAGACCTGATTGTCTGGAGGTCCTAAAGATTATCTTGTGATTATCCGTCTATCCTGTGGTGTGAGGGGTGTTAAGAGTCATTCTATCCTCCCGGAAGAGGATCGAGGCTGCCCAACTTAAAATCATACACATTAAACATGTTCAGTATTTACGACCACAAATCCTGATTTGTGTGGAGTGCACGGAGGAAAGCCGAGCAAACTTAGCCAGGGCAACAAGAGTAAAGGCGAAGCATCAAGTTATATGGACGTCAAAATGGAGGTCCAACTTGTTGATTTGTTTAAAAACACAAGTGTCTAAACACAGTAACCTGTAAATTATATATAAAAAACTGATTTAGAATCCTGATGTTGCCTCCTGATGTTGATATTTGAATACTGATTTTAAGGTGACAGCCCTAGTCTTGAGCTTTGCAGCATGGTGCTGTTTCTGTGCTGTAAAACCAAGGAGCATAATGTCAACCTTTAATCTTCACTTGTTTACTTGTATCTTGTCTGTATGCATCTCTTCCTCAGCCGCTGATCTCGATCCAAAGTAGCAAAAAGCAGATTTACATCCACTGTATTTTAATCATATATATAAAAATGGTAACATCTCATATCTGAGTATGTAACCTAATTAAATGTCATCATGTACAAGAGTACTTTTAAAACCTAAAGAACATATCTAGGCCAGTTTCTTTCGGATGAATATGAAAATATAGGACTCATAGTCCAGCTGTACACACGTTTGTTTGCTCCATTTGGACTCTGCTAAGTTTATGATCGTTTCCTCCTTTAGACAGATAAATTATTGAAGCCATTTATTTGTAGAAAAAAACATTTCCTTTTAAGAGTCTCTCTCTTTTAGTGTCTGAGACAGTGACAAACTGCCGTCCCTGAATGTTTAATTTGAACATTTTCTTTTTTCAGACTCTACCAAAGCTGGGAGTTTTATTTTTTAACATTATCCATTCAGGAAAAATGAAACATAGCTGACAAACAAAAACTTGAATGCTCAATTTTTCTTTGAAATTTAAAATAAGTATGACACTGACCATCACTGACCCAGAGAGTGAGTAAGAAAGACGCTCAAAGAGATCCCTTGGTAAAATGAGAAAAAAAATCAATAAAAACACAGGCAAGAAAAGAGGATGAAGTTCCACAAACTAGTAAAAACATGTAAACAAAAGCAAAATAAAAGCAACTTTGAGCTATCAGTACACACATTGTAAGCAAAAGCAAGAATGGCATCAGA
Source organism: Cetoscarus ocellatus (assembly GCA_037902135.1). Lineage (NCBI taxonomy): Eukaryota > Metazoa > Chordata > Actinopteri > Labriformes > Labridae > Cetoscarus > Cetoscarus ocellatus. Next base: position 999,902 of record JBAMNC010000142.1, read on the forward strand.
AAAATGACATTTGCCTGCAGAGATCAACAAACAGTCAATAAATGATTTCACTGATGGCTGCAGAGGTAAAGCTGTAATTGACCATCTTAGTTTTACAGGTGCATGATGACTCTGGGAACACAAATCAACAAAAGCTGTTTTCATAGGATATAAGTTTCATTTATTAAGGTGCTCAGAAACTGGATTTAAAGTGGGTGGTCTTTTGACACTTATTTATAATGTATTAAAACACCAGGCAGCAACCTTTGGGGCTTAAAACAGAGGCCAATGACAAGTTTCGTTTTATTGCAGCAGACTGACAAAGACAGAATAACAGATACTTTAACGTGGGTCTATACTCTGTGTTGCTGTGACAAAAGTTAGTAACAGACTTTTTCAGACAAAGCTCCATGCACTAACAAATGCATCTGTAAAACACAGAGAAGAAACTTAGGTTACAAAGATGCAAATGGGTATGAGGGGAGGGATCTTATGAAACTTAGAGTTACACATGAGATCAGAAGGTATTATAGTTATGTTTGTAGATATTAAGTCGAGTACTAACCATTTATATTCTGGACAGCACCAAAATCAGTTAAATCCATCGTATGTGGGCCATGATTCTCAATCTTTTACACTTATTTTGATTGACATCTATATGTTTCAGTTACCTAATGTATCATTAAACGTCTTCTGGCTGTGGTGGACTGATCCATTAGTTAATATCCCATCGTCCATCAAAAATAAAATGTAACCAGACCATGTACCACTAGACGACAGAGTAATGGACTTTGACCTGAATAATGGCGACATTTGGAACGTGAATTAAATCAAATAAAAGTTCATGTTCCTCAAAATGATTTGCAATAAAACCTCCTTCTCAGAGGGGTTGTTTTTATTCTGCACATGCCCTGTCTTTGTTTGATTGCTGTGGTCAAGGTGCCCTTGTGCAATGCACTTAACCTCCCAATGATTCCCAAGGAGCTGATCTGTAACCCAGATGTGACTCGTTAAAAATGAGGAAGGACACACATGCTCAACAAACATGTAGAAATAAAGGTCAGGAAAATGATCATAATCTCTGCCACCAACATCACAGCGCTGAAGTTTGTCCCTGATCTCCTCTCTGCCTTTCTACTGAACACCAAGAGCCAGCTAATTAAATCTTCTGTCAGGCATGGAAATCACTCCTGCTTTCATCCTCCCTTTATTCATGTCAGTCACATCAGGGACATGCATAATGACGTGTTTTAGGGCTGTATTTTCCTCGTGGTTGTTAGACATTTCTCTCAGATTGCCCCTGCTTCATGCTGAATTTCAGCACATTTTTGCACACAATCTGTCATGGCTTAGTCAATGATGGTTACTTACTGATTGTTTTCAGTCAAATAACCAGCACCATTTCTTAAAGTATGCACTGTGTATCTCGAAATCAACCTATGTATACATCCTACAAATCCCGACAAATGCTGGAAAACAGAGGTATTGACGTAAACCAAGGGTGTCCAAGGGATGCCACATTTGGCAGTAAACACTTTGTTAGCTTGCTTATTGTTGAGGTATTTGGCCAAATTCAAGCCACAAATCACTGCTCTTTGGTTCTCTTGTCTTGTTTGGTCTGTGTTTGGTTCGAATGGCTTTCACACCTACTGCAAATCAAACTATGGTCTTTGGTCAGGAGGATCAGAGTTTGCTTCCGTTGGCTACACCAGAGTTTGTCTGAGCTTTCACAGCGGCCCAAATCATCTGAACTTTCTGACAAAGCTAACCAGATTTGTTTAGTCTGGACCAAACGTGTTGGGTGTAAATGCAACGTTAGACACAGAGAATGCAACACTATGAGGGGTAGTCTGTAAATGAAAACAAAATGTTTTTGAAATATTAGCGGTGATCAAAAATGAATATATGATACTGATGTTTTTCTAATGACCTTTTTTGGCATAATTCTTCCATAATGCCTATATTTTCTAGTGTGTTTGATAATGAACACAGGTTACAGTTGTCTAATAGGTCAGTTTCATTGCACTAAAAAAGAATCTTCTCTAAATCAGCAGTTATTTGTTGAGCTTGATGTCAGCATTTAATTGGCATGTCACAACAGATAAACATTTGAAACTGATATGTGTTCATCCCACTTTCATTTACTGATGGCTGGTGTTTGTAAAAAGGATCAATATCAGCTAATACCAATGTTGAACCAAGGCTGATGAGCATCTCCAGTACCTGACATGTTCAACTTCGACATACACCAAGCAGAGAGGAGCTTTCCATGACCTCCCAGGGGCTGTTCCACCTGTGTGTGATGCCACTTTAAGGATATCATTTGGGAGAGGTGTGCATGTTGGTAGAGCTACTTATACCAAACAGTCAAGTTCACTTGGTCCTTCAAGTTGGTTGATTTACTGGTGGTTTTGGTCTGAAAAAACCTGATGATGTTTGATTGCCTACATCGTTGTGTTTGTTTGGGGACAACATCAGGGGGCTTAGAGAGTCACCCTGAGGTGCTCCGGTGTTAAGTATAAGGGATAATAATAGCTGAGTCTGTCATTTTTCTTGATGTCTTACAGATCAAGCAGTTCCTCAAAGACACAGAAGTGGTGGGAAACACCCATCTACGCACCCATTCACTCAGGTTCACTCCCTCAGGGCCTGTGTTCAGTGTGACTTAGAACTTTTCTGCCAGTCATCGAGCAGTGTAGACTTTGTCAGGGCTCACAGTGAAAGAATAAATCCAGTCAAAACACAAACTGATAAAGTTAAATTATTCTGTACTCTGTGTGTGTGTGTGTTTAGGTGTGTGTGTGTGTGTGTTGTTGTGCCTCCTGCCCTCATTTGGCCCCGGTGTGTGTGATTAAGCACAGATGTAATGAATAGGGACAGTCCCCTGTTGTTTGGCCGTGGACTGTTGTTTTCCAGCTGAGAGAGCTATTAACCTGCGATGAGGACTGACTGTGAGGTTACACAATCTGACCCAACCAAAACACAGACTTTTGGCTCTGAGGGGGGGGTTGCAAATGAAGCAGAGAATTGTTCGTCTTTTACAGGAATGTAAACATAAACATCAGGTTTTTGGAACATGACAGAACAAGCAGCTCTCTACCAGATGAAGAATATGCTCCCCGCTTCAGAGTATGTGCACTTGACTGTAAATAAGGGTCGTGTTGGATGATATACAAATGGGCAAATTGTCCCTGCCTTTGCTTCTCCTAGAAAATCTACTGTTGACATGTTGTGCTGTGATTGCATCATTTGGAGTTAAGTTTTGTTCTCTAAAATCATGAGGGATCAGCAGGTGAAGACGTGACCTGGGCGCTTACAGGAACCAAAGCAAAATAAATTCAGTGATATGACGTTGAATATTCCTCAGACCAGAGAGTCAAAGTCAGAGCAGATTCTTGTGTCAGCTGTAATTTGTCCCTATGAGGCAATTCAGACCTCTTGGAGCAAGTTTGTGCAAGACATTGAACATCAAAAGTATTTAGAGCACACTGATAATAGTACAATATAGAAAACAAAGTAAAGAATAACTATTCAGTAATCCCATAAAAACAAATAGAAAAACTTGACACTGGGGTATTCAGTGGTATATAATTCATATAAGCATGCATACATGTTTTCATTTAGTTCAAATATTATGGATATTTACTTACAGGATTGAAAAACAATATTTTCATGTAAGTATTTCATTTTCCTGGGAAAAAAGACGATTTCACCATCGCTCAAAATTCAAGGTTGACCCAGAATCTTAATTGCTACTTTGATATATTACATTCAAGCACATCATGTTCTTACCTTTGTCAAGTGAAATGCATTATCTCAACAAAGACAGTAAGGAGAGTGAGATGACTCACTACTCAGCAAAGTCTGCTCCAGAAACCAATGTGTAATGTCTGTGCATAGCCTATTAACATGAGAGTGGCAATTTAAGTTTAGCCCATGACGTCCAAAGATTATTCACCGAGGGCTGCATAATGCAAAAATGTAAAGATGAATGTGCCACCCCAATACACTATCTTTACTGTGTTAGAGTTAGTTAAACTGATCCAGAGTAGGTTAAAATATGTTTATTTATTAAAGTTCTTAAAGACAACACCCATCTCAGCTCTCCTTCAATGGCAATCTATCTAAAATCGGGGTGGGGGGCCTTGGTCAGCCCTAGCTATTGTGGGATAGGCCTCTCTTTGCAGCAGAGAATGGACGCTGACAGCTCATCCACCACTTTCAGACTCTACTTCAGATTCAAAACAGGAAACGCTGGTTAGCTCAATATTCTTTTTGCATAAGGCCTTAAAATTGAAAAGATATCAAGACAAATTAGGGCAATTAATGATGCTTTTAAAACATTAACAACTGTAATGATTGTAAGGTAGAGAGGACTGGTGTTAAAGAATACAAAAGCATCTAACTGAACTGCAAATTAAATAAAATTAATTAAAAAAAAAAAAAAAAGAATTATTTATATTGAATCCTCAAGGTACTTTTTATCAATTCTCAATTGAAATGGGTTTTCAACTCACATCCCTAACCATCAGTAGGGGTTTTCAGGGTTAACATTTTATCAGTGACATGGGCTACCCTGTTCAGAGACAATGCAGTAAGATGCTTGGAAAGTAGGTTGTGTGGATTATGTATATATTTTTTAGATATTTACTCACCAATATGTTGCAATATTTTGTGACACAATACTGGATCTATAATTCTTATGCAATATCGTGATATTCATTACTCAATAATTTATAGCAATTCAGGACATTTGTTTGGTTTTTTTGGGTGGCGCAGTACCGCATGCCCCACAGCAAGAAGTTTGCTTGATCAGAGCCCTGTGTCAGCCAAGGCCATCCTGTATGGAGTTTGCATGTTCTGCCAAACGGGGGTTTCTCTGTGCAGTCTGACTTCCTCCCCCAGACCAAAAAACATGCCCTTTAGGTCTATTGGTGACTCTACATTGCCCTTAGGTGTGAGAGTGTGTGAATGCTTGTCTGTCCCTATATGGGGCCTAAATGCTGCGTTTCATTAACATCGGAACTGGGAAGAGGGGAGTGGGAATGACGTCATCTCCGAGTTATCAGCGTTCCAGTTACAAAGTTGGAAAAAATGTGCCGATCTACCAGGCTATTGTTAGCCATCGTTAGCACACCCTGCGTTGTTGTTCTCACATACCACATGAAGAATGTAAATAACACTATAGCAGCATTTCCATATATATATACGTCTAACAACACTGTATACGACTGATTTAGTGCGACAGACACTAGTCAGAAGTGCCAATTAACCAGATATTACAGGAGCTTAATAACTGTTTACACCTGGGGCAGCTATCTTCGACTGTCAACTTGGGGGTGGTGAGGATCCGCCGACTTCCCAGTAGGGAATTCCAACCTCGGGCGGCATTCCAGTTGAAATTTCCCGCTTGGAACTCAGAAATCCTGACGTCCCAGTACAACTGGAACACAGCATAAGATCTTCTGGCAACTAGTGTACCCTTCCCCCAAACTGCTGTTTCAAGGTGTAATTTTTCACCCTCTGTGATATTTTGCCTGCACTGTGAACATCCTGGAGATGGACTGGGGGAAACGAGTTGACCCCCTCTTTGTTTTGTATCCAGATGTAGTAACAGATACATGGATTCAGCGGGAGACAGGAGCACTGTGAGTGAGCGTCTCTGTCTTTGTGTGTATGTGGGGGCACATGCTGTGTTGCGCGACTCCAAGCCATGTTACAGTGTGAGCTGACAGAGATGTTACGGCCTTGTGGAATTGATTTGAATGTCTGTTGATGTAAATATAGTGGGACCTCGTTGTGGTGCTTTTGTGTGAAGGTACTGTGAATTGGGCTAAAGACAGCTGGGATAGGCTCAAGCCTCCAGCAACCCGCAAACTTATGAGCGGTATGAATCTGTGAAAAATGGTCGATAGACAGGACCTTCTATCATTTCACACTCTCTAGTAGCTCATAGTGGGTCCGTATAGGATGACTATGACATTTTGGCAGATAATCAGAGTCACAATGAGCACCACATCTTTTGGCTCTATTAAGAGCTGTCATACATTTCTACATTTTATATTTCCCACTTGTTTGGGTAAATAAGTAGATCTATACTGAATTTTTTTCACTGTTTTTGTTCCTCAGACTAGTGCAGTGCTGTGTTCAGGAGGCTGTGCTCTGCTGGCTGTCAGCTCCCTGTTGGCCATCATCACCATCTTCCTGCCCAGCGGAGGATGTGAGAGGAGGATCTGCACCCTGGCCGGATACATGCAGATGGCAGCAGGTCGGTACAGAAGTGAACACACACACAGGGCAGCACACTAATACAGGACACAATCCTTGATAAAGGGAATCTTTCTTGAAATAACAAATTTGTTAAGAGTTTTCTGTGCACAAGTCTGTCACCCAACCTCTTTCATTCTCCCTGAGCTTTCGAACTTAAAGGCAGCCACTCTGCCACGAGTACTGATAGAATTTCTATTAACACAACCAGAATAAAAGGAGCTGACTTTGTTGTCCATGAACCACAATAACAAAAAAGAACAAAGAAAACACCTCGAGGACAAGGCTGCTGCTAAGTAACCAGAGACTGCATAACGCTGGCAGGGCTGAAGCAGTGAGGACAGATTTAAAGCGTGCAGTAAAAAGACAATTATGCCTCCTTAACACAGGTCATTGGTTCAGGGCTACATGTGACTAAGCAGGCCGTCTCCTTCACTCAAACATGGAAACAGTCTCGTAAACAAAGTGCGGTCGTGTCAGCGGTTGGTCCTTAAAAAGCCATAACGCAGCACGGCTCATGTCACCGCTCAGCTTAGACCTTCTCACTCTCTGCCTGTGCAGCAGAGCGTTAAAGGCAGGCTGCATGAATGTTTCTGACTGTTCTTCTTGAGTGCTTTAGCATTTCAACAATCCTTCCTTCACATATACCACTCTGAAGCTATAGAAAGAGGCATCCATTGTTCCTGAACTGCACATTTGACATGACAGAAGTTATAATGAATAATCTCTGAACAAACTGAAGTAAGATCTATAGAGACAGAATACCTGTAAAGTTTTTCTGTGTTTCATTCTAATAACAGAATATTATTAAAAGTCAATTCTGTGTTGAATATTGTTGTATGTTTGCTAATGACAGAAATTTGTCTTTGACTTGCTCATGTACATGTTTTCCATTATAGGTAAATAGTGGGTAGAACAAATTTATATCACAAAAAAACTCTTCAGTGTTTTCTTAAAGGAAATTCCAAAGAAAGTCAACAGAAATATAACAAGCACACAAGTCAGCTTAGAAAGTATGATGCAAAGAACTAACTTTTCCAAGTCCCCTGCATCTTCATCAAAGTCAAACAGTACAAAAATGTTTTGAGAGATTTAAATGCCCTCCTTTAAGCTAGACACATATCTGATTGGAAAATAGGAGTAAAAGGTAAGAAAGTAATAAACTTACACTGCAACAACATGCATACACAGCCCTCTAATACTGTGAATGTGCTACTGACTAGTGCACATAAATTATTTACAATACAGTGTATACAATGATTTATACACACACATATATATATATATATATATATACACTGCCTGGCCAAAAAAAAAAAAGTCGCCACTTGGATTTAACTAAGCAAACAGGTACGAGCCTCCTATTGGATAATTACCGCATGGGCGATTGTCTTTCAGCTGGCAACAACTTATTAAACCCCAGCTGATGCAATGAGTAGCTTCTCATTTCTTAAACAACCATGTGGAAAGACCATCCTGTGTTCATGGAAAAGATGTTATTCTGTTCAAGAAGGGTCATATCATTGGCATGCATCAAGCAGAGAAAACATCTAAGGAGATTGCAGAAACTACTAAAATTGGATTAAGAACTGTCCTGGAGGAAGGTCATGTGGTCTAATGAGTCCAGATTTACCCTGTCCCAGAGTGATGGGCACATCAGGGTAAGAAGAGAGGCAGGTGAAGTTATGCACCCATCATGCCTTGTGCCTACTGTACAAGCCTGTGGGGGCAGTGCTATGATCTGGGGTTGCTGCAGTTGGTCAGGTCTAGGTTCAGCAACATTATGTGCCCAAAGAATGAGGTCAGCTGACTACCTGAATGTACTGAATGACCAGGTTATTCCATCAATGGATTTTTTCTTCCCTATTCCAAGATGACAATGTCAGGATTCATCGGGCTCAAATTTTAAAGAGTGGTTCAGGGAGCATGAGACATTTTCACACATGGATTGGCCACCACAGAGTCCAGACCTTAACCTCATAGAGAATCTTTGGGATGTGCTGGAGAAGGCTTTGCATAGTGGTCAGACTCTCCCATCATCAATACAAGCTCTTGATGAAAAAATTAATGCAACACTGGATGGAAATAAATCTTGTGACATTGCAGAAGCTTACTGAAACAATGCCACAACAAATGCGTGCTGTAATAAAAGCTAAAGTTGGTCTAACAAAATATTAGAGTGTGTGACCTTTTTTTGTGGTGGCGACTTTTTTTTTGGCCAGGCAGTGTACATATATATATATATATATATATATATATATATATATATATATATATATATATATATATATATATATATATAGTATGAAAGCCTCAGTTGTTCATTTAACCTGAATGGTTCAACTGTATTGAGCGAGCAAATCCATAAGGCTTTTCTCCCAGGGACTTTTGTTTAACTATGTCTTGTCTTCTTTTTTTTTGGTGTTGGGGGGGGATGTTGCATGATTTGCACTTACATAGTGTCTTACAAATGCATTGTCCATATTCTACAAAACCCAATTCCATTGAAGTTGACACGTGTAAAACATAAATAAAAGCAGAATACAATGATTTGCTAATCTTTTCTGACATATTTCCAATTGAGTACATTACAAAAACAAGATATTTAGTGTTCAAACTGATCAGCTTCGTTGTTTTTATGCAAATATTCTCTCTTTATGAATTTGATGCCTGCCACATGTCCCAAGAACGCTGGGAAAGGGGCAACAGACGACTGGAATAGTTGAGGAATGTTTAAAAAACACTTGTCTTGCAGGTGAATAGTTTAATTAGAAACAGGTGAGTGCCATGTTCCACTTTGTTAACAACTGCTTGAGCAAAGCGCCCAATTGTTTAAGAACACCATTTCTCAATGTAGAATTGCAAGGAATTTAGGGATTTCATCATCTTCTGCCCACAATATCAAAAGATTCAGAGAATCCAGTGAAATCTCTCCACGAAAGCAGCAAGGCTGAAAACTAGCCATGAATGCCTATTACCTTCAATCCGTCAGGCATTAAAAACAGATAAGCAGGTTGGCTCAGGGACACTTCAGAAAACCATTGTTAGTTACACAAATATTCATTAAGTGATGTTAAGAGGAAGGATATATAACAGTGTTAAACTGGCCCCTGTCCCAGCTTTTTGGAACACGATGCAGGCATCAAATTCAATTATTAGCTGGTGTGTAATATTTTGATGAAATTAATTCTACTGCCATCACAGTCAGCTGACAGTAACACACTGGAGCTCCCACCTCTGTCATGGTGGCAGTGCAAGACATCTGCACCCACAGATCAGCTATATTAGTCTATAGTTTTGGTTTCAACTTTGTTTTAACTTTTTCTGCCTCTTCTGAACCTCCTGCAGCCCTCTAATTCCATTTTGATGAAGTTCCTCTGAAGTCTCTTCATTTACCCTCTCAGTAGTTTAGGGTGACTGATCCTCAAACCTTTAATCGTTATTATTTTCCCCTCTCATTTATTTAGCGGCAGCAATTACAGCCTTGCCTCGTGAATCCTTGAGAATATTGAGTAGCTAATTTAAATCCCTGCGTGTGGCATTTAACAAAGCATAATTAGAGGCTGAATTCACTGGGCAGGTTAAATCTGTAGTGACAGAGCTGCAGCTTTTCACAGGCCAGAGTTAATGTTGTGTTTAAAGTGGAGCTTGTTGCTAACACTCTGTCTGACTCTAGGACCACATTAATGCTGCTTCAGGAGGATGAACTGGAGAGAGGGGGAGCACTGAGCCTCCTCTGAGTGTGTGTGTCTGTGTAATAGGGAGTGTGAGTGTCTTTCATGGTGACATTTTTAATAAATCACGACGTGAATTGAGGAGCAGCGTCTTTGTTCAGTTTCCTTGTCGACTCGTGTCTCTCATAGATGGAGGTTGTACAGAAAAAGACCAGATCAGGGGAGTGTTTGTTCTCTGTTAGAAAGTGTGTCTGCTACAGTGAGATGTTAAACTGAAATGACTGGGTTAAGAACAATGGTCTTTTTGCTGTGTACAATAGTAGGTGTTTGTAATGGTGAGCATTTGCAGCAGAGAAATAATGAAAGAAGAAACAACAGAGCATGTCAACTTACCCTTTTCAAACAAAGAATGAGTTATATGTTGTTTTGATCCTGATGGCTTCACATGCCTCTTACCTATAAAATAAATGTTGTGTTTGTGTGTATGATCTGAGGAAAATAGAGAAAAACTCAGACTGAGTAAGGACATCTGTAACTTTTCTATATGACTTGGCGTTACAGTTGAAGAGGGACTCATTATCCATTATCTATTCTGCTTGTCCCTTTTGGGTTCATGGGGGTCTGGAGCCTTTCCCAGGTGACATTAGGGGAACACCCTGAACCAGTTGCCAGCTGATCGCAGGGCCACGAAGAGAGACAGGCAACCTTTCATGCTCACATTTATATCTAAGGGCAACTGGAGTCACCGGTTAACCTAATGAGCATGTATTTTGGTCAGAGGGATGAGGCCAGAGTACACAGAGATAACCCACTCATGCAAGGGGAGAACATGCAAACTCCACACAGAAGAGCCCTGACCAACACAGGGTTTGAAGGAGCAACCTTCTTGCTGCGAGGCACATTAACTTCCTGCTGCACCACCGTGCTGCTTTGAGAGTTATTATGCAATTCTTCATTTCAACACATGCATACAGCTATAAACCATTTCTTCACTGTAATTGAAACTGTTTTATCAGGAATTAGCTCATGTTTGATCTGACACCTAAAAGCCATCTAGCTTGCATTTAATCTGACGAACGAAATGAGAGTCAAAACCAGTGATGGAAAACGAGACTGCCCTAGAAAGCAGAAGTCAAAATATCTTTCTTACCTCATGTGGCCTGCAGTGGTATGGGTGATCTGCTTCAAGTGGAAAATGCATTACACTGGAAAGTAATAATAATGATAATAAAAAGATTAATAATGGTGAGCTTATGGTGGAGTTCATAGGTGGGGGGACTTCCATTGGCTTGAAGTTGGCTGGCAGGGAAAAATTGAAACAGCTGCATCTGTATGTTAGTCAGACCTAAATATGAAAAATATGACATTGTTTTAATATCCCTTACCTCTGTCTGGCCGTAGCCCTCCCCTTTGGAAACACTGAGATCGGCAGGGTGGCGGGGATGCCACAGGAGGCTGTGTTGATGAGCTATGTGCTAATTGGCTGGCCAAACAATGATGGAGGGGGGAAGCAGGGGCTACAGGCCATGACTACTATTGCATAATAAACCCAGGGAGGTAAAAACAGAGCATTTTTAGGGGCATTTTCTTGAAAGAGGCTTTAAACAACTCCCTATGAACTTAAAGTTAGTAAAAGGTGTCATGTTCCTCTGCCCCTTCTAACAATATAAAAAGCAAAGAAAGTTGCATTTCTGGACATGGGACCTTTAAATGTAAGCACATAGTGTTGTTTGTGCATCATAGATGAGTTGGTCCTACAGTTTGAGCCACTATTCCGCCATAGCTTTTGCACAAATGGCTTCAAATCACTATTTTTGCTGATCTTTGAAGCTGCTACGTTAATGGCCACAGTCCCAGAACAACAAAAGTATATGCTGGTGACAACTTTTGCTTAAACGAACTCATGCACATGTTGGCATCTTCCACCATCAGCACTTAATCCTAAACAAAGCCCCTGCTGGCAGCACCTTGTCTGTCTGTAAAATATTTGTCTGTATTAACCTGTTGTTGAATCATACTGACAAACACAAACAGTTCACACATATGCAAACATCACTAAGCAGAGGGTGAATCATTATCTCCTTTTAACTGTCGTAATTCACATCCCACCTCCACAACACTTTCTGCTTCTATTAACTGCACCCTCCTCCTGTATCACTGCTGCTATTACTCAGCTGAAAGGTTAAAGCTACAAACCAGGAATGTTTGTGCCCTCATGTCATTATTTCTGTCATGTCTCGCTCTAAAAGTGCACACAGACAAGGGCATGATCAAACCAGGAAAAGCTTTTTTTCAGGTGAACCTGCTTTACATTCTCTCACTCAGCTGGTGAGAGATGGTCCCGTGGGTGACGTCCAGAATTAGACGTGAACTTGCTCACCCTCCTCTGGTTGCGCTCGGCGCTCCATCCAGCAGTTAAGCCGCCGCGCTCTGCATCCATCAATGTTTAACGTCCTGAGAGAGAGAGGGCGGGCAGAACATTTGTGTGTGCTCAGGCGGGGAGCTTTTTCTCCTGTCATGCATATTTAATTGATTTCTTCTTTTTAGTGGTCAGGATCCATCGGATTGGACGGCTCTTTGGTTGGACTGTTTGTGTTTGAGTGTGAGGAATTAAGGAGCAGTCACACACTTGGCACGGTAAAGAAGGACAGAACTACAGTCTGAGGAATTCATCAAGCACAAATAAGCCTCTTATTAATGGTGACAGCCCAGGACAGAGCCATTTCAATTTTGGATTGTCCTTCCACCAGTCTGTTTGTGCTTCTGTCTGTCCAGTTGGGCCATTCTTGTGAATGGGATATCTAGAGAGATCATCAAATTTTGCACAAATTTCCACCATAACTAAAGCACTGACAGATTTGATTTTGGTGGTCATAGGTCAAAGGTCAAGGTTATGTAAGCCCTGTTTTGTCACTCACTTTAAAACATAACTCAAGGATTAAGTGAAGAGAATCTGGAGGTCTAGGTCAGTAGTTGATGGATGCCATGTTTATCCTCGCTCATGAATGATCTAGCTCAGGTGGGACTTTTTCAAAATTTGCGTTGACTAGATTTTGGAGGTCAGAGATCAACGTGACAGAACCTCATGTTTATTCTTAATTTTTGAAATGACCACCTCATGACTGCCCCTGAAAAGGATTAAAAAAAGTATTTTAAAAAATATCTCTGATTCTGAATGAACTGGTTACATTGCTGAGGCACAAGGTCATAGGTCACCAGGGCTAAGGGTCATTCCTTGCTTGTGAATGCAATATCTCAGAACACTTGGAGAGATTTTCCTCAAGCTTTGCAAAAAATTTCCATTTTGCTTAAGGATAAACTCACACCATTTTTGAGGTACACGGTCGAAGGTCAAAGGTATGGAGCCCTATATTCATCTCTTGTTTGTAAATGAATTATTTCACAAACACTTTAAATAATTACTTTCAATCTGTGCACAAATGTCTACTGACCTAAGGATACGTGTATCTGATCTTGTAATTCAAAGGTCAAAGGTTAAGGTTATAGAGCCTTCCCCAATTACATTTGGATGTACAGGTATAAGTTCCATCAAACTTTGCACGTATGAAGAGTAGTTCAAAAGTCACTAGACCTTTTGTTTATCTTTTGCTCACAGGGATTCTGAGTTTTATAACGACAGAACAAAAAAACACCCTGGCCTGTCTTTCTGACCCGCCGATGTACTTTCTTTGCGGTTTCATACTTTGCAGAGGCATAAAGCTGCCGGAGGTCATTGCAGTTATTTTTATCTTTTAGTATTATAGCAAATTCTCCACACAAATACCAACAGACCGAAGTGTATGAACACTTTCTTCAGCTGTCTCCGTGGTCCATCGCTCGGACAGATTCTCTCTCTGTGGTTATCTGCTCAGAGCTGCAGACATGTCACACTCCACTGAGTGAACAAGCGCCCGCTGCACATACATGCTTCATCTCAGCTGTTCTCCAGCAGGGTTACAGCCTTATTTAACTTATGGAGATGATTTGCATTATATGCTTTAAGAAAATGTGCAACAGAGTTTATTTCACGCATTGACTTCTTGTTGTTTTTGCTTTTTTATTGATTTGTCTTCCAGTGAGCAGTGTTTAAAAAAAACAGCGTTTGTGTGAAAATGTTTCTGAGGGAGTTCCCCGGGTTGAGGACTTAAAAGAGAAACGCCTGCAGCAGTGTTTCTCTGCTCTTAAAAGAAATATGAACCACAGCATGTTTCTTTTTTTTCAAACAGTTCAGGCGGAGCTGTTTGTGTTGTTTGTGGTTGATATTGTTTGGCAGAGGGATAAAAAAGAGAGATATGATGATGTGAAATCTGTTTGAAATCTGAGAGCTGATTTGACTGCAATCTTTCTGCTACAGTCTTTGTGAAAAATAAAAAAAATCCAAGCTCAAGTTGTCCACTGGAATATTTATTTCTTATGCTAAAAGAAATATTTGAAGCATTAAAAAAAAAGAAAATCTTTATCCCAGTACACCCTGCAGAACTGCTTGCCCAGTAGGGGCCTCTTCCTGGTTTGAGAGTTAAGCTAAAAAGATTAAAAAAAAAAATAGATATTTTAAGCTTGGTTGCATATTTTGCATAAAATGCTTGAAAAAAACATTATATTTTGTTAGAGAAATATGTATCTATGATCCTGCTCAATTTATGACAGCTAGAGAAAAAGTTGTCTCAAGATTTTTTATCGAACAATTTTCTTGATTAAAACAGCAATTAATTAATCTTCATATTAAGCACATGTGCAATGCCAAAAAGAGCAGTGTAGCCAGACTGCTTTTTTTTGTCTGAAACCTCTAACTTTTCTAAATTATGGATGTGAAATAAAAGAAAAGGAGGAAATAATGGGGGGTGACATGCAGGAAAAGAGCAGAAGGCTGGAATTTAACATAGGCCCCTGCGCATGGATTGTAGGGACATGACAACTGGGCCCTTTGTTATCATACTGGGGCCTGGGCCTGTAATGGTGTGGGGGATGTTTCCTTGGCACACTTAGGGCTCCTCTGTACCCAGTAAGCATTGTTTAAACACCACAGCCTAGCTGGACATGGTTGTAGACCATGTCCACCCCTTTGTTACCATCCTCTGATGGCTACTTCCAGCAGAATAACACACCATGACACAAAGCTCATATCATCCCAAACTTGTTACATTAAAATAACAATGTACTGGCCTCCACAGTCACCAGAACTTAATTCAATAGAGCACCTTTGGGATGTGGCGGAAAAGGGAAATTCACTTCATGAACGTGCAGCTGACAAAACCGTGTGATGCTATCATGTCAATATGGACCAGATCTCTGAGGAATGTGTCCAGCACCTCATTAAATCTATGCCATAAAGAATTAAAACAGCCCTGAAGGCAACAGAGAGTTCAACCTGTTACTAGGTGAACATAAATTAGTGACACACTTGTGTATAAAATCTCATTCACACTGGGAGGTTTGGGACCTGTTGGTCTCGAAAAATCAGTTGTTTTATCTTGTCTACTGTGTCATAGTGACTGACAACAACAGATGAGTTTGGGACATCTCACGACTCCACGACAGAAAGTCTAGCAGGTTTTATTTTTGTCCTGCCTGCTACGATTTGTCCCTCCACGTCAGAGACATTGACCAATACGAGCACTAGGAGTTCTGCATATGTGATGATCACAGATGTAAGCAAACTGAGGTTTGAGGCTTGAGAGCTATGTGACAGAAAAAAAGTTTGTTTAGTTCTGAAAGACAGCATCCCTGCTCTTATGATATGTTGAAAAGGAGCTACCACAGACTGTAAAAGGACAAATGTTTGAGAGAAACAGCAGAGGCAGCGTGGTGAGTGCTTGCTTTAAACTGACACACCAGATAGACTGTTAAATATATTTCATTTGTCCATAACAGCCCGTAGAAAGTGTTTGGGCATGGGAAGAACCTTTCATAAGCACATCCGGTAGGTAACTTTAATTCCATTGTTATGGGTAAATCAGATAGGCGGGTGCAACTGCAGTGGTGTAAAATACAAGATGTAAACCACTAGAACAAACTATCACAAAAGCATGTTGGAAGTGGAGTGAAAAATATCGTTTCTATCAAGAAGTGCTTTCACTGTCGTTTGTTTTTCCATTAATAAAGGAATGTGGTCCAGATCTGATAAAACTGCTACTGAAGCTATTAGCATCTATGCTAACCACTGTATGAGCTGTGATTCCTGCTGTCGTCCCACCTCTTCCTTCTCCAAAGGACGCTGATTGGGACATGTCGCTTTGGGCTGCTCTCAAGCGTTGTAGATTGGAACTTGGCAAGATGGATCTGCCTGATTACAGACTTTGAATCAGGCAGATCCAGATGCTACACAAGTTTATGACTGCTTGCATTTATCAGCATTACGACAGTTCATTTAACATAACGTTTGCAGACTCAAACAAAAGTACTGTACTCTAAATACAGTATGTTTGTTTGTTTTCCCTTCTTCCAGTGTTGGCACATTGGTCGTTAAACGCAGTTAGTTTCAGTCATGTTGTGTGTCCGGCAAGTCGCAGCACAAATGAATGGCTCTGTGGTCATCTAGTTCGTTATAGTGAATGTCTTTACTGAAGATAAAATTGTGAAGCCTGACCTGCATTGGTGTGTGTGACATCCCAGTCTGATGTCTTTAAACGATATTTAATCAACTTTAAACACATTTTTTTCTTTTCATGAAATGGAGACGGCAAGAATCTAGACAAGCAGATCATGGACCTTCACTTTAATCCAGACTAGTCACATTGAGTAAAGATGACCAGGTTCTTATTTTTGCTTTAGAAAATAAACAGTGATCAACCAGCTGAGAACCTGTTGAAGCTCTTTCACAGTGAGGTCTTTGAAATGCTAAGTTTGTATCAAGGCGGCTAAAGTTTAAACAAAAAGTGTCTACTTTAAACAACGTCAGAAACAACCAGCTCTTTCTTCTTATCTCCAGAGATCACTGTATTTTATTTCAGCCACAGGACTGGTTTTAAATTGAAAGCATGACATTTTGGCCGCTCTTGCCTCCAAGTGAACAAAATTTGCAGCCGCAGCAGAATGAATGAAAAGCGCCTCTGTGAGGGAATGTTATCACTCACACAGAGGAACACATTTTGGCTGAAAAAAGGTTTTTAATTTTCAGCTAAACTTGATCCAACCCCTGCTGCTTGCTGAATATCTCCTCTTTGAAGACTTCCTCTGAAACTGTACCTTCTTATCTATATCCATCATCTCTCAGTGTTTTTAGCCTGGCCTCGACTGCTCAGGAGAGGGAAGCCACTGTGTGTTTCCCGTGTGTCTCCCCCCTCACACACACACACACACACACACACACACACTTTAACACATTATGACAGCGTGTTGCATTGTGCTGATGCTGGAGAAGCTTGGCCTGCTGTGTCAGCGCTCCCCTGAGTAAATCTTCTATGCAGATGTGCTCTGAAGCATGCGGATGAAAACAGGAAGTGCCTTCGATCAAAGCACCTGCTGTGGTATTGCAGTGCTGCTGTCGCCGCCGGTAACCATATGGTACCTGTGCCAGCTGTCAATCACCTCTTTGATACAGATGAATGCATTTTTTCATATCAGGCTGCCACACTCTGAGTGATACATCCTCAAAAGATAAGAATTAATTTAGGGAGTTTTTCCTCTTCATTGTGTTTGGAAAGAAGTTTGGACTTTTTCCCACACCCTGCCTTTCATAAATCGTTTTCCCCTGAAGAAGTAAGTCTTCAAAGATCACTCAAGAAATGCATATTGCTAATTTTCTTGTAAAATGCTTAAAGCCTATGAGTTAAAGCTGGGCAATTAATTGAGTTTTAATCTCAATTACAGTTACAGCCTCCACAATTCTGACAACTGAGTGATCGAGATTAAAATATTACTGTGCCACAACATGTTTAGCCTTTTTTCTTTTTCCGTTGTTATTGTTATTAGCATGATTTTAAGGTATTTGTGTTTTTGAGAGTATATTTCTATGTATCGCTCTTATTTAATGTTCAAAATGATACAGTCAGAAGCATACACATCCAATGCAAGCATGTGGTGTGTGTTTTAAAATAAGTAAGCAATCGTGTTTCAATGTTGTAATCTCAATGTCTATTAAAGTAATCGTAGGCGCAGCCCTACTATGAACCAATGACCTCTATCTATCTATCTATCTATCTATCTATCTATCTATCTATCTATCTATCTGTCTATCTATCTGTCTGTCTGTCTGTCTGTCTGTCTATATGTGTGTATCTGTGAAGATCCTACACTTAGTTTGTCAGGATTTTTTCCTTCACAGTCCTAAGATTGCTCAGTGGCACCTTGAATGGTTCTTACCAACACCTGACATAATTCAGAGTAAAGATGCAGAGAACAGCTGGGTGCAATCAAACAGAGTTTTACTTGCAGCAAGGAGAACAACAATACAGAGTGTCAAGCAGTCTGAGGTGTTGATCTGAAGCTAATACAAAAGTCTTCTCTCTATATAGGCATGTGTGTGCGCGTTTAACATGTAGGGAGGGGTGAGAGGTGTCGTGGCCTTCACGTTTCCTTCTTGGGTCTGTTTAGGCTGGTCTGGTGATGCACCGAGTCATAAACAATAGTTGATAAAAAGTAACAAGGAGAGGGCTGCACAAGGCCATGGAGGGATTGTGTGTGTGGGGAAAGAATGTCATGTAGTATCTGTGTGTGTGGGGAAAGGATGAAGCTGCTAAAGAAAAGGTTACACAATGATCAGGATAGAAATGTTCAAATACATGAAAACACTATATACAATATGTACAAAGTTAAAATCATTCTTAACATTCCCCGCTGTTTTTCATTATTTGAACAGATAACAATGCACTTTTCACACTCAACCTTATACAACTTCAGTTAGATTTTCTGTACAGGCATCATATAGGCATAGTATCTGCGAAGAAACCAAATTTGTGTTTCCTCATGTCCAATTGGTGGGGCTGTTGATAAGGTGAAATAAACATGCTGTCTGTAAATTTTGGGAGTCATTTTTCAAGCAAGGTTTACGAACACTAAAGCAACAAAACAAAGAAACAAAATGGGGAAAGAGTAAGCTACACAGAGACATGCAGAAAAAACAGATGTTTTGGAAGAATAAGATGTGAGTGTTAAAGGTATGTTTGTGTGTGCGTGTGTATGCATGTTTTGGAAGCAGACAAGGGTAAATAGATCTGAAGGTGACTGGGATGAGGAAATGTTAGGATTTAAATATGAATTCTCATTGGGCTTAAGAGGTACGAGGTGCATGTAGCTGTGTGATGTGTACTGTTGATGTGTTGTGGGATGTCTTGAAATAAACAAATACATGTTTAAAAAATAATTATTGTAGAAGTAAAAATAAGAACAATACTAATAACAAGACAAAGAAAAAACACAAACCACAGCATGTTATAAATGTGAAAAATTGTGTTCCTTCAGTAACCACTTTAAGCAAGAGGGTTAGCTTGCACAAAATTTACATTAACTATACAATCAAATGTAGAGTTCACAGATAATTGAGAAGAGTCAAAATTTTTGTGCTGGCAAAATTTAGCAAGTGCAGAGTTGATCATAGTTTGGATGGAGTCAAATCCCTGGAAATTACTCTTAGTAATTTTGTGTCAAAAACAAGTCTAAAAATAATGTTTTGGCATGGCAAATCCATAGGTGTCACTGTAGGATCTTTTACTCTGAACTCTGAACCTGTAGGTGACATTAGTAGAGCCAGTCATCCCTCTTGACCCCCATTATTGACTAGTGCCAACAGATGCCACAACAAGCCCACACCATGAAAACTGCAATGCAGTTTTTTTGTAAATATCTGTACTATAAACAATCAAACATGGTATCTTTGTTACAGCTAATTTTCCCGCTCAGTATTCAGTAAATGAATACATCAATGTTGATATAGAGTAAACGCTTTAGTGGTTAAACTATACTATGGAATAAACTCTGAGAGAGAGAGAGCATTCTTAATAGTGCATTAAAGTGTTGATCAAAAGTCACACTGTAAAATCTAACAAAGTTTTAGATTTTAGCTAAAAAATGAATCAACATTTACACTTGATGAGAGTTAAAGCGCCAAATCGCCAGAAGGGGAGAAAAATAGAAAAGCACTCCGGCAGTGGCTTTTCCTCTCCGAGTGGATGGCTGAGTCTCCGCTCATGTCTTTCCATGTGGAGAACTCCTCCCCTGACATTGCAAGGGAAGCTGGGAAATGTAGTGACATAGGCTTGATAAACATTGACATCAGTTTGCAAATAAACTACAATTCCCATAATGAAGTACAGGGGCAAAACCCTCACTGCAGCCGAGGAGAAATGAGTGGGATTTGCCATTATAAATGTCAGTGTTTTTTGTGATGACAATCTGGATCGCATCAGCACCAAAATGTAATGGCTTCCTCCTTGGACCAAACCACACCTCAGGTAAAATTTTCATGTAAATCCATCGAGTAGTTTTTGCGTAATCTTGCTAACAGACAAACAGACAGACCCTGGCGAAAACATAACCTCCTTGGTGGAGGTAACAACACATCAGAAGAGTTAATATTAGTGTTCATTTGTGTATGCAGAATTTGCTGTGTAAATTTGAAACATACAGTAAGAAGTTGTCAGTATTCTAACTGTACAACATGCATTCTGCTCACAAGGTTAACAGGAAGAACATCTGTAGAAACTAGCATAAAACATGGCTGATAAGCCTTGTCAGTTCATCACCTCCCCCTTTATGCTTGAATACTAAAGTAAGGACAGTTTTGGAGTAAGATTGAGGGACCCTAATGGACAATAATTCTTCTTTTTAGGTCAGTAGTTGAGGATCAATGTTAACAATAACAGGAATAATAAACAGTGAGATGAGAAACATAGACGACAGTGGGATCAAGCTCTTCGATTTTGATCTTCGAGTTTACTTTGACTTAAATAGAAAGACAGCACTGCTTTCATGATCAAAGTAAAGGATCAGCTTTTTGCTGCATTTCAAAGCTGAAGAAAACAGTGGTGGACAGGCTTACTGACAGGATGAGAAGGTCATTTAGTGGTCAAAGATGACACCAACACTCTCAGCTTTAGGTTTGATATTTGAGTGAAAATCTCAGTCTGAGTAACAGAGCAAACATCACTGAATCATTGTTTGATCATAGCTGCCATCTTTCAGCTCCTCCTAGCTGCCTCCAGGCACTAAACGTAGTTGCCGCCGTCCAGTTTTCCACTTTCTGTGTGATGGGAGCAGCCTCAGGTCAAGCGTTGTACGTTGTTTGGAATTGTTTTGGAGTCTTTGGCTGCTGCTCTGCCCCGCAGGCTGCTTCCTGTTCGTTTTAATAAGCCCCGAGTCTGAGAATATGTGCAGTAAATCCATGCTCCTCACTCTGACCTGTCATTCCACCATGAGCAATTCAATTTTTTTTTCTCTTTCATCCTTTTAGCTCTACTCTTTTTCTTCCTGCTATAAGCACGTCCTCATCACAATCAGCAGCTTGCGCCTCTTTTTCTGCTTGTTTTCTGTCGATCACTGATATTTCATTCTGTTTCATCAGCCCACTGCAGGCTTTGGCACACCTTCTTAAAGTTAGTTTTTTTTGCAGGGAAAACTTGTCCAATACAAACAATCAAGGACAGAGGCTGTGTTGACTTTGGTAGCTTTTTAAGATTTAGTTTTTGACTTTGTCTTTAGATGAATACACAGTTGTTTTAGTCACATTTTATTAAATTATGTCCTCCAAGCTCAAAGCTAGTTTATATATAAAAACACAAAAACATTGAAGTTCAGTTTTAGTCACTAAAAAGTCCTTACACTTTAAGGGAAGAACTATGAATTTTTAGTGGGCCGGACACCTTTTGCAAAAAAACATAATCTGCCCATCAGCTAACTCAGCAGCTAGACAAATTTTGGGATAATGTTTAGCCTTAAAGAGATCATATTTTGCCTTAACTCAGGTTCATTAATTTAATTTCGATGACTATTAGAGTGTGTTCACAATCACTAGTGTTATAATGAACCTCTTGTGCTCATATACAGAGTACCCCTGATCCAGCTGTATTCTCTGTATGAGACACTCTGATAGAGCTTCTGCCTCTTCAAGGCCCTCTTTTTCATGAGGACCCAGACCACTTTGATCAGTCGACCAGTCTACTTCAGCGCTACTATGTGCCATGTCGTCAAAGATTGCATTCATTCTAATGTTCTGTTAACCTTTACCAGCTCTCAACATTCTAGTTGAGAGCTGGTAAAGCTGAAGTACCTGGCGATTGTCCTTCCTCCCAAGTAGAAATGTCAACCTCAAGGGGCCGTTCCCAGTGATGTTTCTGACTTGCAACTGAGCCATGCCAACTCCTGAGATCAAATGTAAAATGCCATTATGTCTTTGCTTTTGCTTGCCAGCCCTAGCAAGTGGGCTAAAACTGCCAACGAAACAATGGTAGGATGTCACAGTACTAGCACTAGTTTAGGCAGCTGCTGGCACTGTAAAGAGTGGGAGAGGGTGAGGTCTTGATGCTGCACACTTTTTGTCTTGTGCTTGTTGGAGGCATGAAAGACACACTAAATCAAAATAGCATAACATGAGCTGTTTAAGGAAATCAAAGAAAAAAGTAATATTAATAAAAAAACAATTCCTGTACAGTTCTTACATTAACAAAAAGTAGTTTTAGGGCTTTTTTATCAGGCAATATCATTTATATTGTATCAAAGCATGATCGTGCCTCATGCTCATTCCCTCTGCTCTCCATTTACATTAGAGATATTGCTCCGTGCATTTGCACACTTGTGTATGTGCACAATCTGCGAAGTGATGCAATGAGTGGTTAGTGTTGTTGACACAATTGAAACAATTCCAATTAAGAATCGATAGCAAATAGCTCAAGTGGAAGCACCAGCAACTTGCAGAAACGTTTTTCCATGCAGCACTGCTTTAACTGTCTTGAGCGCCATGGGTTTGAGGTTGTTCACATCAAAATAACATTTAAAGCTTCCTTTTTTACACGTAAATCACTGGAATTGATGAGAAAACTGATAGAGAACTGGATTGATAAGTAGAATTTATAATGACATTGGTATCAATAAAATCTAATCAATTCCAACCCCTATTTTTGTGCTAATACAGACAAAAAAAGAACTGAAGACTGGAGTTTACTCAGAAGTACACAGTCACCCCCTCTTGACTATCTTTCTTGATAGCAAAATCAGCAAACAGTGACTGTAAAGCACCAGAAAACTATTTTGCAATATTTGCCAATATGCACCACAGGTTCCTAAATCTTAAGAACACAGGGACTATTTCACCCTCAACACTGCAGACAATAAGAGTCGAAGGCCCACTTATAGTCACCCTCGTATTTATAAGGCATGGAAAAAATATTTTGTTGTCTGCTTATGGGCTGGATTTGTTGCTGACATACGACTAATATGACAATTTTGCTATCTTTAGGGTTAACTTGGCTAACTAACCTGGAACATAACTGTAACTCAGCTGTGATTTTAGCAGTGACTTATGTTTTGTCCGGCTGACAAAAAGCAAACATTTATAGTGTCAGAGTTTGTATCATCAAACTTTTATTTGGGGCTCAAGGACGTCTGTTTTTTTGTCATGAAAAAAGATAGCTGGCTGACACTCTTCGTCATATCTTTCACTGATCTGACCAAATTAACCCTGGACAAGAGTCAATTTTAACTCTTGTTTACAGAAACTCCTGCTCTATTTGATGTTTGTGACCTAGATTAGATGCTGTTGTGTGATGGTGACACTGCGACCTTTTCACCTGCAACCCACAGGAAGCTGACAATACACATTAACCACACACGTGTCTGCCACATCGTGTGCTTGTGTTTGTATGTGTGCGTGTCACCTCCTGTTTAATCAGAGCTGCACTTTACTGTCAGTTGACGCCAATATGATTAGTCACATCTCACCATCTCTGCCTCCTGCAAACACCAAATTTCTCCAACACAGTGATGTGAAGTATTTACGTGTCTGAGTCTGTATTTGTGCTCACGTCTTTCATTAAACAGAGCTGGAGCTGATTTACACAGCAATAATTGATATTTACTGGTGAAACTACACAGCTTTTCATCTGCAAATCTGACAAGGCTTTTGCAAACATGGAACACATCTGATCCATTCATTAATATGTTTGGTGCTTTATTACAGCATTACTCATGGTCCCAAATGGATAAACTACAAGCTTAATGTCTACATGAATCAAAGCCTGCGTGTGTTTGTGTTTTGGAGCTCGCTCATTGGTCAAATCTGATGTCTGCTCTAATTATCAGCCCGACTCTGCATGCTCTCACTTACACTAGCCACAAAAACCACAGTGATCGGTCCACAAGTCAATTAGAGCAGGGCTGTAATTAAGACTGCATTTTTTTACCCAGTCCAATTCATCTATCTTCTCTTCATTTACCGAGGCCCTCTCCTTTGGCTGTCTGACATCAGCACTGTTTTCATCCATCTTTAATGCTGCCTGTGAGAGTGGGCTCCAGCTTTGATATTTTCCTCCCTGATCAAACACTAAAAGAGAAATGGCAAAGATTTTTCCTCCAATGTTAATATTCTTTACAGTGATGACTAACCTTGAAGAGCTTCCATATATGCAGGGAAGTCTTTGACCATCTCTTCACACGCACACCCTGAAGCATTAGAGATGAGCGGTCAGCTTGTGTGCATACCATCAGTAGTATTACTGTGTTGATGTTACGGTAACGCTTCAGGAGATTCATTTAAATTTTGTGTCTCTTAATGGTAGGTATGACTGGAAGGTTAAGGTCGCTTTCATACCTAGTAGACTTGGTTCAGGGTGAAGTTGCAAAAGTAGTTCATTTTTCTCGTGGTTTGGTTTGCTTCACTCTGCACTTTGATGACCAAAGCCTGTCCAATTTTGCGTAAATTAGCCACCCACCACTGGTTGGGACAGTAGCTTCAATCTTCATTCCTCTGTTTGATCCAGAAACACACAACAGGGTTCGAATAATAACATTGTTTAGCTTGAACCACTTTGGGAGTATTTCGCGCCAAAAATTAAAGATGACACTGCATTTAGACTGTGTCAGGTGGCACTTGCATATTGACTAGAGCAATGTGTAACCACATTCTGCACAAATCTGTAGACATTAGTCTGTTTGTAGGACCCGAGGCCTGCGGTGCTAGCAATGCTAATGTTATCCGCTTTCTGCTTGGTATCAGTTAATGCTACCCTGTCGCAATCAAAGCCTTTTAAAATCACCCTTCTGATGCTTGAACTTCAGCAGGTCCACTTGACCATGTCGACAGGCCTAAATGCATTGAGATCCATGTGACTGGCTGATTGGCACATTGCATGAATGAGCTCACTTTCCACTATTTGTTCTGCAACTTTACCATCTTACATTGTGTCACTGCTGAAAGCAACAAATGACACACTGACAGAGTAGAGGAGAGGATGAAAAGTGGCAGGTACAGATCATGGGGGAATTGCAGCACTTTGTTTTTCTCCTTTCTATTATGTGTGTTCTGTTGGGCTGATTTGGCTCCTTCCCTCCTGTCAGTCGAAGTGAAACCACCACTGAGTCCAAAACATGTCACACTGTTTCTTATTCCTTCCTTGTCTTCCCTTCCTGCTCCTTCGTCATCCTGATGCTAAAGCTCCAACAAACACTCACATCCACGCATTACATTCACACACAAACACTCTCAGAGACTGTAGTGGCTATGCATATTACATGAGTCCTCCACCTCTGAGGGCCTCTCTCCTTTTTTTCATTTTGCAACTTTTAGCCGAGATGATGAGGTTGAAGCCAGATCTCACACTTAAGGGTTATTTCCTCGCTTTACTGTTGAAACCAGAAGCTGCTGTTTATGGGAAACCTTTGACTTAAGGAGGCTGTGGGCTGCAGGTAAAAACATCAATACGTAATTCTCTAATGTCTTGATAAAACCAGGAAATTAAAGAAAACCAATGGCTATTGTTGTGCTGAGTGTTTCTCTCTAATAAGACACTTTTATATTAGCTTCACAATGCTCTACTGATGCTTGTAGGGGTTATTCATCAGCAAACTCTTCCTTTTTTGATCCTATTTTTAAATCTTTGATATCACATACTATTAAACCCATTGAATGGATTAAAAAAAAAGAAATAGAGTTCAAGCTCCATCCTGACAACCTACAGATTGAGTCAGAAGCTCTGCCTCCTCCATGTTACCAGATGGGACATTGATCAGACTTTTAATCAAAAATGTGTTAGAAGTTTTTTTTTCTCTATCATGGTTTCTGTCATCAGAGTTAGCTTTTATCAAGATGATTCAGGCCCATTCATGCCTCTATGAATTTATTGATGCTGAAAAGGTAGTATGATGCCATGATTGACAGCTCAGTTTACCAATAGATAGAAGGCGTGACATAGGAACAATTGGAAAAAATGTAGAAACAATACAGCAATCAGTCTGTCATAACTGCGAGTGTTGGTTTCAGAGGGCACTGTAGTCTGTTATGATGTAGCTATGCTGTGAAGTTGTATGCATGTTTGATTGCAGCAGAGGCAGGATGCCAGAACTACATCCAACCAGTCCATACTCCGCAGACGCTTTCTTTCAATAAGTAATTTTCCAGAACCTGTCAGGTTGCATTTTGGTTTCACTTTTGCTGAACTCTAGTAGCTGCAGATGTGTTGCTCATCTTTATTCTCGGTCACTGATCCTCCACCGATCCCTGGAGAAATGTTGTGACTTTCCTTATTGCAGCAATTTAAATTGGACCTTTAACACATTTTTCTGTAAACCCACTCAGTCGTTAATTGCACACTGCAGCCCTTTACAATTGCAATACCTGTAGCCATGTTATTTTCCATTTCTGATAATATTTTAAGCTATTTCTCCATGGGCAACCTTGTGCCATTAGCTTCTTAAAGCTCATAGTGTTGGGGGTTGCTAGGCATCAGTGGTTGCAGCAGTTAAGATTGAGAGAAAAAATTTCCAAACAGGTGTTTTGTGTAAAATGTACACTAAAGGAACATGCAACAAATGTAAAAGAAGAATAAAATGTTCTTTCTTTGGGTTTCTTTTTGTTCTAAATTACCATACTTAGTAGAATTTTCCACGTTAATACAAAAAAAAAAATATTCAGGTCATGGGTCCTCCAACAGGATAATGACCCAAAACACAGCTAAAAACACTTAAGAATGACTAAGAACAAAACATTGGACTATTCTGAAGTGGCCTTCTATGAACCCTGATCTAAATCCCATTGAACATTTGTGGAAGGAGCTGAAACATGCAGTCTGGAGACGACACCCTTCAGACCTGAGACAGCTGGAGCAGTTTTCTCACGAGGAGTGGGCCAAAGTACCTGTTGACAGGTGCAGAAGTCTCATTGAGAGTTACAGAAATCAGCCGATTGCAGTGATTGCCTCAAAAGGTTGTGCAACCAAATATGAAGTTAAGGGTGCCATTATTTTTGCCCAGGCCAGTTTCATTATTTTGTTTTTAAAGATTATTATATTAAACCACAATTCAAAAGCAATGTCTGATTTTCGTTAGCTAATTTTCAGTAAATTTTTATGTATTACTACTTTTGTCAGTTTCAAGTTATTTCAGTGACCATTGTGGGTTTTTCTTTCTTTAACCAAAGGGTACCAACATTTTTGTTTACATCTGTAATGCTACCATTTAGGAAGAAATCAAAAGCCCTGTCACTCAAATTGTGGAGAGGAATAACTGCACGTGAGACGATGCTCAGAAAACTGAACTGGAAGAATGACTTGATTAAAAAGAAATGGGACCGTTTCAGCCAATATATCTCATCTGATGGTTACAGACAATATAATTGAATTGATCAAATTCTGAAGGCACTCTTGGCATTATTGTACCCAACTCATGTAATTCTTTAGTTGCGACATCTGTCCTGCCCTTTTATGTTTTATATTTTATTTTATTTTATTTTGTGTATTATGTTTTATATTTTTTGTATTTGTTGTTTGATTAGTGTTATATATTGTAAAAAAATAAACATTTAATTTAAAAAAAGGTCAGCATATTCACCGTGGCCATCTGAGGGGTGGCGTTAAAAATATGAGCTCTCCTCCTTAAAATCAACAAGAGAATATTAATCTCCAACCATTTTTTTTCTTATTTAAAGACATACCTTCAGCTGAAATGCAGCAGAAAACTCTGGAAATAATGTGGAATCACTTCCTTGCTTTATGCAACTGAGTGTCATGTAGCTGTGAAAGCCAAACAACCATCCAGTTTTAAATAGCTGGCTGAAGCTTTAGTCTCTTTTGTCACTTACTTTTGATTTTTTATGTCAATAAATCACACTTTTTAAAAATGCAATGGAGTATAATCCTTTCTTACACGCACTTCATCATGGTAACTTGACTTAGGTCCCTTCCACCCTGGATACCTGATGTCTCAGACTGGATCCATGCTGATGAAGCAGGTTTGTTGAACTCACATCACTGAACACCCCTCTGTGCTGAGACGGAGGTGCGACCTGCAAATGTTTGACTTCTTCTATCTTATTTGATCTGGATGGTTGGGTTTGGAGTCATGCTCTAAACTGACTCAGTTACAGTCACAGTAACACAACCTAGTGCGTGTGTTGGTATGTGTATGTCTCTCTGGGATTCCCGCTCTTGTTGTTTGATGTGAACACCATCCAGTATGACTCATTGTTGTGTCTGTTTTTGTTGTATTGCTGCCTTTTTACTCCTCCATGATGCGCCTGCAGCCGTAAACACACAAACACAAACACACAGAAGCACAAACGCTCGCTCACTTGGATGATTGTTTGCGGGATCCTCACAGTCTCATTCCTCTGACGTGGTTTTATCCTCTCTTCTCTCATGCAGTGATTGATCCTCCGCTCTGAGGCTCCTCCTGAGTGTGCAGTGATGAGTGAGCGCTCATGCTGTGTTGTTGTGTTTTTGTTTGTGCCATCTGTGTTGTTGGAATTAGTTTTGTGGGTAACATGAAGGGTTGAGACTGTGGGTACCTGTCAAACACACACATACACTATGATTGATTAGGCAGTGCAGCTCAATTTCTATTGCTTGGCTTTTGTTGATGAATTTGGCATTAGCATGCAGTGTGTGAACTGTTAGCTCTGCTAAGTGAATTAAAAATGCTGCATCAAAAGATTGTGCTTTAGTACGCATATGTAAGTATGCTGCCTGTTGAGGATCCTGACAATAAAAGAATAGGTAAGGTAAAAGGATTATACATACTCGAGCCTGTTTTATACTCCTGATATTTACAGCTCCACTGAAACTATCAAGTGGTGTCTGTAGAATAGTCTTATTAATCAAATATGAAACAAATCAATAACAGGTCAAAATGAAAGGCTGCTCAACATAATAAATGCAAAGTTTAATATTAAGGAAATAAATAAGTGCGTTCACATGAGAGTGTGATTTTAAAATGGGCCCCACTCTCATACTTTACAACTAAAGTTCAAGCTACATCCAGCAGCTGCTTAGCTCATCTAACATTGGCTGTTTACATCGACAAAATTCTTTATTATTCCCACTAAATATTCCCGGCGCACCGCATCTTTTTTAGAGTTAAACTGTTTTCTCTTACCTTTGAGTCTAAGTAACTTTTCTTTGTGATTTTCAGTGTGTTGAAGTCACAAATTTAGGATAATAATTCCACAATGTATTGAAAAAGAATCTACCAACACAAGATGTCTGACTGGAATAACCTGGCGACAGCTGCTTTGATAAGTGGCTCTCTGATTGTCAATGGTTGCCCAGTCGAACCATCAGAGAGCAACTTGGTTCTGCAAACCATGAACCCTAAAGCTAACTCATGAACATGTTATGTTTATTTGTTAATCTCTAAAAACATAAACAAGATTTAAAATAAATTACTCAAGTTTAAGTAAGACAGCCCTGGGCTTACTAGCAAACCACATTTATTTCTATTTTTTGTTTCTTTCATTGTATAAATGAGTGCTCTGATCTGACAAGATTTCACTCCATCATTTCTGATATAGGCCATAAGAATTTTGTTCATTTTGGTCTCTTATACGCACAATTGAAATTGTCATTTTACAACACTGAAACCACACTTTTGGAGAACTTCTGCCATGGTTTAGTTACTCTGTTCATAGACTTCATATGCAGACAGAAAAGTAGAAAGACATGGTGTTTTGGGCTTGTAACATCACACTGTGTGCAAGTCTCTTCTGACATCAGTGTCCAACACTCATGCTTTTGATGACATGAGAGTTTTACTACAGTGTTGCCTAACTTTGCTGATTTCAGATTTTCTAACTGAGCTACCATATGACACAAATGCTGGACAAGCCCCTTAAAACATCAGGCTTTGAGTCTTTATACATTGATATGTGATTGAGAGGGATCAAGAGATGATTGGCTCTTCATCTGATCTACTGTGTGTTCGTTGTAATCTTCCATTTTTACTGTTTACTTAAAGGTGCTAGTTACTAAAGCAGTTGAGGCTGCCTTTGGCACCCAGCCGACAGCCTCTTGCTGACCACATAATTACAGTGCTGCTGATGTTTTGTGAAAACATCGCTAACACACTTGTGCGATACTGCAAAGATGTATTTTTTCTTTAACCAGCTCTTTGTTTAATGATGACGTTGATAAAGAATTCAAAGGCAAGAGCCAGAGTAAACGGGTGTGGGTTTTAAAGCAGCAAGTTCTGTTGACTGCTGTGTACAGCCCTTATATAGTGGCCCCAAAAACAGGATATTTAAAAGGAGAAAAAAAAATGTTTTCACTGCATGCACAGCTGCTGGTGTAGCGAGATGAAAAGAGGAGAACAGTAGTGATCCATGACATGTTTGAGCTTTCAAGTGTCAGCAGAGAAGGCAAAGAGATATACAGAGAGAGAGGGAGCAGCAGAGAGAATATCATTTCACAAGGACATCAGTGGCAGCAGGGCGGCTGAGAGGACTGTAAATTCAGCTCAAATTCAGAGTCAGCTGGATAAGAGCTGATATCAGAAAGACTCGGTGAGGATGATAAAAAGCAGGTGAAGAGTGACCCTTTGTTGGCACTGATACTAAACTTACCAAGGGTGAACTTTTATTTCTTTATGAAGCTAAGTAAACCGCGTGCTGCTGTAGAAAAGAAACCACATGCTTTCATCTTTGAATTGAGGGAGGAGGAACAAAAAAATCGGCACAGACTGTTGAATACTGCTTGAAGTCTATTAAAACATTGTACTATGCCAGAGGTCCCCAGCCACCAGGCTGTTGATCATTTGGCACTGTACCATGGCACAAGTGGTCATCTTGACCTTCCTTTTTTAATGAACGGGGGCATCCTTTTTATTTTTAAAAAACACCAGATTCTGACACCAAGTCCCTACTGAAAGTGAGCATCGGACGTCGTGTCACATCACTCAGCATCGCATGCCTGCTGTGCGCACTGCACCTGTTGATAATATAATCCCAAGCACGGTGTCTCTCCTTGGAAATCGTACATCAAGTGCTTTCACTGCACAGCTGAAGAAACAGAAGCGAAAAGCTTTGTATTGACAAGAAGTGGTCTCAAAGGCTCGTTAATTCACAGTTCCTCAGTGTTGAAAGTGGAAGTAAGTCATTTCACATACAGAAATAGATGAATACTGCGCTATGCCTCCCTTTTTAAGTAGATAAACAAGCTCTGCTGAGTGAGATAACCCTTCCTGCACCTCGTCAAAATCCCTCTACACTCCTTTTCTGTGTGGACTCATGCAACAGAGAGGAAAATAGACACGGGCTGTCGAGGCAGCATCATGCTACGTCACTTATGGGCAGTTAGGGCACAGTGTGGGACTCCAAAGTGGTACTGATGAGCTCAAACGTCATTGATTTTCACTTTTGTTTAAATGCAGAATCACTCTGTCTTAACTTTCATCCCGATTTTGTTATTAATAATGCTGTATAGTAATATTCTGCATATTGTAGCACATGGTGTGGTGCAAGCTCCCGTGTGACACTGCATAAAAAAACTAAACCATGCTTTACTACAAAACCCCACATAATTTCACAACACTTCTACACAGAAGTAGAGCACATCACTTTTTAAAAGGAGACAGAGGACAGGGCTGATGGGAAACAATTTGTCTCAAACACAAATTGTGTCCTCTGAGTAAAGCTATAAATCACTTTGGCCTCTTTAAAAATGCTTTTACACTTAATGGAGGTCTGTTGTTTTATTGCCATGATTTATTGTGAATTGTTGCTAATGCTGCTGTGGCAGTTATTGTAATGAAGCTTCAATCATTTCAGGCCTGATACGAGTGATTCATGAACAAAGCTGCTTTTCTCCGAAACAACATGATTGATCCATGCTTCTGAAGTTTCATCCCACAAGCGCTGGACTGGAATAGTCCAAACACTGTGTGCATATTTATCTTGTTTATTGTGACAATATACAACAGAACTGTGCCCTGTGATTGACTGGTGACCAGTTCAGAGTGTACCCGCCTTTTCCCAGTGACAGCAAAGACAGACTCCAGCTCTCTGTGTCTCCAAAATGGATAAGCAGTACAAATAATGGACTGGTGGATAGAAGGATGGATTAGCTCTGACCGTCAAACATTATAGATGGATAGTGGCAGTCAAGTTGTACCAAGCTGATTGGTTTGACTTGTTTCATTTATGTCTTACAGTCTTTACAGCTAAGTAGTTACCTCAAGTTATTGCTAGCTGAGTGAACAGTCATCCATTATGATCTGGTTTTGCTCATGATTAGTAACATTGCTGCTGCAGCTCTCTACTCAATGTTAAAACAGCATTTTTAGTGATTCAAGTATGATATAATGTGAGATGCCTCGATCAGGCTTTTTTGTGGCCTTTACCTATCACCAGTCATCTGTGTACTGGTTGGAATGTGAGGACATCTGACTCACAAAATATAATGATTCATTTTTCACTTGTGTTCATGTATTTGAATGACTAGCAGACTGAAAAAAACAGGCACAACAGTGCAAATAGTCTGGTGAATAAAAGGTACTATGTTTAACAACTTCCAATTTTTATCTCAACCAGGAAGCCATTTTTTACTGGTGTTTGTCTGTCTTTTAGCAAAATAACTCAAAAAGGTTTGAGTAGATTTTGATAAAACCTTGTGGAAATGTTGTTCATGGCATGAGGAGGAAGTGATTTGATTTTAGTGGTGATCAAAATGTGACTGAAGATCAAGGTCTTTTTTTTTTAAAGATTTGTTAATGTTACTAAATAGGGCAGTCACTGACATTTTCACTAATAACAAGTTCTCAACGGATTTTGATGACATTTTCAGGGATTGTTGGTCATGCTGCAAAGAAGAAGTAATCCGATTTTGGTGGTCATCCAATTCCAGATGCGAAAACAGGATGTTTTTGTGGCAGTTTTCCACCTTTTTAATAATAACTCAGCTAAGGATGTCAGAAATGCCTCAGTGGAGGTTTGAGCACTCTTTTAGCAATTGTTTATTTCAAGGTTCAGCCAAAGTACTCAACTTTGTCAAGTACTCATTTTACCCAGCCTTAAAACAAAGTTTTTGCGGCTCAACAGTTTATTTAAAGATAAGGATAACAGAGCAGCAGGAGCAGCAGGAGAACAAATGAGCAGGTGGGTGGGCAGTTTATTTGTCGACGTCCTGAAGGTGTGCATGGAGTTAAACCACAGACGATCATATCATTGACAACATTGCAGATATTACTTTTGATGAACCAGTGATGTATGTGTGTTTTTTTGTGTTAAAGATAAAAATTATTCTTGGGGCATTTTGTGCCTTTATTGATAGTTTAGGGAGAGACGGGGGATCGGCTTTTGAAAGGGGGCGAGAGGGAGTAGGGGGACACTCTGCAAGCTGGCCACAGGCCGTATTCAAACCTCAGGCCGGCAGAAGCATATAAATGTATGGTTTGTGCCTGGTAGCTTAGCACTCTTCCAAACCAGCACCCACCAGTTATGTGGGTTTAAAATAGATAAAAGATATATTGATCACTGTTTGCTCAATAGAAGCCCCTTTAGATTTAACATTCATTTGAAATGGTGTTGCTGGTGGAAAGCAAGCCATCCTGACTGAAGTTGGTTTGTCCCCTGAGGTCCTTAATTTCATATATACTTTTACATTGTAAAGCCTAAAGCCAGAGTTATACTTGCAGTTTATCCTTGCATATGCATCCATTGGCGTCATGAGCATTTTTGCTTATACTGTATTCTTGCTTTTATGAAATGTGCGTTAATAAAGGATACCACTAGAGGGTGCAAAGACCCCAGGCTGTTCATGACTGCCTGTTGTGTTGGAAGTACACCACAAACACGGAGGTAATTCTGAGTGTAAATGTAACCGTATAAACACCAATAATCAATATCATCATCATGTATTTGTTAGCATTTGATAACCAGTTGTCAGACATCAGCATCAGCATCGTCTGCACTCCAGTTCAACAGTACTTTCCTCTGTGCACCATTGTTACTGTCTCCATGTTATGGTCTCATGAGTGACTCTGTTAATCATTTTTGTTTGAGTGTGTCTGTACAGCCACACACATTATTTAGATGTTGTTGAACTTGACTTATCAGTTTGTCTTGAAAGCTTTTTGTTACATTTGTTCTTGCTGCTGTGTTGACTCTGTCATATCTCCTCTGTCTCTTCCCTGATCCTATCGGTCATGTGTAGACTTCATCTCACGTCTGCGTGGTGTTAATTTGGGACAACGTGCACAACAGACATGCTAAAAACGACTCAGGGGGCACGTGGCAACAGTTGGCATCTTTTTGTTTTCACCTGTACAGTAACTCTGTGGCTCAGCAGTTGTCACATCTGGAGATAAAGAGGGCTCCATATTTCTTTCTAGCCTCTTCTCGGCCCCACACTCTGTTCTGCGCTGTTTTTCCCACACAAAACAATAGCTAGACTAACAGATGAACTTTCTCACACACATACAGAGTAATATTCACCTTTTATCTGGTTATATATCACACAGTCGGGAGAACAAACTCCTTTGTTTTGTCTGTCCTGAAGATGTGTATCTGTGGTTTTGCGGGGGAAGAGGATATGATGTGTACACGCTCTGAGGTTTTTTGTAAGCAGCTGTAATACCTCGACATGAGGGTGGAGATGGGATTAGTATTCCAGGAAGGACCACACGCACGCACACAGACTCACCCAAAGGTATCATAAAGCAGTCAGATGTGGACCCACTCACTACATCAGGAGCAGACTAGTGTATTATTCTGGTCAGATCCTCATGTACACACACATTTTACACACACATACACACAGGTTGGATTGATTTCTTTGATCACTCTGTAATGAAATCTGTCCTGATGTTTTCACATGTTGATCTACTTGTCCAAGAATCGATTGGAAGCTGTGGGTGTATGCTGGGATGAGTCACTCATGTAAACCTGACAGACATCAGATAGCATGGACAAGAAGGTCTGCTGTTAAAGTGAAATCATTTTTCAAAAAACCAAAGAACTAGAAAGCACTCGGAGAGTGCAGACCTCTGCCAAGC
Organism: Cetoscarus ocellatus; assembly: GCA_037902135.1. Taxonomy (NCBI): domain Eukaryota; kingdom Metazoa; phylum Chordata; class Actinopteri; order Labriformes; family Labridae; genus Cetoscarus; species Cetoscarus ocellatus. The sequence continues at coordinate 1,035,223 of JBAMNC010000142.1, forward strand.
GCCACAGTTCCCCCTATTTGTCATTTGCACCATAAATATTAGTCCCACATTTATTTTGACTACATTTTTAGATTCCTTGACCATGAAAACATACCATTGGCAACTGAATTCATAATGATATCAAATTAGTTCAGCAGTTATTCACGAAAATCGCATTTTCCGTAATGGCGGTTTTCTTCTGGATCTAGTTCCACAGCTTTTGAAGATACAGCAAATCCGTTGGCATATTCCAGATTCCACAGTTTCTTGGCTATTTAATGGTGTTTGTTGTGTGTTTATAGCTTCATTTGTTCTCTTCCTATGATGAAAATCCCAAAGGTCCCCTATTTTTTCATATTCTGGATCCTAGTATCCGGAATTATTCCTTTATCCGGATCAGTCTTTGATATACTGTAGAGCATGTTAGAAACTTGTCCTGTATTTTTTTTCCAAGTGCCCTGACCATTATTTGTGGAGTTATATGCAGAAATGTCGAAAATGGCCCTATCTCCCAATGTTAAAAAATCCTTTAAAAAATTCCTGGATCCAGACGGAGATCCGGATCGCTTCCAAAATCGAATCATTTGTTCCTTATCCCAATCCGGATATTCTCTGAAAATTTCATCAATATCCGTCCATAACTTTTTGAGTAATGTTGCTAACTAACTAACAGACAACTAACAAACCCTCCCAAAAACATAACCTCCTTGGCGGAGGTAACAAACAGGGTTCCTCTTCTTTGTCCTTATTTTAGCTTTCTTTGTCTTTATTATCCAAGCTCAATGCAGAGCAGTTGAAAACTTGTTGTTGCTTAATTGCACTGAACTGACCAATTACCACTAAGCAGACCACATGGGGCAGGAAGCCATGAAGTGACAGGATCATCTCAGACAGAGTAAGATAAGAGGTGGATCAGGGGTACTAGAAAACTAGAAGGTCCTTTGAACATTAGAGTTTGTGAACACACTCCAGCAGTGAAAAGCAAATAAATGAACTGGAGATAAAGTGAAAATGTATCCCCCTTAATGTTTGTAAAGAGTAAGACTTATTAGCACATGAGGTGATAAATTGACAGTCTAACCCATTCACAGAGAGGAGACTTCGTAAAACTAAATGCATTAAGGCTAGACCTGACAACAACAAGCCACTGTGTATCTTCATACAGTAAGGCTGTACCAAATTATTCATGTATTTGCCACTCAGAGACTTTGTCTTTCTTGGGCAAACTTAATTTTATCACTGGATGTGATGTAAAAACTATCTAACCAATACAAATGTATTGATTTATCCTCACATAAAAAAACTGTGATAGATCTTTGCTATTGATTTTCCCGCAGCCTTTTTCTCATTTTGTGTTAGTTCTTTTATTTTTCAGTTGTTTCAACAAAACAAACTTTTGTGAACTTGACCAGTTGTTTCAGAAAAGGACCATATGGGCTTGCTATGCCTCAAATAGACTTGAGTGAACATTAGAGAACAGAAATAGAATACAGTAGAAATTAGACTGGCATCGAACCCCCAACAGCTCAGAGAGAGCTTCTTTCAGAGAAGCAGACCATCACTCTAAAATCTCTTTTAATAAATATGTATATATTTTTAAAGTATGTGTGTGTCAAGCATGTTTGAAAAATAAGAGGATAAAAAAATGGACTCCACCAAGAGGAGTAATAAAAGTACACTAACTTTCTAAGGGTATTTTCACACTGAACTTGGCACTTCTGCACTTTTACTTCCCCTCGCCCTTGCTGGCCTGGTTGCACACTGGTAATGTTATTCCATGCACTTGTCCATGAACACATTCTGATACAGTAGGTGATTGTGAGCACATGGTGAATACAAAAGTCTGCTAAAAAGAGGACACAGATGAAGAAGCAGCCATGGCTAACACTTGGTAATGATCCTTCCGGACACACAGTCAAGCAAGTTGCCAAACTGAAGCGCTGACTTCCACATTTCTGATCAGTACTCAAACCAAAGCCTGTACTACCTCCCTAGTGGCATTAAGGCCTGAAAAGGTGTTTGTTTTCCATGATGGCTCCTTTCATGCTTGTGCATCCACGTATAACACACACACGTACCACACACAGCTCCTCCTAATTGATATGTCATGTGTGCACTGGACTGCTCACGTTGATTGATCTGCTGATGGGATGGATGCTCTCCAGCTCCTGATCTAATCTGTTACAGAAAAGAAGTGTACACACACACTGAAGATAGAGAGGATATGAGAGAGAGAATGAGAGAGAGATGTGCGTCCTCTCTCCCTCTCCGTCCCGTCACATCTCTCACCTCCTCGTCTCTCTGTGATTACAGTTTAAAGGGGAACCTCACAGGAGCAGACAGACAGGAGAGGAAGACAGATTGGAGCGAGCAGCCAGTCTGAGACCAAACAGATTAAAGCCCCCCCTCCTCCTTCATCCCCCTCCAGCCTCTCTTGTTCATTTCACGTCTCTCACCGTGTAACTGGGGGTCAAGAAGAGGCTAGAAGACAGACAGGAAGTGAAGAATGAATGGAGCTGGATCACTTTGACTGTCACACCCCTTATTGTCTACTTGATTATCCGGTTTGTGGAGCAGACGGGGGCTCGGATGTCACTGGGAAACTTCGGGGTTCACTAAATGAAAGTTTCACTAGACATTGTTCTTTGTTTAGTTGTGATTGCATCTGCCAAAGAAAACTTCCCTCCATGCTCTGACATCAAATCCCAGCAACCACAGAACATATTTGTTAAAGCACAGAGGAAGATTACAAGTTATTGCAACTCAGGTCTTCTTTTTGTAGGCTTTGTTCGTATTTTCTGTGCAATAAAACAGTTTAGGATCATATCAGTAGTTGTTCATTTGTATACGGGTACACCATTTCATTATGTTGGAAAGTTCAGTGGTGTTAATAATAACATGACAAACTTGTAAAATATCCTCAAAAAAGTTGGGTTGGTTTTTAGACTCTATCAGATATAAACACTGGCTCAGTTACATCAGCCATTGTTTTTTAGGGGTATTTGAAAGGGGACAAATTCTGCAAAAAACACTTTTTTAAGGCTTTTGATCACATTTTTAGGTATTTGGCCTTCCTCCCAGCCCACAAAATGTGACAGAATACAACAAAACCTGTATTTAGCCGGCTGCATGAATGTAAACTCATGGTATTTGGTGAGCTGTTGAGTCTGTGGATATTCTGTTATGTAACAAGCACTTTATTTGCATAAGCCTATGTCTACCTATCCCCACCCCCTGGCTTGAGAGAAATTTTCTGTGTGAAGTGTCGCCATATTGTTTACATTCTTAGCAAGAGATTGGCGTACACCATGTGTAAAATCTATCACTGCTCGGTTGTTGGCTGTAAACAGCCACATATATCTTCACATATAGGCTACCAACCTCGGAGGATCGAAGGGGCCCAGTGGATTCATTTTATTTTTGAAGGGAATGAGCAGCTACAGGCCAATCACTTCACGTCCGACTGCTTCTTCAACTTCAGTCAGTTCAACACAGGACTGGCAATTAGACTTTTCCTGAATCCGGGTTCAGTTCCAACAATCCGGCACCAAACCTGGTGATGGAAATATGAGTATTTTAATGCCGTGTAGTATTTATTTTGCTCATTGCTACGAGCTAACGCTAACAGCAGGGGGAAGTGAACTAGAGGTAACTGCACAACATGTTTGTCAATGTTCATGTTACTTGTTGAAAGTCTGAAGGATAAACTTCAATGTATGAGCATTCTTACATTAGTCGAGAGAAGCTTAACAGTTGGCTGAATATAATCGGTCCTTTATCCACCCCATTACCCCTCCATTTCTACTAATGTTAGCCTGGAAGGTAGGCTAAGTTGCATCTGTGTCCCGCTGCTGTGACTAGGCCAAGGCATGTTGTGCATTAACTTGTGATGTTTGGGGTAAAGGGACCTTCGCTGTTATCCGGTAACTGGTACGAATTTGCGGTTCGTGTGCGTTCAGGACTGTAAGTGGCACGTGGCTGGAGCAGCAGTGCGCGCTTCGCTTCGCTCGAGATATGCTACAGGACTACTGTTAACGTACTGTACATATGCTGCTCTGCTCTGGCTCAAACCGCCCTCAAACCAGCCGTTCTGGACAAAGGGGATATGAGAGCGCGGAAATAATGCAGCTGTGCTTGATTCATGGGCGTTTTGGACCAAAGCATGTTACTAATGTTTCATGAAGGCATAGAGGATCCATGTTAAACTGCAGAAAAGGAGCAAAATGTGGGACCTTTAAGCCCTTTGCAGAGGTAAGTCTTTGCCAAACCCATTAGTCAGTATACACAGCCATCAGCCCATTTCTTAACAAAACATTTTGTTTTACAATGTTTATTTTTCTTGATTTTTCAAACATAGTTACAAGTTATTCGTAAGACAAAGTAGCAACATACAACCTGCCCAAACCCTCAACACATACACCACTCCAGAGATATACAAAGCAAAATACTGACAATGACTAAACACGTGAATGACAGAGTCCTTAAAAACTGAACATACAATAAAATAATGATGATGTGTAAATATATATGCATACATACCTAAATACACTGACACACATGTACGTACATACACATGCAAATATAGTAAATAAAGGTAAATAAACAAATTAACAAAGATGAGTATGTTAAATAGAAAAAAGAATCAATTAAAAAAATAAATAAAAATCGATAACTACACACATTACTGACACATTACTTCTGGCATTGAAGGTCTGACATAATAATAATGTCATAATAATATCAATAAAGTTTAACAACTGGTAGTGATAATGACGTTTACTTTTAGGGCTTTTTTTTTGACAGTGTGTTGCCCGTTGTCCTAATGTGCGTGGTACAAAGCAGTTTTGGGCGTGTTGATCTACATTTTGCCCTTTTGGTGATGCAGATTCTTGGTGCACAGCCAGGTGCAGGGTGCAAAGAGAACAGCTAATGTGCCTTGATTATACAAGGGTGTGTTTCGGTCATTACAAAGATGAAACCAATCAGTTTCAGCTCTCATTTAAGTCAGTGCGTGCCACGTGGCTGGTGTTTTGCTATACACATAGTGGAGTTCAGTGTTTGGTCTGAATTTCAATTCCTATCCTTTTGTTGTGCCACGATACTCACGATATAGAACACACACAAAACACTGTATGAATGATCTAAAACTGCTTTTTTTTATTAAGACATCCAGAGCATAGAAAATAATCAAAACAAAGAGTCAGACACTGCTGCATGAGTGTAAAGTCAAGTCAAAGTTTATTTGTAGAGCACATTTAAAAAACAACCTCGGTTGACCAAAATGCTGTGCAGGGTGCAATATAATCTTGCATACACTTAATAATAATAAAAACAGTCATAATAATAAAAACAGTAATGGAATAAAAATGAACCCAATATTAAAAATGCATATATAAAAATAGAAATAAAAGCAAAACCTCATTAATATTAAAATCTCTGGTAAAAAAAAAGACTGGATCACACTTCTTTATGTTAATAATGGACCTGTTTATTGTACACCAACTACCTGTTGGCTTTAAACAGTTGACTATCTCATTTACCCTGCAAGACTCCTGTGCCCTATTCTTTATTGTGTGTGCAAAGCATACTGGACAGCCCGTTTTATTATCTGTGAGCATAATAAGCAAAATTCATTAATGTCTAAAAAAATATTAGAAATGAGGGTCAGTGCTGCATGAAAATTTTCAGTTCTGTGAGTGTTTTTCCTGTTAATCGGAGTGTTACACACTCTGGAGTGCAGAGGGATAGGGCACTGGGGATTGCACTGTTTTTCAGCTCTCTGTCCAGTTTTAAAACTTTAACCTGAATTCATCAACAAATGCTTCAATATTTATTGGCAGAGGCATGCTGCTGTGCATCCTATGCGAGTGAAACAAGCTTAGACAGGATGCACAATAGGGAAGTTAGGCAAGTGTGGAAGATAGGGCCTTGCATCCCTTTTCTCGAAAAAGATCTGACTCCAAATGTCTGAACTCAAAACAAGAGTAAAATCAAACTTCCACAGCCTCTAAAAAGAACCTCACCAAGAAGAAAATAAACAGAGAAAAAAGGGAAAAATAGATTACGCAAATGCAGTAAATCACCCAGAGTTTCTCAGCTCGTATGCTTTTATGTTAAAGATGTTCTGTTTCATTCATTAACTTAGCATTTCATGGGTTTAAGAGCCTTGATCATGACAATAATCCCAATTGCTGTAATTACTTCAAAGGTGAGAGTTTAGAAGTAAATCTCTTGTATCTTTTCTTCAAAAAGGACCGGGTATCTCTTCACACAGGACTGCACAGCTTGTTTCACACCCTGTCACTCCATATTTTAACAATGTCGGCATGTAGGCACGTTTCGCTGACTTCTTTGTTGAGACCACTTTAATCAAACACAGACTTGCTGATTGAAGCCTGCAAAAATAAGACCCCCTTCTTAAAAAATTCCAGCTTTTTTTAAAGCCTTATTTTAAAAAGATAAAATTAACAACTTCTACATTTGAGAGGAGGTGTTGGAGATTCACAGCTCGAGCTGTCAAGTCTGCCCAGGCTTATCTCATAATCCGTCCGGCTATTTTCCCCATTATCCCCTCTCACTGACAGGCCGATACAAACACCCTCAGTGGGGGCTAACTCTGTGTCAGCGGGGCCGAAATCGTCCGTCCGTGGATGAGATGCTCACCATCTGCTGTGTTTACTCTCTCAGCCTCTCTCACTGTACTCCTTTGACAGCCTTTTGATGCATTGATGATTCCTCCTCCTCTCTGGGGTCTCCTGGTTCCATCTAGTCCTGTTTACTCTGGAGTTTGCTCCTCTCTTTCATCAGGGCTGGAAATCCCCAGGTCCAAAAAACATCTGAGGAAACAATGTCAGGAAAGAGAGAAATTCCTGAAAGGGAGATTTTTTTTTTTATTATCGGTTTGAGACAAGCTGGCTGTCATTGTCTTCTGTTTCAAAGAGCAGTGCTGTGGACTTATGCTTACTTAAGTTAGAGAAATCCATTCATCCAACCATCCATCCATCCATCCTTCTATTCAATGAACTACTCACCCATTCATTTATCCATCAATCCATCCATCCATTTATCTATAAATCCATTTGTCCATTGATCAATCCATTTTACCATCCATCCATCCATCCATCTATCCATCATGTCAATAATTAATCGATCCATTTATGTCGTAATCAGTCAAGTACTCCATTCTTCCCTCCATTTATTCATACAAAAGTTCATCCATCCACTGAATGAGCCATTTACCATCCATCCATCCATTAGTTTATCTATCCATCTGTCTATCCATCCATCCATATTCCAAAGCACAGGATTGAGTATTGACTCTTGTAAAATTATTGGTCAGACTTGCAGAAAAAGCTCAATTTTTTTGCGTTACCCAGCTACTCTTCTAAGAAAAGTACATTCTGCCATAAAAATGCATCTGCTGCCAACTCGTGAACTCTCAATTGCCTCCTGCGATGACATACAAGGTCTGGAAACAGACAGTAAATTTCTCTCTGTCACACAGAGTTTTATGCCACGGAGCAGAACTTCTCAGGCCGGGGACATCTACAGGTCTTACCTGAAGACAAATGGGAAGGACAAAGGAGGAAGACAAAACTCAAAAAAAAAAAGAGAAGAAACAGGTTGAGAGCTGCTCTGTTGAGACCAGTGAAGCCCCTTTTTACGTTGCTGATGGCAGAGATGGCTGTTTCAGAGTAACACTCACATTCGGCTACAGCAACAGGCATCAAGAGGTGTCATTAGTCCCTAGAGTCTCCCAGCACCCTCAATCTGTCACCACACATTCACACACAGAGAGGAGAGAACACACATGTGCTTGGACACACAGAATTCATTGAAAACACACTGTGTGGAAAAGCAACACTGAAACAGATCCTGGCAGTTTGCCTCTCTCCAGTCAAACATGGAGAGGATGCTTCGTTTCAACCATCTTTAAACAGAAAATCTGAACAGAGCAGAATCACAAAAAAGGCGGTGATGGATGATGCAAACATTCTCTCTTAAGGTGAACTGTAAAATACTGACATTAAATAAGGGCCATTCCTTCGAGATCCAGCTGGCTTTATTTTAATTGTTGGGGTTTAATGCACAAAATTTGGTTGTTTATATAATTTTATCATAAATATTAATACTTATAAATAAAGATATGGACCTAAATTGAATAGGAAACACTGACCACTTTGTCAATAAAATATGTCTCATAAAATAGGTAATACATTTTAAAAATATTATTAATACTTGTATTTAAATGAAAAGGAAGGTGTGAAGCTGCACACTGAGCTTCAAAATCAGCCTGTATCACAACAAACATGCACAATATTCACAAACCACTTCTCTTTTAATTACAATATAATTTATTTAACAAGGCAACATCAATTTAAATAATGACACTTGATCAAACAAATAACTATTATAAAACTTAACCACAAGCAAACAATTACATACAAAGCTAACAAGACAGAGAAGACAGAAGAGAAAGACAAAACAAAAATGGCAAAAATTTAGAAGATGGTGGTCATGCAAACACAGTGACCAAACTTAAATACCTGGACGTCAGTGGTTGAACTATTATTCACAACAGTTGCACTGGTCTTGCTGATTATAAAAGCAGGTTACTGGACACAGAGAAAATAAAACACACTGATGTGCAGACATGGCAACGATAAAACCAACTGCAGATGCTAATTGACCATTTCAGGTGACGTCACATCTGTTTTATTTCATCTGGATGTTAAAAACGATGCTGTCCAGTGTGAAGCTTAATGGACATTTAGGCTAAATAAATAAAAAGATGTCTCAGTGGTGAACCTAAACCTACAAACCACCATTTCCAAAAAACTCTCTTCCATTGGTGTTACTTAACAACAGACACCAGTGTTCAAGTCTAAGTCAACCAGATAATGTACAAGTTGCAAAGAAGTAACACATGTCTATCTCCAGGGGGTGTGGTCCTCCACAGCTGTAGCCTATTTGCATTGCTGTGCACTCAGAAACGGTCTTCTGCAGACTTTGGTTGTAACAAGTGGTGATTTGAGTTACTAATGATCTTAAACCACACTGGCCACTCCTCTGACTTCTGGCATAAACAAGGCATACCGGTATATTGCAGCAGCCCTAGAAGGGAGAACCTCAAGATTCATCTCTTTAGCCTCTCTCGCTCTCTTTTTTTAATCATCAGTTTTTCTAATATTCACAGAGTTCTTGTCTCACTGTCATACATATTTAAATGCAGATGACATTGTTGTTTATACATCTAGGGCTAAAACAGTTGTTTTAACAACACGGCCAACTAACCACAAGAAAACAGACTTTCAAGCTTCTATGATATGCACAAAGGACAGCTCTACTTTAATCATCTATATTTACACCAAAAACATTCACATAAGTCGTGGATCAAATGTCCTTAAAACTGTTTTTTCAATAAAATGTTTCCTCTTGAAATATCTAGTCCAGTTTCTTATTCCTTTTTTAGGTACCAAGCCTCTTTTTCTGTCCTTCCTTTTTACATTTTTTATTTCATGAGTTAAAAAATTGAAAGTGAATGAAAGAGAATACTCAGGAATATGCACCAAAGTTTCCAGTCGACTTTGTAAGAGAAGAAGAATTCTCAGTGATCCCTGAAGGGAGGCAGGAAAAGAACCGTTATATAGGAGAGTTAGTGTTTTATTAATAAGTGCATGAATAATACAATAATAAAAGGATATAATGCAAATAGATTATAACTAGGGCATGGGCTTTATTTTCATAAAATATAATACCAGGATGACTAAAAAGACTTTGGCACCGTGATGACTTTGGACAGGTTTAGATGTTAGATGTAAGAATTACAGTATGTTTCTCTGGACACACCAGGCTCTGTGTGCCGGTGATGAGACTTGAAATGAGAAGCAGCGGTGACACCGAGGCCGTAATCCCTCCATCATCTTTCCACAGCCTTTTATAGCTGAGCTGTTTAACACAGTCTCGACACGCTGCGACCAGAGGAAGTCATCGACCCCCCTGAGAGGTCAGACGGAAAAATCAGCACTTTGTTCGAACGTGAGGAGACAAAGAATTCATCAAATCTTGGGAGGAGGAAGGAATATTTGACTGCTGCTGAGCCAAGACATGCGCTTAGAAGATTTTTTCCCATCTTAAACAGAATTATTCCCTGTGAGATGCTGAAAGGAGAAAGGTCTGATCAGGATTTCTGCCCCATCTTTATGACAGCAGGCCTCCACTCAGCGGCTCTGCATCCACAGAAGAGATGAAGAGGGCGAGAAATGGCAGCTAGGAGATGTTTCGGCATGCATCAGAAGAGACCCGAGGTGCTCCTGACAGCAAGAGTGTGGCTGCAATTATCACCACAATGCCCGACTTGTGCCTCAAAGAGAGATGGAGCAAGTAGAAAGATTCTTCATGCAATTTTTCCTCAACAATGTGCTCTCCTATCACCCTCTGTGCTTTGGCACTTCCTTTCAAATCTTCCTTTTGTTCCTTTTTTCAAGACTCCAGCCCCCTCCTGCAGCTTCATCGCCTCTTCATCTTCCCTCCAGCCCCTCCAATCCTCTCCTCACCCTGCGGAACTTTTTCCTGAAACTCTCTGAAATTGAAATGTGTCTGCTGTGGACCCAGGACTTGATATAAGTGTGATCCTTTTTTTTTATGACTACGCTGGCATCCATTCCTTCTTATGAAACAATATCTCAAAGCCCTTTGAAGAACTTTCCTCCAACTTTGCACAAATGTTGAACTGATTAGTTTGGTCATTGTGCCTCATGTTCGTCTCCTGCTTATGAACTTGAAATCCAAAGATCACTTTGAGGGATTTCTCGTATTTATCCCTTGATCATGAGATTTGTACAAATCCCACAACAAAACAACAGCCTAGCCCCTCTCCTTAACCCAAACTATACTTGTAATGTACTGCACTTGTACCTTAAAGAAGAGCTATAATTCTCATTTTTAGGCCTTTGTATTTGATTTTATGTCTCCTATCGAGCAGCTACACATGATTGCCTGCACAGGAAGCTTTGTAGATCTTCAGGATGCTGCATTATTTCCTGCATCCTGCAAAAACAGTCTATGTAGTTTACTTCGCTCCCTGGCCCTCCTTCATGTATGACTCCCGCTGAATCCACTCCGCTGTGATTGGTAACTCACCAGAGGACTGCCGAAGAGGGAGGGGGCAGGCCTAGAGCATACGCCTGGGCATGGCCATGTAGGGGAGTCCAGCACACATTAACGTCACCAGGACTGAACTGTTAAAAAAAGACTGTAAAACACAGCATGCAGAGCCATCCATAACAGCCTGCAGCGCTCACTTCCAAATGCATCAGCGTCATTATTTGACACTTTGGCCTCGTCTAACACAGGTATCAGACATTATAACAACATTAGGTCAGAAAAGAGGAAAAGCGTGATAGTTCTCCTTTATGGAGGCATTATACTAGCAGGCAATAGTTCTGGTCTCTTCTCCATTCAGAGTTTTAGTTCTGTGGCACAGTTTTTCATCTTCATGCTCGTTTGTTGCACAGCTCCCATTCTGTCGTCTCTATGTGTTAGCATCATCCAGTACAAACAGTACGTACTGTTATAAGAGGAGAGCCATTTATCTTCTCGTCCCATGAGGATTGTGATGTTTGCGTGAGTAATGAGCTTTGTATGTGCACACTTGTGTCTCTGTTGAGTTTAATTGGTGAAGCTTGACTCTATTAAAGGAATCTGGTATAATTAGTGTCTTTTCCAGAGAAGAAATCCAAACTCAATGATTTAAAGCTTTGAGTTTCTCAGCCCTTTGTTTTGTTATTTTGCTGATGCGTTAATATAAGCAGTGATGTTGTCTTTGTTGACCAGACTGTCCATTTTTTTCCTCTTCTAATAATTAAAAACCTGACAGCAGAACAGTTATTTGTCATATTTTCATGAGCAGGAACCTGACAACATCTTTTGATCAGTGCTCCGTACTATGTGTGCATTTGCCTGGACTTTCATATGTGGACCCATGTGTGTAAAAAAAGCCATAAGGTGGTTATAAATAATAATGATACTCCGTCTGTTCCTGCCTGCAGCTTTTTAATTAGAACCCTGTAATTCCACCTCTCAGGGATCTGTAACCCAGCTGGATGTTGACATGTAAATAAATGATATGTATCCAAGGTACATCTTTTTAGCTTTTCAGCTAAAAAGGGCTTGAAACATTCCCCCCAAAAGCATTTTAAGAACAGTGGTTTATGATGTGTTAATATTGCTATTACTAAACATTTAAGAGGGTTATCATCAATCCTTTTAAGAAGGTAATCACCATACATTAATAGAAGGGCATTGCTCATCATTTAAGTGCCAAAAACATACTACAATATTCTTTCGTCATCACAATTTAAAGTAATACAATACCAAAAAAAATCTACTACAGTTTTGAAAAAAACTGAAGCTTAAAAAAAGATTGAATAGATTGAGATTTTTTAACCCTGCACTGCAACGACAGAGGGATGAGATCAACTGGTCTTGCTGTGCAGCTGCTGTAAACATGTCACATGACTAGGGTTCAGAGGTCAGAGCAGAAATCTTAGTAGAAAGGCCTGTTGCTCACCACAAAAAGAAGCAAGCTAGTGAGACATTACAAATGCAACTATGGAAAAAGTGCTAGTAGTAAAAGATCTTAAAAATGAAAGGGGTAATGTTGTGTTGATAAACTTAATGTGTGCAGTTAATGTCTCATAAAATACCCAGTGACAAATCTGATGCTTTTTTATTGAAATTGAATTAAAACATTCTGTGTAATGTTAGCAGCTATTGTTTCCTAAGACTTTTTTCTCTTGGGGAATGGCTATTTTTTTTTTATTAGCTAGCAGGTTTGCTTTGCATTGTTTAAGAATGCTAACACCAGTGAAGCAAAAGATGATAGGAACTGTGACAGCTGCAGACCACATTCTCATTCTTCCACATTTTGGTGCTTTCTCCCTTTTTTTAAAGTTTAATTTGATATAACTTTTCTTGTAACATATACTTGGACAACTACAGTCCAACGTTTCCAATGTTTTGAAGTGTGCTCACATATCAGAGAATAATTACTTTAATTACGCAATTTTACCATTATCTTAATGCCAAGTATTTTTTTAGTTTTTTAATTTCTAGTTCAACAGCATATTCTAGTCATTATTTTCATTATTTGAACACAGAATGAAATTATAACAACAGTACCATGTTTACTAGTGGAACAACATTTAGAGAAATAATACATTTTGGTCGAGGATTAATAACAGAATTTTGTTTAGTTGTCATATGTTTAGTTGCCTTTCCTGGAGCTGCATTTTTTTGAAATGCATTTTTTCAGTAAAGAAAAAAGATATTTTGTCAATCCCTGTTGTGTTATTTTATTTAAATTATTTGCTGTACTAAACAGGTATTGTTTAGAGAGGGATGGTTGACAGAGTCACATATATATATATGTGTGTGTGTGTGTATACATATATATATATATATATATATATATATATATAGATATAAAATGTCCCTCCTGAGATCATTTAAAATTTTCATTGATTATTGAAAGCACCCTCTTGGTGTCTGTTGACTCTCTGGGTGGGTCCCAGCTTTGAGAACAGCTGGCTTCAAGCGTTACAGTGTGAATGTTCCTACCTCACCTTTTAATGGTGAGATTAAGATTACAAACTCACCTTGATGCATTAAAAATCCTTGGCCTGAACAAAAGTTTGTCCAACCAGAAGTGGCCAAACAACAGTTATGAAAGTATGCTCTTTGATTGGAGGGTCAACTCACCAATCAGAGAATGAACAAAGAGTCATTAAGGTCACAGTTTTACCTCAACACACTAGATATACTTGTCATGGATGAAAGTTTGTCTGAATGCTCGTAGCCTAGTAGAGATGGCATGAAATGGGGCTCTCTGGTTGGTAGGTTTGCAAATCCATCAGTACCAACAAAGGGTCTGTTGGGTGGGCCCATGAGCATACCTCATAAAATATGACTGGGGGTCACTCTGACGTTAATGACCCTTTGACTTTGTGTATGAAAGACGTCTCCATCTGGTTAATGATTTGGAAGAAGGTTAAGGCCAAGGCTAATTTTAATCTCAGAATTCTGACTTTTTATTTCAGACTTCTGATTTTAATCTAGCAAATCCGACTCTTTGACTAAGAAAATGTTGACTTCTAAAAACATAATTTTGAGTTCAACCAGAATTCTGACTTTTATCTAACTTTTAATTTTTAGACTTTTCCTCATATCTCTTATACTAATCCCAGAACTTTGAATTTTTCCTCTCAGATTTCTGACTATCTTAGAATTTGCCTTCTACCACAGAATTCTGACTTTAAGCTCATTATGCTGAAATTAATCTCAGAACTCTGACCTTTTTTCCCCTCAGAATTCAGACTTTTTAATCTTAGAATTTTGAGCTAAATCTTGGAATTCTAATTTTATTTTTTCTCAAAGTTCGATCTTTTACCCCAAAATTTCTGATTTTATTCTCAGGATTTAGAATTTTTTATCTCAGACTTCTGCTTGTAATCTCAGAGTTCTGGTTTTAATCTCAGAATTTTGAAGACTAGATTTTTGCACAGAAATACAATGACATGTCGCACTCTGAATCTTTCTGTAGACTGTGTGTGTGTGAGTGTGTGTGTACAGTATCCATGCACACTGTGATGACTCCCTGATATGTGATCTCCCTGCTGATGAAGGTGACTTGGATGGGTCCTGTTTTTTTGGGCGAGGCGGGCACACTGCCCAGATAGAGATGTCAGGCGAGGCTGGCAGGTTTGGGACCGCTGCACTCCCTGTGATATGACGGACAAACACACTCCCCTGTGGAGCCGTGTACCACTTTAACGCACACGTACACACTGCTCATTCAAACACTCTCAGTCCTTCTGTTTGTAATTCTGTTTGTTTTAATCTTGTTCATGTGTGGGTGTGCATGTATATTACTGCCAGTGTCTTTTCCCTTTCTCTTTTTCTCTGATGATCCGAGGCACTGCAGGCTTGGCAGAGCTGCAGTGTCGCTGTCACACCAGAAATCTGAAATCTGAACCTCCCTGCTGCCATAGAAGCCAGAGGAGGGAGAGATGAACTAAAGAGAAAGGGGAGAGCTGGAAAACAGAGCAATGGATCCTCTTCTTCTGGATCTGATTCCTTGATACGGGTGAACACAGGTCGACTCTCTCCTCCTCTCAGTTCTTCGTCTCTGCAGGTGATGAGGGTCTGCTACAGAGGATGAATGACGCAGGATAATCCCCAGGCTCACACATAATCAACTTACACTCTCTCACTGTCTGTCAGCTCGCTCTCTGTGTCCAGCTCCACTCACAGTTATTGATCAAAAAGCTTTATTATTCTACTTCACAGCTTCACTCATTGGGATTTCTCTTTGAGTGCCTTTTTTTCAGGCAGTGGAGTATCAGCTTGTGGTTAAGTGTAAATAATAGGAGCCAGTGTGTGGTGTGAGGCTTCCGCATGAGAGAGAAGGGTCCTGTTAGTATGAGAGAATGAAAAGGGATTGACTCTTTCATCAGTCCAGTGTTTGCATGCCATTCTTTCTGCTGGAACTTGGTTAGTATCCCCTCATATTCAGATTTCAGAAAAGAGCGCTTTAATTTTTACCAACTTTTATGTAACCCTGATACAAGTTAACCTGAAACACCAGATAGACCATTCAATATATTTCATGAGTCCATCTCAGCAACAGCCCACAGAAACTGTTTGGTAATGGTCAGAACATTTCAAATGTATATCTAGCAGGTGATTGGATGATTGTTCCTTCAATCACATTTATTTCAGACCAATCAGATAATGTAGTAGGCAGGCACTACTGCCTCAATGTAAAGTATAAAACCGGAACCACTTCATGGATCAAACTCTCATGAAAGCATATGTCAAGAAATGCTTTCAGTGTTGTTACTTATTTTTCATTTCATGAAGAAATGTGGTACAGATCTGATAAAACTGATAGTTGAGTTATTAGCATCTATGCTAATGTCTGTAAACCCTGTCAGTTCCTGCTGTTGTCTTGCTTGTAGCTCACACCTCTTCCTACTATTAAGGATGCTGATTGGGTCATGCTGTTTGGGCCGCTCACAGTCATAGATGGGGGCTTGGCAAGATTAATCTGTCTGATTACAAACATTGAATCTAGCGGATCCAGCTGCCCTGCAAGGTTAGATCCAAGTGGCAAGTGAACTGATTCAGATTCTTAAAGACCTTTCACCTCTTCTTAAAATGGCCTCTTCACTTCTGAAGCCCCTTTCACACCGCCGTGCGACAACGCACTGCCTCCAGTTATTTTAATGAGGGACGGACGGCAGATGGGAAGCGGTTTTGACCACGGCAGTAGGACCCAGAAGCGGTTGCTGCCCATGTGAACGTGCACAGATTTTGCCCTGCCGCTTGGAGTCCAGCGTGTTGAACTTTCTTGCGGCAGCCGCCTAGCAGCAGCCAATCACATCGAAGGAGGGAGAGAACCTGGAACTAGCAGGCTTCGCGGTTCAAAGCAAACAATGAAGGAGCTCTACAACTCTCTACCTTCTCTACCTTCGTACAAACCTAACCAGGAGAAAAACTGGGCATGGGACATTTCTAGTAAAGTGTTTTAGAGGAGGAAGTGTTGTGAAGGACTTTTGGGCGGGCTCTGCTGTGACGTTCGCCAAATCACCACTACGTCACTCCCGCCTCGTACCCTATGCTTGTAGCGCGGCGTCAGCAGCCACTTTAAAAAACCCTCTGCATTTCGGGGGACTCCGCTGGCAGGGGGCGGTTTTCAGGGTAGTTGCCGCGCGGCGGTGTGAAAAGGGCTTTAGAGTTGATGTGGGAAGACCTAAAAATAAAAACTTTTGTCAACTATGATATGCAAATGATATGTGAGTTGTTGGCAGGGTCATTGACCACAGGTTGTATTTGAACTGAAAATGTGAATTTTAGGTTTACAGATGATTTTAACAGCGTGTTGTTGAAGGATATTTTCAGAATTTGAAGGCAGAAATGAAGGGTAACAAGACCAAGTTGGGGGCAAGAGTTTATAGATCTCAGTGCAAGAGGGAGAAATGTCATCTTGCTTTCATCCCCTTTTCAGACAACATCATCAAAGATCAGCATTTTCAACCTTTCCAAATGACTATAATCCCAATTCCTGTAGCTGTTGGGGGACTTTTTTGTGTCAGAAAAGAATAGCTACTGTTTGAACTCTAAAAGGCATACTTCTTCTGAATGAATAGCAGTAGTATTAACGTTAGCTAGCCTTAACTGTCTTTGTGCCATACATGCAAATGGTATTCAGTTCACTTTAAACTACAGTCTTTGGCTCCTGATCACTCTAATGTCAAATAATTAATAATAGAAACACTTAAATGAATTGAAAATCAATGATGACCTAATGTAATGAGGGGGGAAACAGACCATACTATGAGCAGTGATTAGCCTACTAAAGGTAAAGCTACAAATTAAAGCTTGCTTCATTGTGCTGTTTATAACTGGTTAAAAATAATGTGTAATTTTATATATAATAGAATTTTACAACTGACTTTGCTAATGCTGCTTTGCCTTGGAAGAGATGTAGACATTCTTGTTGATCTCCTTTATGTTGAGCCAACAATCCAGAGGAGACACTCTGCTGTCATTTTGCTTGAGGTTTTAGGAGCAGGATAAAATACTCTCCTTTCTCCAGCCTCTCGGGACACCTCATGTCAGTGTTACATGTGCCCAGTGCACATTGTCTGAGTTTTATATGTACAAATACTATCAGAGAAACCATAGAGGGGCTAAAGTATGTAAGGCCTTTGAGAGTAAAGCAAAAATAAGGCATGTGTCCAACTTAAACATTATTGAAGATATTCTTTGAATTACAGAAGTTGGTCCGATTTTCTTTGTTGGATCAGGAGAATAAATGACTTGTGCAGTTTTGCTGCTATATTTCCTGCAAGCAGTTTCTATTCACAAACATACACAGCATGACATGCACACACACACAGCTGCATGTCACGTTTACTTCATGCAAAACCTGTCGCTTTTAATCTGCACTCCTCAAACACACACTCTCAGGTGCACAGGTTGATAGTTTCCCCATGTGGTGACAGCACTGACGACAATTCTCTCTGTCACTACACACACCGCCTGTCAAACAAAGCCAAGGCTACGACCCTCGTAACAACAAGATCAGTTTGTGAGTGTGTGCTCATGTGTTGTGTGATGTGTTTGTGTGTGTGTGGGTTTTGATTGTGGGCTCATTGTGCTGCAGTCGAGTGTCTATAAAGTAGAGATGGATAAACAGCTCTCCTTTGTTTGGCCCCCAGCGCTGGTTGCACCCAATCCATCCAGCAGAAACTCACAGTCTGTCAGTGCAGTCACGTACACACACACACACAAACATATACACACACATTTATTGTCATTGTACAGTTATCATCTGTAATGATGACCCTATTTTCCCCTCGACTCAGCACGGTCTGCACTTGGCCTCAGAGACATTGCATTTACTGCACACACATTAGAGATCTCATGTATGCACACATACGCTAAAATACACGCAATTACACATGTGCACACACTTAGTCAGTGGAGATCTAAGTGGATTAATTCCCACTAAAAAGACAAAGGAAAGAATAATAAGGTGCTTGACTTTGTGTCACCATTAACAATTAATTTAGAACAAACTGCATTGGCTTTTATTAAAGGTGCAGCTACATAGTTTTTTATTCCCTCTTGTTTACGTTTCAGGCTGCAGATTTCGACATCTTTGTTGTAGCACAGATGTAACACTTCAGGAGGTCCAAGTGTTTCATCTTTTGAAAACACTTTTTACAGTTTTTGTAGGTATTGTGATACAAGATTTTTCTAGATGATTAATTGATAAATTGCCTTTTTGTCATGGAAAATTAAGCAATACCTCACAAGACAGACTGATAATGTATAAATTAGGGTTGTAAAGTTGTAGGAATTTTCACAGTTAGAAACTTTTCATGGGAATTAACGGGAAGTTATGGGAATAAACCTGAAATTAACAAAACTGAAGATTGGCCCTTAACAGGGATTTCAAATATAGTCAGGTAAAATATATTTTAGCATAATCTGCACTAAAGCAACTAGATTTCATGCAAGTTTACTTGAGAATATCTAGGCTATTTCTCAATCACATGCACATAGCACACTTTCTACTGCACGAGTGTTGAGGTCACACACCCTACATGCTCTGTGTATTCCTCCATCACATGACCAGATGATTCTAGACCCCTGGACTATTGAGGCAACATTTTTGATCCCAGAGCGTAAGACGGTTGAAGCCACACATTTTTGATCGTTCAATAGAATAATTACAACTTGACGCAGTTTTATACTGACAAATAATGCAATGTTTATTAGTTGTATTCTTTGCATGGATGTCTGCCTATGACAAGACAAAATGTTTCTGTTCATGTTTGGATATGACACAGTTCATTTCAATTACCCCAAATTCCAAGTTAATTCTCATAATGGAAAATTTCTGTTATGGAATATTTCCAAATTCCCCAGCTCAACTTCCCATGGAAAGTTTCTGAAAAGTTTCAATAAATTTTCCACTCCTTGGCATCCCTGGTATTGACAATATCAGTCCTATAGTGACAAGATGATAGGTACGAGGCTGCAGACCATGTGCAGAAGAAAGTCACATTACTGCTGACATTTAGTACATCTTAGCACAAAGATGAAAGAACAGCAGTTTAAGCTCATTGGCTTGGGCTGGCAGCCCACTGCAGAGCGGGAACAGAAAATGGATGCAGAGTCATTGACAACATGGCATCTCAGACAGGCTGAGTTAACAGCTGTATCAGAGGTTTTCAATTTATATTGTGTTTATTATTGCGACATTTGGCCCTCAGAAAGTAAGAACAACATAAATTTGGCCCGTCATGGTCACCAAAGTCTGTCATCCCTGGTCCAAGGGTTTTAACTAAAGCCTTCAAGCTTCTAACCCCTCTTTAATACAATCAAGGTTACAATTTGTGGACAAAACCTAGTGAAAGCAATGTAACCTGACCCTTTCCACATATTGCAGATTCAGGGATTCTAAATGAGTGCTGTCGTGGATCTTAATGTTGTTGACTGTTTGCAGGCTTCGGCATCATCAGTATGCAAATACAAGCAGTGAACAGTAAAGCTCCTAAAGCAGCTCGAGATGTTTCCGTCAGGACTTGAGCTTCATATCTGTGCTTCCAACAAACACACTGATTAACCCTCTGTGCCCCTGTGTCTGCCTCAATAAAACAGACGGAGAGGGTCTGTGGCCTGGTGTTTATCTGTGTTTAAGAAAACTAACACACACACATGCTGCCACGCGGTATGGTATGTTAATCATGTGTGTTTTCCTCTGATCATCAGAGAACAGACTGGAGCTGCTTATTGAGATACAGAGCCGTATTAACTCCAACTGCTGAAAACAGGGACACATATGCTTCAGGAATACAAACAGCCCCAGGGTGTGTGCATGTGTGCGTGCAGTTGTGGAAGTGTGTGTCGACAGCTGTTGCTTTGTGTGTGTATTTCCATGTCAGAAAAATACAAGTGTTTGTTTGTATGGTGTTGTTTTAGAAACATGGCTGATGACATCACAGACTCAATCAATGAATCTTAAAGACACAAAATACAAACCAATAGTTTTCAACAAGGTCGGTCTGCCACCAATAATTTATTCACAAGAGGCGAATGAGAAATACTCTTGAAGTGATGCAAACAGATGAGCAAAACAAAGAGGGGAAAAATGCTGATTCTGCAGAGATCTTTGTCATAATAATCCTAAACTGATTCACTGAAGTAAAATTTGATGCATTAATTAATATTTAATATGAGAGGCCCTCCTACAGTGATTATACCATACAAAACTCACATATAAATGCAGCTTAAGGTCAATTTGGAATAGATTAAAATCCTACAGCAATTTCTTAATTACTACCTTATTAAACCTTAGCTGGTAAAAATAATAGATACAAAGGAAATGAATAAATGACTATAACAAATATTTAAATTACAATGCAAAGATAAGCATGTAAACAAAGCTTGAAGGGATGGTTCTGGATTTTTGAAGTGGGATTGTGTGAGGTACAAACTCCACTTCCAATGAAGTCGGGTTGTTTGCTGAAGTGTAAATAAAATCAGAATACAATGATTTGCAAATCCTTTTAAACCTATATTTAATCAAATACACCTCAAAAACAAGATATTTAATATTCAAACTGATTAACTGAATTATATGTTGGTTCTCCTTGTGCATACCTGGGTCCCACAGACCAAAAACATGCTCATTAGGTTGAAAATGCCTGAAAGTGCCCTTTGGTACAAGCATGAGTGTGAATGGTTGTCCGTCTCTATGTGGCCCTGTGATTGGCTGGCAACTAGCTCAGGGTGTACCCTGCCTCTTACCTGATGTCAGCTGGGATCGGCTTCAGCCTCCCCTCAACCCCAAAGGGATATGTGGATTAGATAGTAGATGGATAGATGTTGAGATGGAATTTCATTTTTTTCCCAATATATTTCAGCCCTGGTGAAAAGAGTACTTTCAAGCTAACATGTTTTTAATGCAACTCTTTAAACAGTATGCATTTGTTTCAATAACACCAAAGACTAGGGCGGCACGGTGGCGCAACAGGTAGTGCACGTTCGATCTCTGGGTCGGGCAGGGCCTTTCTGTGTGAAGTTTGCATGTTCTTCCTGTGCATGCATGGGTTCTCTCCGGGCACTCCGGCTTCCTCCCACAGACCAAAAACATGCTCATTAGGTTGACTGCTGACTCTAAATTGCCCTTAGGTATGAGTGTGAGCGTGAATGGTTGTCCGTCTCTCTATGTGGCCCTGCGATCGACTGGCGACCGCTTCAGGGTGTACCCCACGTCTCGCCCAATGACAGCTGAAATAGGCTCCAGTACCGGCCGTGACTCCGAAAGGGATAAGCGGTATAGAAAATGAATGAATGAATGACACCAAAGACTAGAGAAGTCAAATGATGTTGCAAAACATACTTCATCCTGTTTCTATAAAAAGCCTCTGCTGCATAACTTTGCACCTCCCTTCATCTATTAAACAGCTATCAAGTGTCTGATCTGCATTCCCAATGGCTGCCATTTATCACTCCCAGTCTGTCCTCTGTGTTATCACCCTCATCCTCTGCTGAGCCAGATTTCTTATTCTCACTCTGTCCCGCTCCTGTGGCCTGGGTTTGAAATCTGGGTGGTTAGATCGGTGGGGGAAGGTTGTGACCTGAGATAAGAGCAGGCTCAGAGGTGAAGGACCCTCCTGTCTGATTGTTTTTGTTCGGCCACACTCTGAGAGTCCTCACTGTGTTCCTCGGGACGCCTCACTTTCTGCTTGTTACTGTTACAGCTGCACTCTGTTGTGGGTTAGTGGGTCTGCGCGCAATTGGTGGTGGTTACAGTGAAGTAGGAAGTGTGTGTATCCATGCTCTGGAGTGTTTGTGTTGTATTTACTCAACAGCTCATTCCCTTTGATTGTGCCTTTAAGTCAGTGATACAATCTCCGAGAGCATCTGAGGAAACACAGTCCTCCTCTTCTGATGCAGAGCAGATAGTCACAGCTCACAGAGAGGGAAATAATCAAAACAACAGCACGCTACACGCCGCATCACAGCATCCACTACTGGAGGCGAGTGGGGGGCTGAAAGCAGGTGTGTGTGTTGTGATGGGGGGTGCAGACAAAAAGGGCCGTGGAACATCTGGATGGCGGAGATAGCTCTGCTCACACGCGTTACGAGCCAAATTAATCAAACCTTGTGGGGAGACTGTGGAGTATGTTTGTGTGTGACGTGTATTAAAAGTCGCTCCATGTCCTGGACAGCCTGGTGCTGACATATAGCCATCGAGGGAGGGTGGAGGGGCTGGAGGAGAAAGTATAAATCAATGGTTTGACGTGTGCAGAGTGACTGCGCTCGATACTGGAGTGGGTCCCGGTGAGAACAGGAGCAGACACATTATGTTGTCGCCTTCTCAAACTCTCTCAGTCCCATTGGAGGAGATAACACAACCACAGATGCTCCTGTTCTGAACTCAAACCAATGTGAGAGCGGCTACGGGAGGGCTACGGGGAGCATGACGGTCATAGATGAACCAGAGTTACATAATAAAGACCCATTTTAGCACAGGGCTGTGATTTGACCTAAAAATCATCTTTTTTTTTGCCTATGTATATATGTATATATATAGAAAGGCCTTGAGTTAAAACTTCCTATAAATTGGCACTATGCAAATAAAGATTGATTGACTGATTGATAGCCCAATGCCATGATACGATACCTATTGCAATACATGTAGATTGTGGGCACTGACTATGCCTTTAACAGAACTCACAACAACTTTTGTTCTTTTTTCGAAAAGAGTAAAGACAAGGTTTTTAGTGAATGCTATAACTCATAACACATACATTTCAGTTGCCTGTTGCACCAACAATGCATACCTTTTATCTTAATTCTGGTGTAGAGTCCACACCAAACCCTACATCGAAAGAAATTCAGTTTTACTTTAAGTTTGTGTTTTTGTTCAGTTGCACATGTAGATGTAAGGTTATTCTTAACCAGTAGGGTTTAACATTCAAACAAAGCAAAATATTGTCATGGATATGACGTTGACACATCAGTTATCCAATCAGTGAAAAGCATTCTTTGATTTTTACACATTTCTGCCTCAGAATTCCTACAAAAATGGAGTGCACCATATCTCAGGGGCAGATTGACGGCTCAGTAACTGCATTAGTCATCATACAGCGGCAAAAATATATGGGAATTATGCCAGAATATTGTGACAAAGAGTTAACTCAATCTTACAGTCCAAATCCACAGTTTTTTGATTGTATCAAATCAGTGAACATGTAGTGGAATCAGTAACAACATAATAATTTAACTGTGTTGTTTCACTGACAGCTAAAATTATCTCTGCTGATGGAAAACAAAACATTCAAGTAAGAGGGTCATCATACTTTTCAGTGGGATGTTATCGTATCATGGAGAACAAGATCTGCTCCTCTTTATCCTTCAGGCTATAACAACCATCTTCATTTTTAAAGCTTAGTTATAATCACAGGTTAAGGCTCCTCTAAGTTATCATTTAGTTTAGATTGGATATGTACGTGTAGCAGCAAAATGATTTTGAAGCCCTGAGAACCCCTTAAATAGCAGAAAAAAATGACCAGCACAGTGAACTCCTCTGTAAATACGAATTTTAATGATGAGAAATCCCCCAACAAATTTAGCAGGTTTGGCCCCTGAAATCCTGCCCCCCACCCCCCCACCCCACCCCACAATTCAATGTCTCAGTTACCTTTAAAGGAGAGGGTAAAAATCCAAGAGAGTGGTCCTGCTTTACTCACCAGCTAAATCTCCTATAACATTTCCCCTTCTCCTTTCCTTTGCTCTGCCTCACCCCCTCCCCCTCTGCACACCTGAGCCAACCTGGCTGCAGCAGGTCACCTGAAACAGACACCACCTCACAATCAGTGACTATGTCACAATGTTATTCCAGCTGTAACATCAAAATATCATGGCCACTGTATTTTACAGAGAACTTAGAGCTAAGTGTAAGATTTAAGTTATAACTTAAGTGTACTTTTAAACCATCTCAGCTGAACATATTTTGCTTTATCAGGTTTTTTGGGCACAGTTCTAATTGCAGCATTACAAAATTTTGAAGGGTCATGCATCTAATTGAATTTTTATCTCACAAACAAACCAGTGATATGATAAAAAGCTCACCTGTTCATTAGAGCACAATAAGTCTTTGAAAAGGCCATGTGTCTAGTTCTAGGCTTTGAGATAGTTCTCGAAGTCCTTGGCTGAAATAATGTCCTAGTACATCCCTGCTTCTCATTTTTCACTAAAATGAACATAGTTTTTGAACTTCTCATGACTGTACTTACATGCTGCATCACAAATGATATAATGCTACACAAACACAGCAGGTCCTTAAAGACAGGTAAAACCTTAATGACTGTCTGCATTCCTATTGCTGTTTGGTCCTAAAATATTCATGTAACTGTTTAATAACAACTGAAAGTCCCATGTAATCCATGAATTATGGAAATTAAAAAAATATTATTCAGACCTACCTGTGACCCTACCAATGGCCGGCACTTAAAACTAATAAATACAGAAAAATTGCTGCAGGTTTGGGTCATTGCTTGGGTTCAGTATGGCTCTAAACTTAATGGTCCCTTTGCACAAGCTGGGCCAAAATAAAAGAATGGAAATACCTACAAGGATTCACTTTGTGCCATTCAAGGTCCATCAGACAGGAAAGATGGCAGCAGGTTTTCTTTTCCCTGGCCCTGAAAATGTTGAACACTGCAAGGCCACAGTGAGCACTTTCCTCCTGTAGTCCAGGTAGCACTGTGCACAGCAACTTTAGCTTTATAGAGTTACACTGTGCTGTCAAGGCTAATATCTGTGTTAATAAAATGGTAAAACATTCACGCGCACTGAGGTTTAGTTTGTAAACAAGTATCAAGCTGACTGCCTAAAGTACTCACAATGTGTGTAGTTCACAGTGTCTTTGCCGTTTTAAATCTGTCAACCCTAGAAAGTCCCCAAAACACCCTAACATTCAGTATTGAACTCCATCACCTGCTGTTTGCTGCATCGTAACTAACCTGAGTCTCTCCCCTTTTTCTCTCACGCACACTGCCTCACCTATCTGGACTATCTGCTCACCCTGCTGGTCATAATCTGGAACAACTAAGGTATGTTATGAACACATCCAATCTGAAGTATCTTTTTACTTTTTTTTTGCACCAATGTTCACTTTATTGCCTTACCATGCCATACAAAGCAAAGAAAACATTGAGAAAAGACAGAATCTTTGTCTTTTAAACGCTACTCTCTCAATTTTTTTTCTAAAGTATATTTAAGAATTGGTGGGCTGTCACGTCCCACAAAGCCTTTTCAGCTGACACAGTCACATGTTCATTTATGTCATTATTTTATACATTTTTTTTGGTTAACATTTCTGGCATCATGCAGCATCACTATGATTAGGTTATAATCCTAATCCTAAACTCTTTCTGCTTTAACTGCTTCTCAGTGCAGCTTGTTTCATTAACAGGTTTCAGCCAGTCAGATTTAACCTCTTAGTTGTCTTTGGGTCTTGAATCTACCTGAGGCCTTCTAAAGCTCATGTGAATCACTTTGGAATTGAACATGAACAATATTGCTGACTGTCGTGGGGTTTGACCCATCAGACTCTGAGTGTCACAAAATTGGTGTTTTCTTTGGGACAGCTGGCCAGCCCCGCTGTGCATCTGACATTTCACATGGATGGTCAGTAGGCTGAGCTCTGAAACACTTTAGTGGCACTTTGTACCAAAAGGACTCAAAGTCAATAGATTAATGTGAAGTTGCTCCATAAGGGTACGATTTCTAGAGTGTTGTGTTGCAGTCAATAGTCAGTATTGTATGTAACTCTTTTTTAACACGATGGGTTGTATTGTCCATGTTAATGTTTTTTGGTAACTTTGACCTTAGGGTCATCCTTAAAGGGATGCTGTCTGCTTTTTTACCTCATTAGCTAAATCCGCCAGCCTTGCAGGCTCACACACAGCTCTGTGTACTTCCACTTGCATGCAGCTCTGTGCAGATGTGCCAACATGTAGGAGAGAAACAGAGACAATGCAGATGCTTCAGGCTTGTTTTTTTTCTTCTTCAGCCTTTATTTTCTTTGTAGTAACAAAAAGGAAAGTGAAATAGGGTGCGTTTTTGTCTGGTATTGAGTTACATTTTTATTGAAAGTAACAAAAAATTGTTGTATTTAATTTGTAAAATAACTTGTCACATTACTCAAGTAAAGTTGACTTGGGCTCCCTAAAAATGTACACTTTTGTATTTTCTTATTTTAAACCGCTCATATTCTTTTTTTTTTTTAAGTTATATAAGCCCCATACCTTGTTTGCAGCCATTAGCTGCATGGTAATAAGGTATACAGAGGCTTCCTGAAGAAAAAATAAAGCTCTCTGAAGTTTTTCGCTAAATTATACGTTTGACCAAACATTGTCTCTCGGGTTGTATTTACGTGAAACACACGATTATATGAAATAACTGTACCCATTGTACCTTACTGGTAGTCTGAGCTCGTTTTTCTTTTCAGCTACTTCACTGACTAATGTCAAGCATAACCTAGTTTCAAAAATACTGAACCAACCCTTTAAGCACTGGCTTGGGTTGGCAAGCCAGTGCAGAGCATAGACCATAGAATGAATACAGAGTCGTGGACAGCATATTGTCGAGCAGTGCTGAGCTGACCAATTACCACGGAGTAGACTAGTCAACCAATGATAGCAAACTGGACCCACATGGGGAAGCGGGTGTTGAAGAGGCAGAAGCTCTATCAGACGGACAGGTGGGTTAGAAGTATTCAGAATATCAGAACTTGCCAAATGTGCACCAAGGGGGGCAGTGGCACCTTGTATGGAAGCTAGATGTATTGATCACTGTTGTTGTAATTTTAGTTCTTTTAATAGCATCAGTTCACGAATGACTGAACTTCACAAAAGGTATACACTTACATGTAGATCAGTATGGTCATGGCGTACACTATAGCCAATTTGTGGGGAGCTCCAAATGTCTTCACTTTGATTTAAGGGCGCCTGTCCATCATTATATACAGTCTATGGTTTGAGGTTTCATACCCTGGCTGCATGCTAACCATAAAGGAAGATGACATATCCAATATAAGGAGAATTTTCCTCCGTGGCGGTGCTGTCCTGTCCCATGTTAATGTGAGTGTATTATATCAGCATTGATTTTCTCCCCTGCATTCCCCTCATCGACATATGAATATATCACGTTAACTGCTGAAGCTCGCCGGGTCAGGGTTTACGCTCTGGTCAATGCGGCATCAGGAGGAAGATAAAGAAACTGTTGGACTCTTTTCTGATTAGAGGAAGAGGAGTGTTTGGCTCTCGGCTTTTTAACGTCTCTCTCTTTGAAAACCTAATGTTTTTTTAATGCTCATTCTGCGTGGACTGAATCTTTAACTATGTTTTCACTGAAGCGAACGTACTTGTTGAATTTTTTTTCTTAAAAGACTCCATAAAGGCGCCTTTTTCTCTGAACATCTTTGAACTTCGGATCAGAGGCGTATCATTTTGTTGACTTGTAGAAGAAAAACAAGCTTACAGACTCATCAGCAGACAAAGTAGCGCTGATTTGCACCACCTCTGAGTGTTTTTTTTTTCTTGTTGGCAGCTCTCCTCAGATGGATGCCGTGTTTATTGCTATTATTTATCTCTCTCTCCTTTAACCATCCCTCCCTCGCATTCTCCCGCTGTCTGCTGATGAGAGCAGGTAGCGCTGACGGCTGTGAAATTGAATTAAGCGGGCCTTTCCTCCTCCTCCTTCTCCTCCGCAGCCTCCTCTGACATACTAAGGTTTTAATGATCACGAAGCTGGGACGCACTCCAAACACTTAATTGAGAAAAATGAAAGGGACAGCGCTACGATTCATTCATCTAAATAGAAGAACAAGGGGTGTGGAGGGTCGTCTCGTCTTCAATTTCTCATTTTTTCTCTGCTGCTTCAGCCACTCGTTCAAAGGGAATGTGGGAAATTTCATTAGGTGAGGTGTGGGATAAATCAACATGACGAATCTCTGCCCTCACCTTAATTGTGTTTCGCTCAGCAGAAAACCAGATGAGGACACAGCTGGATGTTGCAAAACCTTTTTAGTAGTTTTGGAAAGTATAGATGATTTATTAGATTTAATTTGCTTGGTATTTGCAGAGAGTTAAACGTACTGTATAAGTCAGTAATCCATACTAGCCTTCTTCCATGTCATAGATCCATCTTGTGTACATAAGTCTTAGAATGTAATTTTATCAGTGGTTTTATTCCAGTGTCAACCTGGAAATTAAAATATAGTGATTCAGCTGAGTCATTAAACTACTCAAAAGGTAATATGGTATGAATTTGTGTAAGCATTGTTAGCATGAATATATGTAAAGTGAGAGATATTAAATATAATATTTGCGTTTTTTACAGGTATATGCTGCTCAGTTTTAACCAGACAGATGGACCGTTCATTATAGTTCACTGGTCCATCTGGGCAACAGTCCAGAGAAAGTGTTTGGGATTGAGTGGTGCAGGGATGATGTATTAGTGTCTGCCAGTGTGGAAGTTAGCATCTAGCCTTGCAGAGCAGATGGACCTGCCTGATTCTGAAATCATTCATATCCGTCTTGCCAGTCTCCACTGTCCAACGACTTCACTCCGGCTGGAATCTTATCGGCCAAATCAGGGAAGAGAGGCGGGAGCTGCGGGAGCACCGGACGTGACGACAACAGGAAGTGACTGCATGTTTGAAAACAATGGCGGCTTCTGAAGCAGTCTCAATGTCTGTTAGCCCTAGCGGCTAACAGTTAGCCACAAGGGCTAACAGTAGGTAACTGTTGTTAGCCGTGCTCATTGTGGCTTAGCGGCACTGTCACTTTCCTCTTGCCCCGGGAATCGTGAGTTCGATCCTCGGGAAAGGAAAGGAAGTTAGCCGTAGCGGCTAACGGCCGTTAAATGTTGTTAGCCATTAGCCGCTACGTGTAGCTGCTACGTATGCTACATCATACGTAGCAGTGTTGCTGGATGTGGATTGGTCTGCGATGAGTGTAATGAGCCGAACGATCGTCCAATCACAAGCTGCTGTTGTTTTTGAACGTTCTGTCTCTGAAAACATTTTCGAACGGCTCCTTCCCAGATGGATTAGTGAAATATTTCCAATATGAAACTGTCCATCTGGCGTGTCAGGTTAGTTAGCATCATGCCCATGGGATTTTTCAACGTGTTTCTGATCATTGGTGATAATAAGCCTTATGGAGAACAAAAATTTATGAAACTTACATATTCTGTTTTTTTTGTGATAATTTTAACAAATGAAACCGCTTTCACGTTTTTTAAGCATAAATGTAATTGTTGAGATTTAAAAGCTATTAGTATGCTGTCAAACTACAACCTTGTGGTTCAACATAGAAGCTATTACAATATCTTCACTGTATTACGTCTGATTGTGACCTCTTGTTTGAGAGTTTCCTCCTAACTGACTGACCTTATCAAGTTGGTCCCATGGCGTTGGCAATAGTGTATGAATGATTGATTATCAAAAAACAATCAGAAATGCTTGCTGTTGGGTAGACAGCCATTTTTGTAGTCGTTGTCAGCAGTTTGTCAACAAACATCATTATAAACGCATGACAATTTAAGATTCAAAAGCAGGCAACATCAGATGCATTTAATCATTCCAGATTAAACTGTAAAAAAAAATCCCATGTGTATGTGTTCACCACAAACTTATGTCAGGTTGGGCCGTGCTGCTTTGGGCCACTCACAATTGTTGTAGATTGGAGCTTGGCAAGATGGATCCATCTGATTACAGACACTGAATCGGGTGAATCTAGCTGTTTATATGTGTGCTGTTGTTTGTTTTTCTTTTTTGATTTTAATTCATTCTTATTTCACACTTAGAGGCACCAAAATGTGTGCTGCTCTGCATCCTAAGACAAATTTCTACAAGAACAATAATGCAGTACTTATTGTATTATATATGATTGAAACATTTATTGTTATGTAGCATAGTGTTGTGAGTTGTCATTTTATTTGATATGTTATCCTTTGGCACAGTATTGTAAGAAATGTCACAAATACTTTTTTTCTTTTTAAGAGAAAAGATCTCATAATTATGAAAAAAGATCTGTTAATTGTGAGATCTTTTCTCGTAGTTATGAGATGAGTAAAGGTGCCACATTGGCCACTGCTTCACTCAGAATCACTAATTGTACAACCACAAAGAGGTAAATTCATATATTTTTCTATGAGTTAATTAAAAACTTTTTTTTACTTTGTATTTGTAACTTTGTATTAACGTCAGTGGCTTTGTTATGTTTTGCCATGTGACATCGTTACCGTGGCAACTGAAAAGCTGACATGGTTGTTGCCTCATCTGTACTGCTTCAGGATCTAGAATGAATGCATGAATTTGTATCTGTGAAGCATCCCATGTTGGTTCAACTGCTCATGCAGAAAGACAGCGACATCCAACACGTCAGACTGGGCTTTCTACCAGAACAATCTGAGAGACTTGAGATGCCTGCGCAGTGTTGATGTACTAATATTAACACCATCCTCATTTTTTAAAAACATCAGTATTTCCCAGTGTCTTAAGCCGAGAAGATGGTAATAGCAGATTAACTGTGATAGCACCATCATTGCCACTGTGAGAGGATTTACAGATCTTTCCTTTTCTTTATCTTTTCTCATACTTCTGAGATCCTGATCTCGTAATTATGAGATCAGGTGTCTAATTTAAAAAAAAAAAAAATTATCCGGTGAATGCAATGTGCTTCCATAGTATCATATTTTGTACCATTAATATTGTATCTTATAACACTGTATCAGCCTATCATATGGGGATGTTGGTAGCTAAGTCTGGAGAGTTGCTCGTCAGTCCAAAGGTTGAGGGTTGGAACCCAGCTCTGACTGTCTCTTACTGATGTGACAACACAACCCCACATCGTACTTCTGCATCAGTGGTGTTTAAAAGTACATGAAAAACCATGAATGTAATAGGCCAAAACTGATGGACAATTTACATAGAACCCTGCTAGCTTGTATTGTAACCCTAAGACACATAGTGGGGGAAATATTGTGGGTTTGGAAAGTTAGACGTGCACTTCTGAAGACTTAATGTCATTGCATCTCGTACATGAAAACAAACCTTAGTTTCTGTAGAGCTGAGCTGGGAATTCATTCATTCACTAGTCTGTGTGAGGAAGCCGGAGTGCCTGGAGAGAACCCACGCATGCACGGGAAGAACATGCAAACTTCATGCAGAAAGGCCCTGCTGAACCCGGGGATCGAACTGACGACCTTCTTGCTGTGAGGCACGTGCACTACCTGCTGCACCAATGTGCCACCTTGAGCTGGGTACAACAAGATCAAATAATAAAAAAAAAAATCTGACCAAACTTTATGCTTTATACATCAACACAGCCAAAATTATCCAAAAATAAAGAATGAAAAGTACTTAAAATGCACATAAAGTTCCCTAAGGGTCAACGGTGCATACACCTGTACACACACTTACTCGTCTTGAGCCTAAAGTACAGATCAATCTGTCATCTCTCATATATCTGCTTGAGTTTTTCAGACATTTAAGACTTGTGTTGTCACTGGAAGCATTTTGTTTATGTGCATTTGTCATCTCCAGCTAGTGCTGCCACAGCTCACATCAGATCCCTGAATGTCCTGCTGCCTCAATCCGTCTTCCTGCTGTCACAGCTTTCTCTCTCTCTCCTAATACTATATCACCCTGATATAAAAAAAGCTTTGATTGAAAGTTTATAAAAAAAATAAAAACTAGAAAAATCTCTCCACAAGGTTCCATGG
The DNA here is from genome assembly GCA_037902135.1 of Cetoscarus ocellatus. Classification (NCBI taxonomy): domain Eukaryota; kingdom Metazoa; phylum Chordata; class Actinopteri; order Labriformes; family Labridae; genus Cetoscarus; species Cetoscarus ocellatus. The sequence continues at coordinate 1,067,584 of JBAMNC010000142.1, forward strand.
GAAACCTGCAAGTCTCTCCAGAGAGGGGGGAAAGTGAAGCTTTAACACTGAGAGGCACAGACAAGAAGAGTAACTGGATGGTTTCTATCATTTCTGTGACGTATTCCACCACTTTGGACATGCATACCAGCTGGATGATGGTAAATATGGCTCTGTATCTGTCATTTTCTGTTGCTTTTGGCCCAGAAACGTGTGGCTCAAAGAAAATAGGCGAGACTCCTATTCTTGAGATTTTCAGGGCGGGAGACACGCCAGAGACATGCAGCTCGGGCTTCCAGTCTGAAAACTCTGACTTGATAACGTAGACGCAGAAATAAAAACAGACTCACACTGCTGCTGTCAAACAAGTAAAATGCTGCCAGTGTGAAACGGCCCTTCCAATGGGGAAAATATGGAAGATTTTAAGTGTCTGAAAGCCCACCTCTAGCGCTTCAGTCCTGCCATGTCTGGGATAGGAAACAGAACTTTAGCTCCTATGGTTTATTTATTTTCAAAGATCTATTTTTACCTTGCATATGTCTTGTCTCTGCCATGGAGAAATGGCTGGTGATTTTTGCATGTTTTGGTAATCATCATATTGATTAGATCCACTGCTCCCATCTTGCCAAAGATGAAATAAAGATCAGTGTAGCCCAGACAGACAACTGGAGCTGGCTGACTGCTGCTCAACACTCTGCTCTACAGTCTATGAGTGACGTAATAGTCACACAAGGCAAGAAATCGATAACCACATTTGTTGACAACACTTTTAATTATCGATAATAATCAATAAATAAATAAATATCCTACAATTCTTCTTGTCAAGCCTTTTTTTTCTCAGTGCTTTAGTGAAATATCATCACAGAGTTCTGTCAGAGCTTCATTAGTGTCTTTAAAACAAAGTGTTTTTCATAACAGAGTGAAAGGTTACACGGGCAGGTCTGAAGAACTGACCTGATAATGAACCTCTCATTAGTGACATCATTAGCTGCTGCTGCTTCCCACTGTTTGTACCTCAGGGACAAACCTGCAGATCAGCTTAAATCACCTCAGAGCTGTGCTCCATCTTTACTCTGTCTGCTCTGAGCTGTGCAGGGTCTCCCTCTCAGGGTTGGGGGTTAATGTGTGTGACCTACCCCCCCTCACTTTTTCTTCTCAGACTCCCACCCCACCAGCCTGGCTTACTCCATCACTCCAAGCTGGCCCGGCCTAATCTGTGATTATGTGTCAAGCAGGAGGCCATTTATTCCAGATTAATTTATTCATCTTCCTAGTGTGGCTTCCTCTGCGGGGGATTGATGGTGCAATATATCTGAGAGCAAAGAGAGCAGGAGAGGAGAGAGAGATCATCGACTTCTATCCTGAGCTAGGTGAGAGGTGTGGGTATCAGCTTATTTTACAGCTGACGTTTACACTCCTTTTCACAGTGACCTCATCGTCAGACTATAACACTAAATCAGAAAAGTAGAAAAAAAACTCAAGAGAAGATCACTGACCAAACTCATCATCTCAGTTTCAATGCAGATTGGACCTTGCTATTTGTTTGATATCTAACACTGTATGGATGTAATATTCAGGCTGTTAGCCATCAAGTGACAAGTTTGTTGTGAGCACCCACAGCACCCAGCTCAGAGAGATCAACTCCTACAACACAGTTTTCACCAGCCTGGCCTTATCCTCCATGTTTTCTGCTGAACATCTGGAGTTTTTCGGTTTCCTTAAAAAAAATAAAAATCTTCAGTTTCCTCAAAACATGACCAAAAACATGTTGGTGTAGTTAATTTGTGACTCCAAACTGCCAGCTGTGAATGGTCAGAGTGCAAGTCCAGCCTTGGACTTGTTCCTGCTTGCATTCTCCTCTATTGCTGTTTTCTAAACCACCTACTGCATACTTCTAAAAAATGCAGTATGCAGTATATACTATATGCTACATACTGTATTCAGTAGTATATGACTGCCACACAGCTGTTATTGCTGTTATTTTGTAGCACGCTACACCATCTTTACGATGCTAACTGTTTGCCTCTTGTCTTTTAGTTTGCTCTACAGTATATCCACGGTTAGTTTCACCAGCAGTCTGACTGATGACAAAATCCAGTGAGCTTTGAGGTGCTGTAATTTTAACTTCCAGCAAACTCGAAGTTTCAAACTTTGAGTTAGAAATCCTTCTTATTCATTATCACAGGTTGACTAGCGTTAGCTTCCTGACCTCTCATCCACTGAGACAACGTTGTCAGTGCTGAAAGTTTACTGACAGATGGCCAATCGTGCAGACCCAGAATTATGAAAATAGCTTGGTGAGGCCGCGGCTGCGGGCCCCTCTGCCCATCAGTGTTTGTGATTCTTTCTTTTGTCGTTGGATTTACATTAAATAGATGATCACCCTGAGCATGTGCATTACCATTCTCCAGTCCTGCCCATGGAATTGGCTGGGCCCCTCATCCTCAAATGTCATTCAATGTGCTTGAAAAGCCAGTGGCCTCATGGCTGATTTGTACACCTCATGTTTAGGCTGCAGTTATTGAAGTGGTTAGTCCAGTTTAAATATGACCTGTGGCTCCTCTACCCTGTGTAATTCTCAAGGGGGTAAATCCCATCATCTGCCCTGGCAAATCAGACTCTGTGTAGCACCATAAATTTGCTCTCTGTTGTTCACTAGTAGTGCATTGTTGTGTTTAAGTTCTTCATTGTTACTTAAAACATTAGATTTTAATTGCCACCATTAAAAATGTTGTTTATGTCTTTAATAAAGTTGCTTGTGGAGAGGTAATGGAGCTTTGTTGTCTGCCTTGTTATGACTTGACTCTGATCCATTTTCTTGGGACATCGTCATACTGTATTGTTACCTGCACAGCCTTGAATAATAGCAGATGTTGTCTTCCACTGCACCAAGATATCCAAGTGTACTTTTCAAACACTTTAGAAATAATCCTGAGCACATATTTCTGGCTCAGTACCCTGTTATGGTCTTAAATAACACATTAAATGTGTGTATAAAGATGCTACCGTCTGGTGTGAGATTTTCTTATCCTCAATGTTCAGCCTCTGAGTGAAAACATAATGAGAGCCCAGGGTGCTGAGGTGAATACTGAGCATTTGTGATGGTCCCATAAAGAGGCTTATTCATTCATCATGGTGCTGATGAACGGCAGCAGGCCATATGTGTTGTTTAGAAGGCTATCAGGAGAGTGGTGGCAGTTTATTTTTATGAGTTTCTCTCTTGGCCACAATCCACAGCTGCTTATTCTCTCTGTGCCTCTGTCTATAAAATATCTGAGCTCCTGTGTTTAAACCTTGAAGAGAATTTCCACTGAAATAATGGTTCATTAGAGATGTTCCAGTTTTTCCTGCTCTTGTCTCAGCTGGCTGATCCAAGACATCCAAGAAGTTAAGAGAGTGGGCGGTGGAGCCTGTCTGCATGTTCACTTGTGTCTTGCAGAGATGTCTTTTCTGGACAGGTGCTTGCTTCTGCTTTTGAAGGCCCTTAAAGAAGGTGTTAGGACTGAGAGACGGACATAAAGGCAGCAGCAGAGAGGTGGGAGACTGAGGAGAGCCCTCTGGCTGCCTGTTTGAGGGAGCTCTCAGGCTAGAGCTTTAATAGTGGAGTCAGGGAGGACTATACCCTGAAGCTGTGCTTTTGTTGAAGGAGATGAAATTGGTTATGATTGTGTTACAAGTTTTTTTTTATCCCATTGACACCTTTACTGGTTACTTTTACTCCCAGCATGTGCTCAACCAGTGGTTATTTTCAGGAAAAACTTTTCCTCAGCTGTTATCGCCATTACACAAAGTCAGACACCAAGGGGCTCTCAATCAGAACAGTAATGCTGAAGACAGGGCTCTCCCTGACAGCACAGCCTACTTCTGCTGCTTATACCTTTGTTATGTATTGAGTTCTCTGTTCAAAATGCAAATTCAGACTTTATGTTTTCAACAAAGTGAAACATTGTTTGTACCATGGATGAATTTTGGATGAATCATCACAGGGTAGAAAAGCTGTTAAAAGTTGAATACCTGATTCGAATTGTGAGTTACTCTAAAAGCTTTGAGGGATTGCTTGGAACAAGACCCTGACATGCTACTTTTAACAGCTTTTCTCCCACATAATGTGAAAAGCTAAACAATGTATGCTGAAAAATGCCCATAATGTCAGGTATTTTCCCCGGTGAACTGCATGTGTAAATGCACACAGCAGGGTTGTTCAGGCTTAACCCTGAAATTTCTGAAAGGTTTTTTGAGATATCACAAGATATCACAAGCAAGGGACGAACGTTAGGCCCCATGACCCTGACCTTAAACCTCCAAAATTAATGTGGTTATTCTTAATTCAAAGTAAAATTGTTTGAAAAGGTTGAAGACATTTCATCAAACTTTCTTGATATATTACCATCACATGATTAAAATTTAAAATAAGGTCTTTGACCTCCAAATTTTTTCAGTTTCCCCTTGAGTTAGACAGGACGTCTGCGTGTTTCAACTTGTTTGAGCAACTGTTTCTGCAGATTAGCTCAAAGATTAGACCAGATATTCACTGTATTATCAGCATTGAATAACCACACGTTTGAATCAATTTGTCAACTATTTTTGTATAAAGAGCCAAAGTTCTGCTTATATGAGTTTTATATGCCCTTTATTGTGTTTAACAGGACTCATCCACATGATAGAGTACTTCTATGCACAAGACAAAAAGTATGTGACATCCAGACATCTTGCTTTCACCCTGTTTACAGCGCCAGTAGCTCTACTTAAATTATATACGTCCTGGCATTACAGTGGAAGTGGCCTCAGAGTGGGAGCTTGAAAATGCTGATGGACAGACAGATAAACTTCAGAAAACGTTCTGTAATTATTATATGGTAAGAAAAGGGAGGCTCAAATTGATTTTGTTACAAGTTCTGTTTTATGGAAGTTAAACCAGTACTTTTGCTTTTACCAGTCTTATTTTCTTTGATCTGAATGTGGATCCTTTTTCAACCCTTGACCATGGGTTAATGCATCAGCAAAGTCCTCAGTTTTACATGTTTACTGAAGGGTCACAGAAATAATTGTTAATGATGCTCGGGTTGTGAAAATCAGGGCTGATGCTGATTGTAAATGTTTCCAAAATGACTTCTTTTGGCATAATTCTACCACAAATGAGTACATTTTTACAGTTAATAATGAATACAGATCAAAGTTTATCCAACAGGTCATTTCTGCTGAACCAGCTGTTCGGTGAGCCAGATGTCAGCATTTAATTGATATGACACAACAGATAAATATATGCAACCTATATTAAGGAATGGATTAAGTTCTTTTAAATTAATATAGATACTCTTATTGATACTCCCGAACAGTCAGATTCCTTAAAAACACTCAATTCTTTTCTATTGCTTGAAGAAAAAAATAAATTAAAAGAATTGACAGGAGTGGCACAGTGAGTGATATCAGCCTTTGTTAAATCGATGCAGGTGCGCATCCCTAGTGAGTGTGTGTCTATACCAGGAATGGATTCAGATAAAAGTGAATGAGGCAAACTTTTCTGGTATAAATCAAAGTCAAAGATGAAGATGTTTTAAAAAGTGAGACAAGGACGGGGTGCTCTTGGAGATCTATTACTGCAGCCAGATGCCAGAGAGAGACATCTAGTGAGACTGATGAAGGGAAGCTTATTGAAAGTCAAGTCAAACATACTTCCTCTTCCATTCTTCCTCCTCCTCTTCCTCTCTTTATTTCTGTCTGTCGACTTCCATCTCTCCCTCATCACTCCCTCTGTCCCCTCTCTGCTCCGTCCTCCCAGATGTGCCACATTAATTCCACAGCTGCTGTCCCCATTAATGTTCACCGTCACAGCTTGCACACCCTCATTTTCAGCTTTTTCAGTGCCCTCACCAAGCACGCACGCACGCAGCAGTGTATGTGTGTGTGTGTGTGTGTTTGAGAGGACAGTGCGGCAGCTGTTAGCCCTCCACTTCCTCCTAAAACTATAGTAGCAGTGGTGTGAGGAGCAGATTTACTCATTCATGGAGATGTCATCAACAGCAGCGCTCATGCTTGTCCGTGACTTGAGCACACACAGATACACACTATCACTCACATACACACATACAGGAAGCACCACTACTCCCTTTCCCATTTAAGCAACCCTGCCTGAGAAGATTTCAATAATCCCCCCTCTACAGCGGGCTGTTTTTCCAACACATTGCCCCGACTAGTCAACCCCAATGGACAATATCTGTGTTTTACTCCCCTAAGAGCACAATCCCCCTTCTCTGTAAAGAGTGAGTGAACCTCAGAGTTCCAGCTGAGGTACATCTGTCCTGAATTTTAAAAAATAAGTAAGAGGAAGGGGAGCAAGGCACACCCAGTCACTCCCTGATGCTGTCCCCAATCAGACACATCATCACACTGTTTTTTTTAATTTGTAGCCATTATGCCATAAAGAAGACTTACCACATGCTTCCTGTCTTAAAAATCATTGGATACATCCACTTCACAAATGTTATCATATTATTACATGGAGGCAAACATGAATCAGCAATACAGGCTAACAGATAGCATGAACGTCTTTAAATATCATCTTGTTGGTGGTTGGGTGTCAGAATAGAGGGAGTAGTTGTAGTTGTTAAAAGCTCTAAATCTGCTCCAGTTTTCCAGTGTGAAGTTTTCAAGCACATACACAATTTCAATGAAATTGGGATATTGTGTCAAATGTAAATAAAACAAAATTTGCATACCTTCTATTGAATATACTACATAAACAAGATATTTAAAGCTCAAACTGACAAACTTATTATTATTATTTTTTTTGCCAATATTCACTCATTTTGATTGTGATGCCTGAAATATGCTCCAACAAAACTGGGACAGGGGCAAAATGACTGGGAAGTTGAGGAATGTTCAAAAACACCTGTTTGTAACATTGGACTGGTGAACAGGTTAATTCGAAACAGATGAGTGTCCTTATTGGATGTAAAAGGAGTATCCCTGTAAGGTTCAGTTGCAAGAATGGAGTATGGTTCACCACTTTGTGAACAGCTGTGTGAGCAAATAGTCCAAAAGTACAAGAATGATGTTTCTAAATGTACAATTGAAGGAACTTGGGGATTTCATCATCTACAGCCCATAATATCACCAAAATATTAAGATTCCAGAGAAAGCTCTGCATGTAAGCATGTAAGGGCAAAAACCAACATTAAATGCCTGAAACCTATTCCCTCAGGTGGCACTGCATTAAAAACATATAGTGCCGTCCAACTGGTGTCTTTTTCCAGAACGGCACCTGCTTATTTCAGCAAGACAACGCCAAACCACATTCTGCAAGTCTTACAACAACGTGGCTTCATAACAAAAGGGTGTGAACACTATACTGGTCTGCCAGACCTATCTCCATTACAAAGTGCAAAATACAGAAACAGAGACCCGACTGTTAAACAACTGAAGCTGTACTTCAAGCAATCACTGGAAAAAGTTCCAAAAGCTTCAACAATTAGTGTCCTCAGTTCCCAAATGCTTGAGTGTTTCCAAAAGGAAAAGTGATGTAACATAGAGGTAAATATGACCCTGTCCAGCTTTTTTGGAACATGCTGCAAGAATAACATTTAAAATGTATTAATAATTGCAAAAAACAAAACAATGAATTAATCAGTTTGTACTATAAATACCTTGCCTTTGTAGTGCATTGGGTTGAGTATTGGTCAAAAAGGATTCCCTTATCCCTTATTCTGTTTTTACATACTTTTTACCCAGTATCCCAACTTTATTGACATTGGGTTATAAGTAACATTCTCCATCCTGGGGTCTCATATAAATGTGTGTGCACAAAATAGGGCTTGGCCCACACCAATTTACATGCAAAGTGTGTGATCTATACAATAAACAAACTTGAGGGTCTTGCCTTCAGAACTTCCTTAATTCTCCATAGCATAGATGTAACAAGGTGCTGGACACAGTCCTCAGAGACTTTGATACATATTAATTGATAACCTCACATTGTTCCTGCAGATTTGTCGGCTGCACATCCATAATGCAAAAAAACTTGTTCCATCACATCCCAAAGTTGCTCTACTTGAGATTGTGACTGTGGTGGTCACTGGAATATTCTTTAAACTACGCAAAGTACTGAACACAAAAGTAAAAATTGCTGAGGGAGTGTTGTTAAACTGGTGATGAATTACTGTACAAATGAGTTTGTCAGGGTTGAATTTTGAAGGAGTCTTAAGCAGCAGCGTGACAATTCAGTTTGTCTTCAATGAAAATGAATCATCAGTAACACTGCAGGTCCCCTATGAAAGATTAAACTGATAAATAGGGTCTCAGTCAGTGAGCAATGTCTTGTCGCTCAGTCTGTGAGCATAAATCTTTAACGTTGAAAGTAAAATATATAAAGCAATACTAAACATCAGGCTCTTACAGAATTTCTCCACAATGGATTTGGAATTAATTATGATTTAGCTATTAATAAAACTGGATTAGAGACATTTTCAAATTCTTGGTATCATCCACTAAAATATAAAATTAAAAACAATTATAAAATGGAGTCTTTTATGCTTCTCATACAAGTAGATTAGTGATAAAATATTATTAATAACTAGAAAAGCACTCCGAGAGCGCAGACCTCGACCAAGCAGCTCAGTTCCACCCATAAATTATGATTTCCACCCAACATCATAGTCCTATACTTTTTTTTATACACACATTGTGGAACGAAAAATATCAATCTGCAAGAAGTGTGATTCTTGCTGATGTAAATATCATCTAATAGAGTGACCTAGTTAGTAGTGGGTCTTGTAACTTGTTGACTGAACCAATTTGCTGCTGCTTGTACAGATGTTGGTGTTGTGCGCGTCGCGGTGCTTCCAGTGGGCGATGTCTCCAGCCTGCCGGTCAGAGCAAAACCACAGCGCTTCGGTGCATGGCGCGTTCACTCTATGTGGCATTTGGGGGTTAGGCTTTTACACTAACACACAGACTTCTGCTATGACGGACTATTGACATTATCATCAGCGTTGTTTTGAGTGATTAAGAGGCTCCACTGGGAATTTCTTCCTCCTCTCTGGTGTGTCTGTGAGCAGAACTCTGTATGCACAGCTTTCAGTGCTGATTGACTGTTCAGCGTTCTGTGAGACAGCAGACTGAGCGGCGTGGAGCACTCCTCCCCTGGCATTGCAAGGGAAGCTGGGAAATGTAGTGACAGGATTGAAAACCTAGACGTCAGTTTGCAAATAAACTACAATTCCCATAATGCTGTAAATGAATGGGATTTGCCGTTATATACTTAAATGTTTTTTTGTGACGACAGTCTGGATCAGATCAGCACCAAAATGTAATGGCTTCTTCCTTGGACCAAACCACACCTCTGGTAAAATTTTCATGTAAATCCATGCAGTAATTTTTGCGTAATCTTGCTCACAGACAAACAGTCAAACAGACAGACAGACAGACCCCGGCGAAAACATAGCCTCCTTGGTGGAGGTAATAAATGAGTAGATTTTTATGACAATTATAACTATAGTAATAGTATTTATCAACTACAGTGAAAAGAATTCCCAGTTAAATCAATAAAGCTAAGTTTGTTTTGGTGTCATAATTTAAATTCTGAATATTATGTATACAAATTAAATTATCCTGTATCAGCCATTACATAAATTAATCTTCATAATTTTGCACTGAATTCTTTAATCACCGTGTTTTATCTGTCACAGCCTGCCTTCTTCAAATCTAAAAAATATTATAAAAACATGGAATAGTGATTTTATGAAAAAGAATTATTTAAAAATTATTACAATTGATTAAAACAATCTAATTCTTTGGTTGTTTGTCTTTTAAGAATAAATATTAACACTGTAATTTCACAGAGAAGGCAAACCTTGCAAACCAAGGAATCTTGCAAACCAGGATTATTTCTTTGAGTCTGATCATGGTCCCAAAATTTCAAATTGTCCCATCACTTTTTGAGAATACAGCTGGATCAGGGGTTCTTAGTTAATGAAAACTATTAGGTGTTTTTTTATCATTTGTTGTTATAAACTTACTTTAGCAGTCACTGAAATTGATTATATGAACCTGGGTTAAAAAAAGAGCTCTTAAATGTCAGTCCCTGCACATGTTTCTTACATGTCATGTGTACATACTTTATGACCTAAATATTTGAAATTGGACCCTGAATAATGAAAATGATCAAACACCCATAAACATCATTTTTTGGCAACTAAGAGTGGTCTGAGGGTTTAGTTACTCTTTAAGACAACGTGTGCTTTATTTGTGCTTTTTGGCTTCAAGGCTTTCCCTATGTCAAACATAGATGCTCACGTAAAAAAGTGAAAAAATGTATAAAATATAGCCTAGTCTGGAGCTGATACATTTTTAAAATCTCCCTGCAAACACATAAATAATTAATTGTTTACTCTCCAGCTCTGCCTCTCCTCTAATTATGACCTGCTGCTTAATATCTAAGTGTTTGTACGAAGGGCTCATTAACCCTGCGGTGAGCATTTAGCCATTAAAGTGATCTGTGTGAGATTTTGTTCTTATGAAGAGTTGTATCTCATTATCCATTTGTTCTCTCTCTTGCCTGCTGAAAACGGTTAATGTGAATATGGAGAGGGGATAACTGAAGGTCACACCTTTGTGTTAGCGGTGGGCTTAATGAAGGCTGAGACGGTTTTCAGGAGGAGGTGAAAACATGCATTTTTAAGCTGCTACACACTGCACTCTTGTTGGAAGTGCTTGTTGAGTGTTGTAGACACCACAGACAGATGCAATCAGTGTATTATGGAAGTCAAATCTGTTCTGCATCGTTGGTTTCATTTTTTTCGTTGTTGTTTGAGGACAAAAGCAATTTTGAAAAGGGCACCCAAACAATTTAACACATCACAGTTGGTTTATATTTCATGAGGGTGGTACACAGACTGTAACGACTTTATTGTATCACAGCTTTTGTTGTCTTTTCAGATTTAAGGCTTATGTAACGTCAGCTGGGGGTTTCCCACCCTGGGCTGAATCATACTGTATGTTCTGAATATGACTCAATTAGTATTTTCCAAAGTGGGGGCCTAAACTCTCAATTTGACCTTTAAAAGGACAAGAGTCAGGACTTCCTTAGTAGTGGTGCAGGCCATCAAACCAGCTTTCTTATGGCCACAGGCAGGGTCAAAGGCATTTTGTTTTCAGGTCATCCTTCTGCCAGTATGTGTGCATTTATGGGCACATTCTTGTCAATAAGATATCTTAGAAACTCTGGATTTTCTTTAAACAAATGGCCACTTTGGGTCCGGGATGATCTGCTTTAATTTTGGAGGTCCCTGGTCAGAGGTCAGAGTTTTCTTGGGGTTGTCCTTTGCTTGTAAATGTGACTCTATAGAAATTTAGAGGAAATTATGTCAAACTCATTACAAATGTCAGAGCTGACCTAGGGATCAAAGGTCAAGGTCAGGGAGCCTCATGTTTGCTGATGAAAGTGATATCACAGGAATGTGCCAATGGATTTTTGTCAAACTTTGCTCAAGTGTTCACAGTGACACAGGGGTGGACTAATTATTTTTTTGGTTATAGGGTCATGAAGTCAGTTGGCCATTCTCTGTTCTGCATCTAATATCTCTCGAAAACTTTTAACTATCTTTATTAAACTTGGCTCAAATGTCTCCGGTCTTCCTTTACATAATTCACTACAGTATGGGGTCAAAGGTCAGGATAATGAGCCTCATTATTGTTTTTGCTTCTTGGGGTGATCTTGTGATGACATTACTATAGGAATTCTCTGTAATTTTCTTTAGACTTTGCACAAATGTCCACTATGAAAAGGGGATAAACTGCTTTAATTCAAACGGTAAAGGTGCTACATGGTCATCTTTCCTGTATTTCCAGAACTCTGCTCAGGACACAAACTGAGGTCATAGGTCATCAGGCCTCCTGTTCACTGTCTGCTTGTGAATGCAGTTTCTAATAAAATACTTTGAAGAATTTCCTGAAAAGTTTGCACTAGAGATCAGCATTGGTTTAACATTGGTATAGGCCAACATCATCCATCCTCAAATGAATGTGGAATGAACATATATGAGTTTCAGATGCTTATTTTTTGAGTCATACTAGTTTAATGCTGACATCTGACACCCCTAACTGCTGATCCCCATGAGTCTTTTAGGGGGGAAAAGAAAAAATGAACCAGTACAGACTCTGTTCTGTATACATGCTCAGACATCAGAGAAAGCATTGGCACTGTGGGAGAATTATGCCAATAACGGTTATTAGAAACATTGTCTTTGACTTTGGTTTTTATCATTACCCCAACAAAGGAGGCTAGGTTTTTGCTGCCATTTGTTAGTTCATTTGTTGACAGGATAACTCAAAAAGTCATGAACAATTTCAGGATAGATCAGAAATGGGCTGAGGACCAATTGATTCATTTTAGTGGTGATCTGAATGTGGATGCTGATAAGGGATTTTTTTCAAGTATTTGTTAAAATTGCCATACAGGGTTTTCCCAATTTAGATTTTAACTTGGCTATGAAATGCCAGAAATGCCTTGTTTCACCAAGGTTTGTGCTCTTTGAACACTTCTAGTCTGCTCTTGACCTTAGTTTTACAATCGTTGCATCATGATTTTGTGAAAATGTCCACTTTGACTCAAAGATTAAATGGGAAGGTTTTAGAAGGACAAGGTCAAATGCTGCTGAGTCTCACAATCTTCCATTGTTCTTAAACTTTCTGCTGTAACTTGACGATGAACAGATTATATTTGGAAAGGACTAGTTTATAGACCAACTATATTGGGTCTGTATTCAAGTCTTTCCTAGAGGATTTCTACAAGTCATATTCCATACTATGAAAAACACTCTTTTTTTAAGCCAATACATTTTTTAAGTAATAATTTTAATACAGAAAAAACAACAACAGTACAACATCAAAAAATCACAGATATGCATGACATAATTATAGTAAACGTATACATTCCAACAAAAAATGGAAAAAAATAAATATATTTTGAAAAGGTGGGCATCAATAGGTTTTCTTCTAAAAGCTTGAAAACGCCATTTAAAAAAAAAATAATATAGCTTAATTGCTGGACATTAAAAATAATGGACATAATGATAATTGTAATAGCTCTCAAATACTCTGGTAATGCATTCAAAAAGATCTCACTGAGTCCAAGTGGACCTTAATCAGCATTCATCAAGGTGGCAGCAGCTCATTCTATCCCTCTTAGATCTGTAAACTCTTCTAACCAATTAGTCAATCAAGTTCATGACTTTTAAGTTCATAACAGTTTTCCTTTAAGCCACTAGTTTAGCACATTTTGTTTAGCACTAATTTGAAGGATCTCTGGAAGTGCATTTGCTATAGCTGAGCAGAAAGAAATCTGTTGAACATTCCCACCGACAGCGTATATCAGAGGGATGAACTCATTTTGTTATGTTTAAAAGGAGTGATGTTGTGATGTTAACCTGGCACACCAGATGGACCGTTCATTATATTTAACTAGTCCATCTGGGAAAGAGCCCATAGAAAGTGTTTGGGGAGGGCTGAACCTTTGAGAAACATATACAGGAGGCGATTGGATGATCGTTCTGTCCATCAACATTTATCAGATAATTTCATAGGTTGGAGCTACTGCGCTACAGAAAAACAAAATCATGAAAAAACATGTCGGAAGTGGAGCGAAAATATTTTTACTATAGAGCTTGTGGTGTTTTTATTTGTTTTTCATTGAATAACAAAATGTGGTACAGATCTGAAGCTGTTAGCATCTATGCTAATCCCTGTACGTTCAGTCACTTCCTGCTGTCGTTTCGCTTGTAGCTCGTTCTCCTTCCTGCTCTAAAGGACACTGATTGGACCGTACTGCTCTGGACCACTTACTATTGTTACAGATTTGAGCTTGGCAATATGGATCAGCTTGATTATAGACACTGAATCAGGCAGGCCCAGCTGCTGTGCAAGGTTAGAGTGATGCATGCCCTAGAGTAATGAAATACCTTATAAGGAAAGATGATGCAAATACTGTTCATGAGCACCAAGATGCTGTCAGTTCTAGAAAGCTCACCAGGACTGCTTGGACTCTTAACCTGCCGTAGGTAAGAGTTTAGTCACATCACTTCTTGCTGATGACAGAATCTGAGCCGTGAAGCATCACTGCACAGACCGGGGGAATCCTCGTGTACACACACAAGCAAACACACCTCCACACACCTCCACACACACTGACGAATGGCAGGAAGCAATAAGACTGAGCCTGAGTGTTGGACATGGGGAATACAGGACTTAAGGGACCTTATTGTACCTGAAGCCGTGACCTCGCCCTGCCTGCTGCAGATAACAGAATTACTGCAAATTGAACTTTAGGGTTCTCTCTCTCTCTCCCTCTCTCTCTCTCTCTCTCTCTCTCTCTCCTGAATCACTTCATCTCCTCCACAGCACATGTCACCTCCTCTGCGACTTGCTTAGGGATTTACGTCTCCTCTGAAAGTCATCCTCTGCTGTTCTTTGGAAGTCCTCTGCCTGTGAGAAGAAGACAGAGAGGAAACAATAGGAGAAGAAAAGAGACAGGGACATAGAGAGATGGATGGCTTTAGGAGGGAGTGATAAAGAACAGGAAACAGACAAATAGAGAATCAAAGGAGGGAGGAAAGTGAGACTGATGTGTGTGGAATAAAACAGCGAGGCAGCGAGGCAGAGGGTGGAGGGAAAATTACGGCGAAGAGAGGAAATAAATTCAGGAAAAAGACTCAAGGGAAAGCTCTGCACTCCCCCACACCTCCTTTAATGAGGAAATATAATATTGAGAGAGGATTGAAGGGGATCAAATGTGGGAGATAATGGTTTTATCTGCGGCCAACTTAGAAATATGGATAGGTCTGCCAGAGACCTTTTCCAGGTCGCCACCTGGAGTGAGAAGAGGTGTGAAGAGAATTACAGCCCCAGGCTCTGATATGCACAATTGAATTTAGCTGGATTGTATGGAATATTCTTGCATTATTAAAGCCCCCATTAAAGAGAAGGAGGAACAGTGTCTATTAGCATCAAAGTAGGTTTAGACCCTGAAGGGACAGGACACAACAATGATAGAAATTCATCAAACTAAATGCTGCCTTCAGACATTTATTGTTGATTTAATATGTGCAGATGTGTGTCTCGTTACATGGATAAATGAGTGTTACGGGCATCAGAGAGGACCCAGCAAAAGGCTGATTAAATTATTGACCATCCTATAATTTCTTGATTAAGAAATTCATTAGAGATTCACAATATTGGACTTTTGCCAATGCCCAACACTGTGATGTTTCCAAACTCATTTTAGTCGATAACGACAAACACACATTTTTATTTGTGAATTACACCAAGTCTTTACCTAACTAAAACTGACCTGTTGCTTTTATTGTTAAAGTCTGTTTGTGTTAGAATCACACACAAACTAAGAAAAAAAAAGAATTTGATTCTAAAACTAAAAGTTCTGCGAGAGCAGAAACCTCTGCTAAGGTATTTCCAACAGTATTGAGCAAGTTGTTGACAAAAATGTGGAAAACTGCCCTTTCTCCCTACAAATCCATGAAAAGATTCCTGAATCCACATATGGATTTTGATCACTACTAACTTCTAATTAGTTCTCTCTTGTGCCAGACCAACATTCCCTGAAGTTGTCATCAGAATCCAGAAAACCTATTGAGTTATTAGCAAAAATGTAGAAAACTGCCCAGTCTTAGCTGTTCTTTGTCATGCTTTGTCATGATAAATCTTCACTTATTTTGAAGGAGAAAATAAGGAACCTCTGGCATGAAGTAGCATTACTTCAACAATGAAGCAAACAGGTCAAAAGTTGAATGAAAACAGCAAAAATGAGCTGAAAAGGTATATTATAGATCAGAATCAGAATCAGAATCATAATCAGAATCATCTTTACTGGCCAATTATGTTTGTGACATACAAGGAATTTGGTTTCAGCGGGTGGTATCACTCACAGAATAACAGCAGCAAATATAAACATAAACATAATAGAAAAATATATGTTTATATATGTATATATATATGTATATATATATCTATATATATATATCTATATCTATATATATATATATATATATATATATATATATATATATATATATATATATATATATATATATAAATATATATATATATCTATATCTATATATGTATATATAAATATATATATATATATACACACCTAATTTGAATAGAAGAAAAATATGCACACTTAGTAGAATATGGATTTGTACACTAAGTAGAAAAAGAGAAAAATATGTGTATATACTATATGCATGTACACTTGTGCAGAGAAATAAATATATATACAATTGGTGCAAAGTACACATTGTAGTTCAATGGGATCAGTGGCCAGTGAAGGTGAGTATATGACCATTTAGCAGTGCAATAGGTACAACATTCAGCTATTTAAAAGAGTTACGGCAGTAGGGAAGAAACTGTTTTTGTGTCTAGAGGTCACATAGTGTGATATAGATAGATAGATATCACATAGTGTGAAGTACTTTTCACATTTTCGCTGAACTGGAATAGTGCATTCTTACTTTTCATCAGTGTGGGAGCGTGAACTGGTGAGTACAATCAACAGCTGCTGGCTATGACTGTGATCAGAGGGTGGGTGCCCATGATGCTAGCCAATGACAGGAAGGTTTGTCCTGTCAGTTAACAGTATGTGAGAGTTGACACACTCCCATTGTAGTTGCTTTTGTCAAGCCAGTCATCTTGAAGAGCTTTGAAGCTGATCCTGTCATACATATAACCCCTTCTTTATCCATTTCTATGTGCCATCCACTACTTACAGCTGCACTGCTTCCTGTTTACTCAAAGTACAGACAGGGCTGAGGGTCAAACTTGTCAAATATGCATCGCTAGTCACACATAAAAAAAATGTATCAAAAGAATGGTTGCATTATCAAGTTTTTAATGCATTAACTTGGACAACATGAGTATTATTAACATCATAACATGACATTTTTATAACGCGTGAAAATTTACACAAATATTATCATGGCACAGCACTAGTGTTTCCCTCCAACTGGACAGCAGACTGTCTAATTTTTTTTCTAAATGATCTTCTAGGCTGGAGATATACTTGAAGTTAGCTATGTGGATGCATGATGGCTGCCACTTATCAATTTAGCGGCAGTAACTGGTAGGATCAGTGTAGACACAGAGGAGATACGATGACATGATGAATCAACGTTGTGGCAGGAACAACTGTAACAGACAGTTTTAAAGACAAGCTGATAAACCAAGTCCTCAATCATCAACATCGAAAGAATATGAGCCTGCACAGACACAAACATCAATGATAAGCTGATGACACATAACTCTCTTTAAGAAATCAGGAAATAGGAAAAAAGTTTGATCAATTACTTCCATGAGTATACTTGAGTTGAGACCATAGCTAACTTTTTCCATGGATGTGTTTGTGTTAGCTTGTTCTTGGGCTGAATGTTCTTACCTGTAAATGACTGAGTAAGTAGTAGACTTTGGTACAGTGCTTAAAAACATTTTGAATGAAGCATTTGAGGGTACACAATCTGTTTTTGCTTTAACTACAACATCTGTCAGCAGAGGCAGCTGCAAGTCATCAGTTGGCATGGTTACTTATTAGACTATAACACTGCAACACTTGTCGTCACATGGAGGAACATATTGTTAAACTGCAGTGCAAATGGTGCTAATGTTGAGGTCTGAGTGCTGGACATCAGTTGTGAACAAATAATTGATGATGACATTGATTATTGGTGTTTGTTTTTTGCTTTTACTCTCAGAATTTCCACCATGTTTACAGATTAATTCTAACACAGTGGGAAGTTGCTTACAGCGTGAGGTATTTTGTGCCCTCTAGTGGCATCCTAAAGTAAAACACACCAATACAAGTATGTCTACAAAAATGAAGCAGATGTAATAAGTCCTGCAGAGCCTCTGTACTGTTTTAAAAGTCTTCAACCTCTCATTGAATCTTAAATGGAATTTTCAAGCACTAACGCTGAATGTTCAGTGAAAAACGAGGTATCAAACTGAGTGCCCAGAATCACTCTTGTATATTACATCAAGAACAGCAGTCAGTATAATAACAGCCGTCTTTAAGGGCTCTATTTCTTTTCCTCTTTAGGAGGAGAGGAGTTGAATGGGAGTTGTGAAATTACTCTAAACTTTGTGAATTTCTTTCGAGAACATACAAAAAAACCCCAAAACAATACTTTCTGCTTTTCCCAGAATCTGTTGAATAAAATTGACCAGAGAAGTGTATCGCCCAGATGGGTACTCACTCACCACCTCGGGTTTATTTGGAGACTTGAGCTTCTATTTCCATTCACCCACAACTCTTATGCTTGTCCCTTGTTTTTCACTCTGCTCCATTTCCATCCATTTCTGCCCTTCACAAAGTGAAAAGCTGTTGTCACTGTAACCACCAACGGCCCTAGCTCTCCCTCCCTCTCTCTCCCTCCATGTTTTTCTATTCTCTCCATCCATCCCTCTCTTTCCTGTGATGTGATAAATATTTATTTCCACGCTGCTTCCCTGGGAGGGGATGGGAGGCTTGACGAGGAGGGGCTTGAGTGGTTTTTAAGGAGAATTGGAATTGGTGGCTGGTACCCAGGTCCAAGGACATAGCAAACACACACATATACACACACACATATTGTCCGAATGGCTGGGAATTGATTGTGGCGGCGACTTAGTTTTTTAATAAACCTTTCTCATTCACTGAGGGGGCTCTGTCCTCCCAAGGGAGTCTTTAATATCTGTTATGGGTGGGTGTGGAGCCCTACTACATGTGCCAGTCAATTTTAATCATATAAAGCTGTCTCAGTGAAGGCACACCGTCTATGTATTCCACTCCTCCTTCTCCTCTTTCAGCATTTAAAGGCGTTTTGAGTCATGTGAGGAAGTTTTATGGGAACAAAGGATGCTCAGAGATACTTTTGGACATAGAGTCCTTGAAAATTCAAAATTCCACTTTCACTTGTTAAGAAGCAATGTAGCTATTATTTTTCTCAATGGTAGCGTTAATTGGGATGTATTATGTCATAACCATTTTCAATAATAACAGTAAAAATAATAACATTTATTTGTAAAGAGCTTTTCAAAAGCAAGTTGCAAAGCACTTTACAAGCAATTAGACCAACAGGCAACAGCTGAAATAAATAAATATAATACACAAAAGGTAGTGAAACACAATAAAACAATACGGCATATCAGTGAAGTTTATATTATTAGTAGTACAAAGCAAGTCTTTAACTACTGAGTAGGGTTGTCAAATATATCGTTACTCCAAAAAGTATTGATACTCAAAGGCCTCATCCGGATACGATACAAATTTGCCATGGTATCGATACTACGGTGTTCACCTAGAGTGAAGATATTTGATTCAGATTAGACATTTGAAACCACATGATGAAGCATTTCCTTGAACTCAGGGAAAATGTGAGGAAGTGCACTGTGCTCAGTGTGTTTACGATCTTCGTCCACTTATGCCACCACAGCCAAGTTCTCGTCACACCCATGTAAAAATACAGCTGAGCTAACATGTTGAATCATGTTGACAAATACTGTATTTCAGATATCTTTAGGTACGAGTCCAGAGAGTGCCTCATTAACCCTGGTTTACTGTGAAGAGACCCTGCTGAGCTCACTGTAGTGATGAATGAATGAGGAGAGAGGAGGCATGTGACTGACAGCCAGTGATGAAATATATGATGAAGGGGTTAAGGGTGAATCCCAACTGTACCCCTTAGCCCTTCCCCTTTGTCTTACCCCTTCGTCTACCCCTTCCCCTGTTTTGAGGGCCAAGGGGAAGGGCTGAAAACATGTTCCTGAGAAACGAGACGCCACTCGATTCCTGTTACATTATCACCCAGAACCGCTCGCTGGCTGTGTCGTAGGCAGATGCAACAATAACCGTAGCTACAGCTGTGAAAGCTAGCTCGTTACAAAGACAAATTTCAAAATACGACCAACAATTCAAAACATGATTAATATTTACTTGATGAGTTAATAATTACTTATAATTATGTGCTTCCTTTGGTTTCTGCTCTGGCTTCTTGTCAGCGTATAATGGGAAATTCTCATACCCCTTCCTTTCAAGTGAGGTCCAGGTCTGTTTGTTTCAAGGGCTGTGTAGCCCTTTGTCTTAGCCCTTCCCCTTGGCCCTACGGAGAATTGGGACACTCCTTCACCAGACGTGAATGCGCAAAACCAAGGGGTAATGGGCAAGACAAGGACTAAGGGGTAGAATTGGGACGGACCCTAAACCTCCATGACACTGACAGCTGTTTGTAAGTCACATCACTTATCTCTGGACAAGTGCTCAAAAAGCTACCTTTTTTAAAAAATTTTCTTCCCTGTTTGTCGTCCCTATCAGAGACAGAAGGGTATGGGTCACCAGACCTTGGCAAAGCCCCCCCACCCCCCTCCTCCACAAGGGGGCTCCACCACACCATAAGGGGTCCACAAGATAAGACACTATTTGCCCCCATCCCCAGCCAGTCCAGCCCAGCCACACAGCCCACTGCCATGAATAAAGCATTTGTAACATTGCACAACTATTGTTAATGGTTTTGTTGTTATTTTTTTCTTTTGGAGTTACAAAGACAAAAGTTGAAATAGCAACAGGAATAATAAAAAAAACAATAAAGACAATAAAAATAATAGTTCTTGTAAATATACTCACCACCATAATCATTCGTGTCAACATCACTACCAACTGAAGATGCATAATACTTTTAAAGATATCATGTTCTTAGTTTCAATCCAACCTGAATGCATCACAATGTCTCCGAATGACATCAAATGCATTTTGTTTAGCTTAGCTAATTAGCAGATACAGTGGATTGATATTTTGGTCCTAATGGACTGAAGAAAAAGTTTTGGAGACTCTGCTATGGAATATTAAAGAGTATGAAAGAGCAGCAAGAGCAGCAGATTAATGGATGCTGTCTAAGTGTAGGAATGAGGTTTATCCACAGGTGATCTGTGGTAGATATATCGATATTTACAGGCATTAAGTCTGATCAACCAATCATGTTTTTTTGACAAAAATTTGCTGATATACCCAACCAAGGTACCTTCAGTAAGAACAAAACCAATTTCAAGCCCAGCCAGAAATTCCCTCCAATTCCTTAGACATTCAGTTAAAATGTTGTGATCAACAGTGTTAAAGACAAATCCAGCAGGAGTGAAAAAGTGTAATGACGGGAAACAGCTGCTAAAAGTGTATCATTAAAAAACTGTGAGAAATGCAGTCTCAGTACTATGGCCTGCCCTAAAGCCTGATTGAATTTTTTCGAACAGGCTATTGCA
This sequence comes from Cetoscarus ocellatus, assembly GCA_037902135.1. Taxonomy (NCBI): domain Eukaryota; kingdom Metazoa; phylum Chordata; class Actinopteri; order Labriformes; family Labridae; genus Cetoscarus; species Cetoscarus ocellatus. The sequence goes on from JBAMNC010000142.1 coordinate 1,088,851, forward strand.
GTTCACGAAGGAAATGATCTGCTCTGCAACAATCCTTTAAAGTTTTTGCAAGAAATGGCAGCTTTGAGATAGCACACAAATTATTAAGAATGTCTGGGCTAAGGGAGGTTTTTTTTTAAGTGGCTGAACTACTGCTTTTTAGAAGTAATCAAGAACAAGGCCAGCACTAAGTGATGAGTTAAAATGATTTATAATGCAGTGGTTGTCAGAGATTCTTTCAGAAAATGGGTGGGAACAGCATAAAAGGAGCAAGTGTTTTTTTTTTGTTTTTTTTTTTGCAACAGCCTGAGTCACTATATTAATCGTTGAAGACTTAACATGAGTCACATGAGTGTGAAATGATGTAAATGCTTTTGTGTGGTTAATGATACGTACCTGATATTAAAGAACCTTATATCATGGTTTTTGAGTTTTATATACAGTCTAGTATGTTTTACAGGTTATCTCCATGTCATAGAGTACTTCTTTGCACAACAAAAAAAGTTTACAGCATCACCATCTCCCCCTCCCCCTGTTTGCAGTGCCAGTGGTTGCTTGAAAGCTCAACCAGTGACAGGCATTGCAAACTAGATAAGGCTGCAAAAGCTTCGCATGTTGCAACAGTTTTCCTGCTTTATTAACAATTAAGTACAAGTCATATTTGACCCTGAGTATTTCAACTTAAGTATTGGAGTTGTAGATCATTCAGCAATGTTCTGGATTTAGCAGAAATGGACTATGGGGGACATAAAAGCCAAAGCCCTGAAGCTCTTTTTTTAGTTGTCCTCCGAGATTTCTTGCTTTCTTTTGTGTTTATTTTAATCTAAAACCCTCAAACTCCTCAGCATTCCTGTACTGCTCCTCTCCAACCTCATCCTTGCCACAATTACAAATCTTCCTCCCACCGTTTGAGGCCAAATCTTATAATAGTCTGAGCTGAATGTGTGTTTGCTTGCAGTCCTTCGTCCCTCATTCCTGAAAAAAATTACACGCATTAGTGGCCGTGGGACAAAGCAGGGCTAAAGAGGGGGACCCCTTTTTTAGGCAGCAATGTGAGATGGTACAGGGCTGCAGCAGAGGAAGAAGAAACTGCTGTTTTGCATGGCAATAGGCTGATAGTGTGCATGGATGGAGTCACAGATTTAAATGTGAAGGAGGCCGGCCCCAGACGCTCCATGGATAATTGTGTTAGGCAGAGAAAGGCCGGCCTGGTCTGTTCTCAGGCATTGAGGAGCTGAGGTGAGGGGTTTAGAGCCTTTCAGGACGAGGTAGAATAGTTCCCCTGCTCTCTGAATGGATCCTTCTAGAAACTGAGAAAGACTGAAAGACAAAACCAAAGGAGGAATGTGGTGATAGGATTTCCCAGAGAGTAAACTGTGTTGGCAAACATGCAAATGAAAGAGTTCACTGGTGCTTTTCAGGATCTGATACTGTCTACATGAATGAGCTGCTGTAAACATTCACACAGATGAACTGGCAAATAACAGTCCAGCACTTCCTGTCCAGGTTCATCATTATCTTCTGATTTCTTTGTGTTGACCCCTGATAGTCATCTGTGCTTACTGTGTGTTCATTGTTCACTTTTTCATGTGGATCTTAGCTGACCACTGAAGACTGTGGGTAATAACCTTCTCATCCGAGGTCCCCCTGGACTCAGACGTGTCCTGTTTTTGTCTTTTGGCCTATATTTATGAAGAATATGTAAGTCTGCATCTGGCCTTTACTAAAATTGAACAAGCAGGAACAGAATTATAAAATCAGTGCCAAGTGGAAAAAAAGCTGCAGTTCCTTTGGTGTCCTCTAGAGGCTTGCTCCAAAAGGCCAAAATGTCCCATTAACACCCATGTCAGAGTTTAAATTTTTACAGCAAAATTAAACATGTTTGTAACTTGGCACCAAACACAACATTTGTCTTTGAAGCTTGAGTTCTTAGGGCTCTAATTTTGTAGACCAGGCGCAGGTGCAGGTGCACCGTGCCTGCGCCATGCCAACAGGGTGTGTCCAGGGCATTTTGCAATTTTCCTGCATGGCGCAGTCTGGCGCAGCGAGGCACACCCAAGCCCCCATCCCTCCCACAGGCGCAAGTGGCAACGAGGAGGGAGAGAAGGCGTGAGTGGGTTTAACACAGCCGAGTCTTCACCAATCAAATGAACGCCTCTCCTTGCCTTTGAATGAGCTGCAGGTGAGGCGCAGTGACAGTTTCACTTCATCATAGACAAATATATATATATGGTAATGCGAACAGACCTCCACGGGCTGATGATGCAAAAACAGCCTGGGAGGAAGTTACTAATATTGTCAATCAAGTTTGCCCACATATTCTGAAAACAGCTGCCCAATGTAAAAAACAGTTCAATGATGTAAGGAGAAGGGGCAACAAAAGCTCTCAGATCAAAGAAGGCACACGGTGGCCACGTGGGGCGGCCCCTCCACCAGCCTCACTTTGAGCTCAGCGGAGGAGATTGCGTCCTCCACACTCTCCGTGATAAGTATTGAGGCCTGGTGGGATAGAAGTTGGGATTACGGGTAAGGCAAAAATATTTTTCTACTAATAAAGACACTCACATTTAGTAACATATATTCGTAAATACATTTGATTAACTGTTTATTAGCCGAACTGACAGTGGTCTGACTGATCCCTGCCACCGTGGACACGGTGTGCTGGAAAGACCTGGTGGCGAAGAAGGTCAGAGCCACTGTCACTTTTACAGCAACTGCGAGAGCGCAGGGGCCACTGGGCTGCGCCTCGGAGGCCACAATACGCGTCACCATGTGGCCACCTTGCGGGACAGATGTAATCTGTTCCTGTGTCGTGAATAGGAGTACAAAATTAAGTAACAATTACATTTAAACACAGCAGTAGGCTAATCCATTCATCATGCTTGTGATCCACCTGCATTCCTGGTCTGTCATCGCCAAATAGCAGAACCTTTGGTGAAATATTCTCTTCCGGTATCTCCTCCTCATTCTCCTTGCAATAATGTACTCCATCTTTTTAGATCACGATAAGAATAAAGATGAAAACAGAGAAATATGGGTTATCACAGGTAAATCCTTAAGACACCGAGTGACTTACTGTGAGCCAAATTACCACTGCACTAGGCGCGCTTCGCCTCTGCCGAGAATAGACTAGGTTGGAGCTGGCGAGCTTTCTGCCCACATTACGCAGTGTTATGGCACGACATTGTCACTGTGCCAAGCTGAATCTGTCGACACCTCACCCTGGTGTGCTGCCACACCCAACTCGGCGCAGCCGGTCTACCAAATGTGCCAAATTGGCTGCGCATGGTGGTGCGCCAGATGAAATAACCACTGCTCAGGGTGGGCCACCCTGCGCTGCGCCAGGAAATTAGAGCCCTTTTTGTTACAAAAGCTGGTCAAATTGCTAAGATGTCTTGACTTAAAATAATGAATGCTTTATCCACTTCAATGGCCTTCAGTGACAACAAAGTCGAGGATACAAAACCCGTGTGTCCCTTCAACTAATATGCAGTTGCCCAACAAATTGTACAAATGATCGTTTTTTTTAAAAAAGTAGGTTCACGAGTATGGCTTGGACCTACTCTTTAGTTAAGTGCCACCTAGTGGGTCACCTCTATTTTATCAACACTGTTGAAGGGGCCACACCAGAAACTGTTTTATGATCATTATTTAACACATGTGCCTACTTAATTAAACAAAAGTAACACATAACCCTTTGCTAAAATAAACTATAGCATCATAAAAATGTGAATCTAAATCAAGTCATTTTGACTTTTTAGTTCATAACTCTAAGTAAGAGGCAGTGTTTGATACTTAAATTCATAATTATGACTTTATCTCATACTTTTGATGTTATATCTCATAATTTTGAATTTCATGATTTTAATTTTTGAATTTCATAATTTGTACTTTTTATCTCACAATTTTGATGTCAGAATCTAGATTTTTGTTCCATCAACACATTTTCATTAGCTTTTTCTTTTTTCTTTTTTAGTGGTGGAAATTTGCTTCAATAAAATACATTGAGCGATTCAATTACAAGATTTATAAAGAAAAAAAAGATACAATTACACTGCACATTTATTGCAAAGAACTAAATGTATTCTAATAACCACAGATTATTAAGGAAATGTTTTGATTTTCTTTATTTTGATGGGAAAATTTGTCTTTTTTTCAATTATGTTTACATTTCTTTATATTTGAAATTAATCTGCCACATTGAGCACCCCTGGGCTAGAATTAAAAACATTCTCAGAAAATGGTCAAATTAGTACGCATCAGTGGATCAACAATGTTCAGTTGATTTGCAGAGTGGAGTAAGGCTAACGCTCATGTTACCAGTGTCAGCATGGCACCTCCTTTTGTTGAACATCCCTATCTGTAATGCTTATTCCCTGCTTTGGTGCTCATATATGTGAGTGTAAACTGACACTGCTTCAATACAACCTAATCTCAAGTTGTTGTTGTTTTCACACTGCACTGTTCCTAAGAAATGCTAGAAGTGCGAGCCACTTGTTACACCTTTTGTGCCCATTGTTTACATCCGGGTCAGGAGGCTTTTAGGCATTGGAGAAGCAGGGAGAACTAGCCAGTATTAATTATGTGTAACAATTAGTTCAACTGACATAAGTCTGGTGCTGGATATTTTGTTATCTGAATTTTATTATTTATTTCTGTGAATCTGCATCACTTGTTATTTGTCAGGAAAGCCTGACACTGTTGACCTGTTGAGAATATTTGATATAATTATTGGGGGAAATGGGTGTTAGTTTCGGGGATAAAAGAGTCTTGTTCCCTGATTAACAAACTCACTTTTGGCACCACAAAGCCATAAAAGCACATAAAACTCAACCTAATTTGTATAAGTAGTTGATTACCCCAAGTTGTTAATTCTAACTTTAATGCGTGGTCTGACTAGACTTAATCATTCAAGCAGCCCTGCAACAGTGAAATGCTTAAGAAAAAAAAGAAAAGAAAAGGAAGTTAATGACAGATTTTGAGTTGGCTAAAATAGAATATAATTTTGCTTTTTCACATTTTTTTTGTCATTTTGTTAAATCAGTTTTTCTTTTTTATCCTCCATTGTATTTTACTTTTCTGTCTTATCATGTGGTTCCTTTGTTAGACATATGCTTTGTACAATTAGGTAGAGGTATTTTAACTGAACAGGTCTAGTTTGACTTTTGCAACAATTCTTGATTTAAAAGGAGTTTGAGGTCCCTATTGTAAACATGGTGTAAAGACTTTTGTCGTGAATCCTGAGGCAGGCATCATTAATACACCCAGCAAATGGTCATACACTCTCGTTTGCGCCCACGGGTATGTTTGTCTGAAAATAATAAGTGGTCAGATGCTGGTGTGTTCCTAACTTAAGAATGCAGAAACTGATGACCCCATAAACCTCCTTGTACCTGGTCTCACATCACATGATACAGAGGTTTTAACTCTCCTTCTTTGAGCTCCCTTGTCTTTGTCCCTTTCCCCTTCTTTTTCTTTGTGGTCATAATATACAGTGACCATGAAAATGCTGAAAAAATTAAGATTTACATCCTTCACATAAAATCTGTTGGACAGGCTGCTGGTGTTTGAGGATGAAGTACCAATAATCTTCTCTGCTCCCTGTATCCTCTCCTCCACCTTGACTCTGCTGACCTTGTGAGCTGAGCTATTTAACCACAGACATCCTCGAGTCCTGCCATTTTTATGTCTCTCCTAACCTTTTAAAAAATGTCCGACTCGGCCAATACCTCGGTTTATAATCTCCATCCATCTCTGTCTGCAGGCGGATGCACCCCCGAAAGACATAATCGGATTTGTGTGGTTTTAAACAGCGAAAATCTGCTGTCATTGGACAACCTGCTGGTAACCAGGTTTAGAGAGGAGGAGCACATTTGTCAAGTGTCAGAGCTGAGCAGCAAACAGCTGATATGGACACGAGTTGTACACTCACTCTGCCGTCTCAGAGGGATTCACTGAGCTGTTAGTACGAGGGGGAAGCTGTCCCATTTTATTCACTGTCAGGCTGGATGGACGGTTAATGGGCTTTTTGAGCTGAAATTTTTAATGTGAGGAGGTCACAGGAATGACCTCTCAGAAGGGTTAAGTGTTGCTGTGTTTATGGACATTCAATGATGATCAAATTCTGCCCAGGTGTAGTCGATATAGATGGATGTCAAACTGAATTAACTACTCCTTGTACTAAAGATGAAAAAACATTAGTCTAACATCCAAGACCAAGATGACGGGTTAGTCTGAGAGGTGTTATTATCAGTAGATTATGTCCTGAACAATTTGTTAGAATGTTTGGTCCATGATACTTCACAAATCTGCAAAAACAAGAATATTTCCAGAACGACTGCTAAACGGCTCTTATTTTGTAGTATTCTAGACCCGGCTGAGCTGATTCTTCTTTTTTAGAAAATGTAGTGGAATTAACGCTAATCTTACTAAGGCTGGCTGACTGCCATTTTGACCGGAATGTGAGAAAGACGTCTGATGCATACTGATAATTTTTAACAAAGTACTATGGCATCTGGGTATTTTTGGCATTCTGCAGATTTCACAAATGTTCACGTACTGCATACTGCATGCTACATTTTGACATAAAAGAATAAGTTCTGCTAGTATAGTATGCAGTTTTAAAAAAGGCCTTTCTTGTTGCTGTTGTTATTACCGCTATGGTAAGGTAGGTAACATCAGCATTGTCACTAGTTAGAGGCTGCATGAGCACAGCCTGGGTCAATCAAAAGTGGCAAAACTATGTCAATGAAGGGTCATGTGGTTGGTTATTTACTTTTTCTGAAGTGTACTGTGAGGTGAGGTTAGGGGTCTCCTCACTGAACGCCTGTCCTTTCATTAGGGCACAAGTACCTTGTGTTTCTGTCCAATTATGTCATTAAGTCAGAGATGTCAGACCAGGCATGAGCATGTCTCTTGTGCATTTCCTGGGCTGAAAACTCTTGTGAATGCACATTTTTCCTGTGGGCCACAAGCCATGTTCATATATTGGCCAAAGCAGGTAGAATGAAACCAGAGAGCCACATCTACCTTATTTCAGAGGATATGGATATCCGCAGCAGAAATATGTCACAGAAAGCTGGTAAATGGTAGATGGACTTGAGCTTATATAGCGGTTTTCTACTCTTTGACTACTCAAAGCAGCTTTACACCACAGGTCACATCTACCCATTCACACCCATTCACTCTTGCATATACTCACTGATGGTTGGAAGTTCTGTCAGTTTTATATCAGTATCAACACATTCACACCCTTTAATGCCCATTTACATGCCACCGACGCAGCAGTGGGAGCAACTTGGGCTCAAGTGTCTTGCCCAAGGACACATCCCCATGTGACCCCCGAGCGGGACTTGAACCTGCAACCTCCAGATTATTGACCAAGCCTGCTATGAGTGGGCCACCGACGCCCTGGTACAACACTTCGATTACACTTCCTTTTATGGCTTATAACGTAAGACCTGAGTTTGACATTTATGTTGAGAAACTCCTGTGTAAATTTATGCTGAAGTGTTTCCTGGTCAGTTTGGGAGATAGCAGGTCTTAAACTTTATACTGAAGCTTAAAATATATGGAGAGACAGGGAGAGACAGGACACTCATGCATTTGCTATGACGGCCCTGTTAGCTGGTACACACATCAGGCTCCTGCGTCTAGTGTTTGAGCCATTGGGATAAAGATAAAGGAAAGTCAGAAGTCTGTGTATGAAGTGCTCTAAATCGTAGTTGTGGTTTTAATTGATATATAATAACAGGAAGTGTCTGTCTATGATGCGTTACACTGTGGCTCTGTGGATCATTTCTGAACCATAATGGTTTGGGTGGTCCAAAGACACAAAAAAGTATTTTACAAGTCTGTGTCCATTTCCATTCAAGAAGGGATATTCCTGCGGCTAATTTTAGATCTGGTTTTTCAGCTTGTTTCATTACATAAGGGTAATAAAAAGAAAAAAAGCCCTGTGTGGGATGATAACCAAAAGGAAGTCTGAATCAGCATTTGATGAACAACTCAAAGACTCAAATGAGAAGAAATATCATTTGATCGGAAATTGATTTCTGTATACACAACCACTATTTATTTAATGCACTATATTTTTAATATTTAAAGAAAAAAGTGCAAGAGATATCAGTAAACAAGAAATACTATTCTGTCCATCAGTTCAGGTTGAGTTCGGCTGCATTTCTCACTGCAAACAAACCACACTAGAATGTAGACGGAGAACCACTTTTCTAGCTGTTTCAGTTCACACGAAATGAACAACACCATCTTGGCAAACTCACTACATTTCTTTGTCACTGCGCTAAGCTAGCTGGAGACAAAAGCACCCTTACTGACTTGCAGTTGTTGTGCAGACTACTCAAGGATAAACTTCAGTCATTTTGTGATCACATTAAGTTGTAAATATTTTGGATACTATGTTACTTTCAGGTCTTTAAACAACACAGGGGCCTATTCTGATGGTATGTGGCATGTTGTCTGAAAGATGTTTGGGCCATATAAGTCTATATTTTACTACACAGATTCTGAGAGCATAACCAGGTTCAGGGTGCAAAGAGGATGAATTTTGTGTCTTGATTATAAATAGGTGTGTTTGAGCATTAAATAGATCAAACCAACTACAGCGTCAGCTCTTATTCCTTTGTATCAGTGTGCACTGGCTGGTGTTTTGGTGTTTACATGGGAGATTTCATAGTTTGGTCTGAAATTAGGCTGTAAATATATAATAGCTCAAATTATTATTTCTTTTCATTGAAGCAGAGCATTGTAAAGAAAAAATCAGACACTTTTGCATGAGTGTAGAAATGACTTATAATTAGTTTTCAGAATCTCAAAATTAAACCAACAGGGTCAGACAGGTTTATGTTTATAGTAGATCTGTTAACTGTACTTTGAATAGCTGTGGCCTGTAAGCATTTGCTCTTTGTCTGTCTCCTCTGACCTCTGTTACATGAGTAAAACACACTGGACAGCCTGTACTAACACCTGTGAGCATAACTATTGGTGACATCCATTTGTTTATATACAAATAGCCCTTTGCTGCATGGAAATATTTGACTTTTATGTGTTTTTCTTTTCTTTTCTTTTTGTTTCCTGGAGTATTACCTGCATGCACAGAAACAGTACACTGAGGAGCGCTTCAAAATAGCACACTGTCTCTCAGCTGTCTGTCCCATTTTAAACTTGAATTGAATTTATCTACAATTGCTCTAATAAATATTCAGTGCCACAGACTTTAGATTTGATACCAAGTTTTAAGTGGTTTAGGTAGAAGTCATTTTCAGCTTTCGCAAGGTAAAAACCAATTCCAGTTAGGAATTGAAAACAGCTAGCTCAGTTGATATCACTGGTCTTTCTGCTTTACAAATCCCTTATCAAATCAAGGATGCCAAGCTCTCATCAGAAGCAGTCGGCATAAACAAGAACAAAGAAGTCAGAGATGTGATAATGGCAGACAGGAAACACAAGTGATTACAACAGTGGCTTAATTGTGTACAAAGTAATTCTTCCTACTCAATGTCCTCTTTGCTTCATTTCATGCAAGGATGGAAACACCAGCAAATTTCTGAAGCATTCATCTATGCAGCACAGCATGAATGGGTTTGATATTGTTGTAATGAAAACCTGTGCAGGTCAATTTCTTTCCACACAGAAAATCCACAGGAAGCGATCAGGAAACAGTTAAAGAGCTGAATCGATAAGCAGAGTATATAATAGCATCGGTACCAATAAAATCTTATCAGTTCCCATCACATTTTGTGTCAGGTTGAAAATAGAGGAGACGCTTTGAGCTTAGCAAAAGAAAGGACCCACAGTCTCTGTTATTTATTGACAAATAGAATCAAAATGATCCAAAGCTAGAAAACAATCCCATTTTGATCAAAAGTTTTATTTCACTCAAAAAGGCTTTTGATAGCAAGACAGGGTGAGTCCTGTCTAGTTTGCATCAGTTTGATTGCATTTTTTGTGATTCAAAAAGTTCTTTTTGCTAACAGCGGGTGGTAGGGACTTCTAATTTTGTTGCTCTGGCATCGAAGAGAAATAATGTAATTAGATTATACTCTAACCTGACACACCAGATGGACAGTTCAATACATTTCAACTGGGGAGGAGGTCATAGAAAGTGTTTGGAACTGGGCAGAACTTTACGTAAGCATACTAGGCAGGTGACTGGATGATTTCTCTGTCAATCCCATTTATCACGGGCCAATCAGATAATGGACTAGGCGGGTGCTACTGCCGTGGAGTAAAGGACAGAACGTGTGCCACTCCGTAAAACAAACTTTCAGTAAAACATGTTAAAGTGGAGTGAAAAATATCCTTTCTATAGAGAAGTTTATAGTGTTGTTGTTTGTTTTTCATTCAATAGAGAAATGGTGTCCAGATCTGATGAAACTGTGACTGAAGCTGTTAGCATCAGTGCTAATCTCTGTATGCTCTTGCTCTTATTAACTCTGTCTGCTCTAAACAACTCTAATTGGACCGTGCTGCTTTGGGCCACTCATGATCACTATAGATTGGAGCTTGACAAGATGCCTGATTACAGACACTAAATCTGACTGATCCAGCTGCACTGCAAGGGTAATTATATTCTGTTCGTAATAAAGATAACATTTTGATGGAACATCATAAAAGTAAGGGTCTCCTTATTTTTAGATTCTGTATCCTCTAGCCTGCAGCGGGTTACTGTCTCCTCTCAGTCTACAGACACTCATTTCAGACGTCTGCGTTGTTTGCTCTGGAAATGAGAAATATGTATCAGATGCGAGCTGATGTCTCATTCATCATCGACTCCTACTGTCTGAGTATCTCCCCTTGAAGACAGACAGATAGATACAGCGGAGAAGGGTGCATGTCTGACACTGTTGTCAAGAGCGGTCATTGTGGACGTGAACGTGTCTCCTTCCTGAAAAGATAAAGCACAAACCTCTCCCTCTCAGTGCTGTAATTGTATTTTGCCTCCATGCTCTGCAGATGTAACTATCAGATCTTATGAGTAATGAAAGCCCTGAAATGAGCCGCTTTCTTTTTAAGGAAACATGTTTACGTCTGCTTGAAAGGAGATTTGTGTGCCTGTGTGTGTCTGCAGAATGGAAACAGTGATCGGTAATCATTTGGAAAGGAGAAATGAGGTGCCTCATCAATCACGCCTGTTCGTTAAAGGTTACGTCGACACATTTTAGAGGGAACGTATTTGGCCTCAGCGCGGGGAATAAAAAAAAGTAATAATCCTTTATCATCAGCTGAGGAGACTTGACATAATTAGGTTTTTCTTTATTATATGAAGCTGATTTGGGCATCATGTCCTTGGGGTTTCAATTTATCGACTGATCATTTAACTTTACACAAGGTTTCCCATTGATCAGCTATATATTGATACTTGATTAATCATGGATGTCATGTTTCCTCCTTTCTAATACAACTCCCTCTCCACACGGTGAAGTTTAGAGGTAGAAATTTCCCTGGGGGCTTTAATAAAGAATCAAACTGAACATTAATAAAGCTGTTTTTTATTGAAAATGCCACATTACTCAGACCTCATTTTAACAAAAGCTCATCTTGGTAATTTAATATTTAACTTCTACTTGAAACAGAACAAGACCTCCTTGAAGAAAGCTCTTGTATTGTAATGAACTTTTGGATAAATATAATCCATCATGACGTCTGCTGCTCTCAAACTCTGAGCTTTAAAATCTGCTGAAATTATTACATTATTGTTCCTTGGACATTTTTCATAGTGGAAAAGTTGCTTTATCAAAAAAAAAAGATTCAGGGTTACTTTCAGTTCCAGCTTACACTTTATGCAGCTTCGTCATCTTAAGCTAAGGAGCTAAGTCAGATAGGGTCAGTGAGCCTGTAAATCAATGCTTCCCCCTATATGATGTGTTCATCATAAAAATGTTACCTGAGCTTTACAAAATGAGTGCAAACCCCCCTGTCTACAGAGTTTTGTGTGTGCGGATGACCAGATGGCTTATCAGTGGACCAGTGGGGGGGTCTGCCCTGGGGTGGGAATAAAGTACAAGTTCCAGTTGAGAATTGGGAAGAACTTCACAAATCACAATCATTTGCCTTTTTTGCTGAACAATCCTCTTGTGTCGTTGTTTTGGTGTATGTCTGCAGCAGCGTTACAGTCCTGGCAGGGATATGCACTACAGCATTTCATTGTTTTCATTGTACCATGCAGTTTTTACAGAAAATGTTTTAAAAAATGAAAACTCTGTGTGGACAGGGCCTTAGTTTCAGGCACTTTGCAAAGCCTTGAAGTCATGCCCTTGCGAGAGGCAGGCAAAGTGAACAACAACATAAAGTTGAGGAAGTAATTCTGGCAGACCAGAGACAGAGGCAGCGTAAAGTTTGGACCAGCCTGGCACGAACTCAAACTGACAGCGCAATGTGCAATACCTGGCAATGTGATAACAAGTACGGAGAGGAACACCAGCATCATGCTGAAAGATTCTGTTGATGCAGCATGACGTTGGGTATCGTGAATTTCATGTGTTCCGCAAGTTTCAGTAAAGGTATTGATTCATAGTAATGATTTGATCAATATGCATAACTGATGGCATTGATATGAACAAAATTGTATTAATTCCCATCCCGGCTTCCTCAACGATGACAAATAAACATACCTGTTGTGTGTAGTACAGCTCACCAGTTCTGTTTATGTACATGGTTCCTTTCCAAGCAAAATTAATTAATTAATAATAACTGAGGATCAATGAGAGCTGGAGGCTTGTTTCTAAACTGCAAATAAAGAAGCATTCATGAGGAGTCACTCCGTTTTGATCAGCTGCTTAACAATGACATTTATGAACACACTTAGTTGAAAGTCACCAGCTGACACGGTAACAAATAAAACTGATGCACCTTTTGAGCGCAGAGGTACATGCTGTGAAAACAGTATTCATATTGTGCTGACGGTGTGTGTTTTATCCATTGGTCATCAGTCTGTTGATTATTGATGGGTAGTTTATTAGTTCTTCCCTCTGAATTGAATCCCTCCAGATCAGGAATATGAGCGCTCTTGTATACCTTGACTGTCTCACTTACACAGATCATGCAGAATTAAATATATTTACAACTACATCCAGAGCACAGCTGGATAAATATATGAGCACTTGCTTTTACCATGAGATTATCTCAACTTTTACATTTTTGGTTCATCAGAGCAGTGACATGGACAGAGAGCCTGAGGGTAAAGTCTGTGCAGTCAAGCTACACAGACGTCCTTTCAATAAATAAAACACCCTTTGGTTTCCCTTATAAAAAGAAACATTAATAAAATTAATTTATTAGTTTTACTTTTGCCCAGTACTGGTCTGAGGCCTGGTGGTTGGGGACCTTTGAGTTAAGGTGTGTTACGATGCAGGTTATGATCAGTTATAATTTGTTATAATACTGACGATATGTTGATGATCCATAAAAACAGTTAAATTCAACAATATTGTTTTCCAAACACATTTTTGTATTCTTATTCAAATGACCAAACAATCAGCTCCAGATATCAGACAAATGGTCATAAAGATGTAAAGGTTTTCGATTTCTGTACGGCAGGAGGAGTGTAGCTACTGTTTCCATCATTATTAACTTCTACTCACCTGTCTTCTTCTTTTGTGTGTGGACGTCATGCTGCTCTGCAAAGACAAAAAGAAAGAGAGGGAGCAGAGGAAGACTTATGGTAAAGGGGCAGGATGAAGGGAGGGGGGTTGAGAGAGTAAAAGAGAAAGAGAGAGTGAAAATCCATATACATGATTTATACCAGCGCCACAGTGCACGGTAGGCAGGAGTTATCTTTTATTTATGAGGGCATCAGCGGCAAAGCGCCCAGATGTTAAGCTGTGTGGGGATCTCATCTCGCCGGCGTCGCTCTCTGGTGATAAAGCTCCAAGGTTTGGCTGTTTGGAGCTCGGGAGGGCGGCATAGGGATACATGGCGGAGTGATGAGGCTTTGTCTTCTCTGACATGAAGCTCTCAGCTGGATGGTTGTTTGACTGACAACAATGGAGGTTAATACATGTCCCTTTGAACATGGTCATTTTTTATTCAATATTAATTTTTAAAAAAAATTTCTCTGTTAAATTTTGTCAGTCATACTCAATAGTACATCTCCACCATTATTTCTATGTTTATCAACAAGTCTTTTCTTTTAAAAGAACAAGTATAAGATGATTAAGTATAATATAATATCAAAAGAATTTTAAAACAAAATCAGATAAGAAATCTTTTGGCATCGATGTTCGGTGAATCTGAAGGTAAAAATGGTGAATGTTTACAGACTGTTTTTCTTCTACTGGACAAATAAAGTAGCTCAATATTTTAGTGCCAGAAGTTAGGACCTCGTCCATGTTCTCCAAAGCAGCAGGTCTGACTATCAGCCATGATGTCATATCCAGTGAAGATGCACCAACCATGAGCTATCGTAATGTGAAATGTTGGTATATAGATACAGTTGTTAAAGTATCTTCAGCTGACCAGTCGAATCACCCAGCAATAGATAATATCATGTTGAGATATGATGAATTAAACTTAATTACACTTATCATATCACTTAAAGTATCATAATTAGTATCCCTGAAACAAACTAAGGTTATTTAGGAGAGCTGTTCTGATACACAATCGACCCAGGAACCGTCTCAGGGTGACGAGTTAACCCATCACACTGCTCTAGTAGTATAATCAGCAGTAGCAGTAATACTGATTGCATTACATCTACCAGGCAACCAGACTGATGACAAAGTTCTTCTTCATAATAATGTTTTAAGATTCACAGAGTCCCTTTATATGCACAGGAGCAACATCACATGAAAATATCAACAGGTGAACATTACTAAGCGTCTCTATGTCAGATCATCACAGGACTCAGCATGGACTCTTCAAAAAACTTCAGTTCACAGAATCTAGTCCAGCTCATTGAAGCAGGAGAATTGCCCATTTTCAGAGCTGCCCTAAACTTTTCTGTGTCACTGACAGTTTGTCTGTGAACACTTCTGGTGTTACATTTTAATAAGTTACTATGCTATCTGGTGTCCTCTGTGGGCTGTAGACAAGAGCAAGCTTCATGCACTGAGTTTGTTTACACTTTTGTTACCATTGTGAAGCGTGTCACATATTGATAAATATGC
This sequence comes from Cetoscarus ocellatus, assembly GCA_037902135.1. Taxonomy (NCBI): domain Eukaryota; kingdom Metazoa; phylum Chordata; class Actinopteri; order Labriformes; family Labridae; genus Cetoscarus; species Cetoscarus ocellatus. Next base: position 1,103,952 of record JBAMNC010000142.1, read on the forward strand.
TCACATGTATATATGTATGTATAATCTTGCATTAGATGCTTGTTCTCAGTGATTAACATTATTATACCATCATTTTCAGGTAGTGTAGCCTGTTGGCCTCTGTCCTATAATACACAGAGCAATGTGTAGTCAAAACAACACTGACTGTGCCTTTTGTGTGACTTAGGATGGTGCTGATACAACGGCCTGGACTCTCCTGCCCTTTTCAAATACAGCTGTGTGAGCATGAAATGATCCAAGACAAATATGCAGTTTGTAGGTAACACCACTTATCAACCAGCCAACACTTGACATGCTTGGCTTGTCAAAGCTGCCTCCTCGATCTGAGGCAATACCTCAATGATCGGGATCTTTTCCTAATTTTTGATTATAACTTAGCTAAGAATATCAGAAATGCCTTGGCTGAGGTTTGTGCTTTTCTAGTTTACCTATACACCAATGTAAAAGATCAAAAGACACCTGGTTAAATGGTATACATGCTCTGAGTAAATCAGATTATTTGGCATATAGAGCTGTTTAAGCCATCAAGTGACGACCCTGATGGATGTAAGCTTTGTTAGATTGTGTGTCTCTTGACAAAAGTTGAAAGCACAAACTTTTCTATGAGGCTAAACAATAAGCCTCAGTTCTCTGCTGCCATTTATCAACAATAAACTGAAGAAAAGAATAAAACCCCCAAAGTGCTGATGGAGTCATTTTTCTCTGGACCAGCTCATGTTCTTTTCTTTCATTATTTATCCGAGGAGGAGAAGACACTTGTTGTTTTCTCATCTGTCAACAGCTCATCAAAGAGGCGCTGAGGATTCATTATGGAAATGAAGCCCCTCATTGTCAACCTTTTGCAAATCAGATGCAAAAATCTCCACGCTGAGCATCATCATCACCATCAATCTAACCTCACATTAACGCGGCCAGGATGCGAAAAACACGCCTCCAGTGCTAATAGTGCTAATAAAGACGGCTGCTAATGTTGTTCTGGAGTCACTGGAGGGTGGAGGCTGCAGCTCACTCCCTACATGTTTACTCTAAAGTGAGTTTTCTTTCCACAACATGCCAGCGTCAGTGACAAATGCCTAACAGCCACGGGGCCGTGTGCAGAGAGATTTGTGAAGTGTAACAGGAAGGGAAAGGTTACGCTGTGACCGGGTCACACAAAGCCTGCAGCCACGCAGCAGGTGCTGATGTGTGTTGGTTTAACTGTGGCTTCTTTACGGCGCAGACAGCTTTTTCCTGGCAGGATAAACACTTTTCAAGCATCATATAAGCAGAGTGAGTTCAGGTTTTGAAGAGGTTCAAGTAGTTTAAACTCTAAAGCTGCTGTCAGGGTGTCTGAATGTGTTTAAAGTGTCTACTGGAGTCAGCCTGATCCCAAATTAGAGGCACAGAGGATATTTTTCAAACCAGGTGAAGTGAGAGCTCTTATACTGGCCTACAATAAGGCGATACAGAAACAATCATATTTTTAATTCACACTGAAGGCTTTAGGTTGCATCTTCTCTTTTCTGGGTCCAATTATGATGATATAACATCATAAGTGTACATGCACAGTGCTTAACAAATTTATTAGACCACCACCCAACGTAAGATTTATACCGCAGCTGCTCTAAATTAACAGCATTAGTAATTACAAAATCATTATTTATGTTTCTGTAATGGTTAATGCACATTATTAGGAAGCTCTTTAAATGAAATAACATTTTTAATGCTAAAATATGATTATTATTGATATCCATGATTTTTCAAGTTTAATATTTTACAAAAAACAAAATAGATCATTAGTAATGCTCAATATTATTTCTTGATTAAGATGTGAATTTCCTGAGCAGAAAAGTTAGTTTTAGTGGTTGAATGTTATGCTTGATTAATATCTTCCTTCTCAGAGAAGCCCAGTGAAATTTGGGTATATAAAGATGAATTTAGTTTGAAATTCATGTCCAATAACGACAGCATTTTCAGATTTAAACATGTTTTCATGACAGGTGGTCTAATAAATTTATTAAGTGCTGTAATTGGAATCTTTTTTTGTCTTTCAAATCCTCCTGACCTGAATAGGCAATATATTAATGTCTGAAGCTACACTGATGTGTATTTACATTTAAAAAACTAAATTTGATGTAAAGTTAAACATGTTCATATAACATGTATTATTGTGTAATCTAATATTCAAGGTAAAAAATGTAAAATGTAAAGATAATAGTGATTAATTTTAATCACTATTATCTTTTAGCTCAAATTAAAAAATGAAAACATACCCAACCGGCACATTATTACTAAACCAAACAGTTGTATAAAACTATATTAGCCTACTTAAGCAGTGGTTCCTGACCTTTTTTCCTTAGAGCCCAAAAAAGAGTCAAGACAAGCTCTGGTAGAATTTAAATGAGGCTCTTGTTTAATTGTGCCATACAAAATGACTTCTTGTAGAGGATCAAGGGGATTCCTTGGTGTTTTTGCGGCCAGCTTCGAGTGGACACTTGAGGAACTGCAGTCATTTGTCATTTATGCAATGCCTTTCTTTTTCAAGGCAATTTGTCACTTCCCTTGTGTTGTTCAACACAGTCCCCTCTGGTCGAAAACAGTGGCTCCCAGAACTTTTTGTACCTTGGCATGGTTTTATGTAAGACAATGTAATCATGATCTATTTATCAATTCGCACACACTTTCACAACTTCCAAGCATTTGAAAAAAGGCCCCTTCAACTAACTTTGAGGAACACAAATGGCTGAAAGTCACCAGTTGACAAGGTAACAAATTAAACTGCTACACTGTTCTACTGAGGGGGAAAATGCATGCATGCAGCGCTGACAGTGTGAATTTCCTTTGGTCGGCTGATCTGATTGTTTCTATAGATCACTGATGAGAAAACTAAAAGTCCCCCTGGTCTAAAAGATTCTGAAGTCTACACTCAATGGAATATAACACAGACCAATCCCCAGTGGAAATTTCTGACCCTTTATAAACTAGTTAAAACAGCTTTTCACTGAAAACTCATGTCTATGTGTATCTCTTTAAATGCAAGTTAGTTGCTTCTCATCATGCCTGTCTCTCCCTGGGGCTGAACCAACATGAGCACAGCAGTGTGCTTCCATGGCTCTGAGTGGAGATGTATTTGTGGAGGTACCTGGTAATGGGCAAGTATGACTATAACGATTGATCTGGTGTCACAGTGAGCCCAGATTCTGAACAGACCATCAGATAACATTCCATATTTCTTATTGTGCGCACGTTTTAGCTAAAATGTGCGCACGATTTTTATTTTTATTTCTCCGTGGCACCTAAGGGGCTCCGTACAAAATAAACGTACAAATGTACTTAAAGTACTATTTTTCTTTTATGACTCTACTTTAAACACCAAAGTCTACTACCTGATGTGATTCCATATTAAGATGATATAACGAAAAGAAACCAGACTATATGAAATAAACATAAGCTTCTTGGTTGTGTCTGTGTCTGCTCCCTCCACCTCTGCTCCATTAGCTCAATTGAAGCGGTGGGTTACAGTAAGCGTCTAGGCATTAACAGGACACTACTTGGCTCCTGCATCAGGTGCTAACACTACAAAACACATTTGGTTTCAGTGCTGAGCTTAATGGCTGAATGGCTCTTTTACATTTAGCAATCAAAGTAAATGGAAAAGGTTTTTGTTCTGCACCAATGACTTTGGGATTTTAATCTACTTTAAAGAGATCAGAAGACGAGCGAAGGATTCCCCAAACATTTTCTGCTCGAGTAAGCGGGGGCGTCCCAACACTTCATGTTTGATAAGAGAAATTTAGATAGCTTCTCAGCAGCTTTACACTGCCAATGATTAAAGGTTTTTTATCTCAGTGATCGTCTTCTCTTCTGTCTGCTATGAAGGCGTTTTTGTCTGTGTGTGCATGTTTAGCTGTGGCAGTGTGTGTGTGTTTATCGTAGCTCTGTGGATGCAGACAGACAAAGAGCCACTCCCTCCCTCCGGCTGAAGGCTGTTTGTGTGGATGCAGGTTGAAACAGCGATTGTGTCTCTTAAAAATGAAGCAATATTCCTCAGCACAGGGGATGCAGGGTAATATATGACACTTTATTGTTTGTCTACCATCAGGGGACTCTTTTAATATCAGGATCTGTTTCATATCGTTTTATTTCTGGTCTAAATTAACATCACGTGTCTCCCAGGATGACTGAACATGAATGACTTCTTAGTAGCACGCAGCTTTGATTTAGGATAACTATATTGTTCTTTTATAAACAAATACTGTCAAATATTCTTCCATTTAATGTCTGTAGTATAAAGTAACCATTGGAGGAAATCAGGCAACAAGGGATGCAAGTTATAACTGACACAACAATGACACTGGAAGATCCACCTTAAAAACTTTGTTACTGCCCGTCTCTTTAAGTAGCCCTGTAATTGGCTGACGACTGGTTCAGGGTGTACCCTTCCTCTCACCGAATGACAGCTGGGATGGACACCAGCCCCCCTGTGACCCTGAAATGGATAAGCGATATAGAAAATGAATGACTAAATTGAAAGTTTGTTACGATATCGGCAGGTATAAAAAATGTCTGCCAGTATTTGTGGCTAATATTTTTGCCATACCATACTGAGTGGCCAATTATCCAAATATTGGCTGTAATAACAGAAAATCTAATGAATAAACTATTATGCTAGACTTTTATAGGGTACTTTTAAAATTAATGTATTTCTAATGAACTTGATATTCAAAGGAATTCAGTATTTTTGATTTCATCATGGAATTTCTACCATTAAAAACAACACATAATCATTTATGTCTGAATCCCGATGCAGATCCAGGAACTTTTTTAAAGGTTTTGTCAACATTGTGAGATAGGGCAGTTTCCCATATTTTCGCTATAACTCATTAAGTTCTCAAAGTTTTGATGTCTTTTTCTGGGAATGTGACACCTGTGACATGTCACACATACGTAGTGAACTGAATCTGCTTGTGGACCCAAGGTTTTTTTCCAAGGATTTGACAATAACTCTCCTGACAATGTTGAAAAAGCCTTGACGGGGGTTTGTACTCTTGGAGCACTTCTAGTTTCCTGTCTTTCTAAAAAAAAAATAGACTTTTGTATTAAGAGGAGCAGGTGTGCTAGAAGCTTGGTGTTAATTACAGAAATGAAGAGCATTTATGAGTGTGGTATCAGTAAGGATGAGCTCTGAAATATTGGCATATCAGATATTTACATTATTTCTGTATTGTGCATCACATTATTCAACCCCCAGCGTCTGTCAAGTTTACTGTCTGCATCGGCCATTTTAGAAGTAAATGTCCACTTACAAAACAATTTAAAAACACATTGTTTCTGCCCCAACCTTTAGAGCCCAGTGGTAAGAAGTTTATTGTGACTCCCCGCTCTCTCCCGTGATGGTAGTTCCCTGAAATGTCTCATTGTCTTGCTCCCCAAATAATAATAAATAACTGGTTGACCCATCTCTCTCCAGTTTTTGTCCTATTATATACATATAAAATTATACATAATACGACAATGTGTCTTTGAGATACCTAGCACTTTAACTTTAGAATACATATTTGTCACTTTTAGATTTGAAGAGTGTACTTGTACTTAAAACAAAGTTTTATCAGAATAACTGGACTTTTACTTGAGTGTAATATTTTTGTACTCTCTAAAAATCTTTAACAGACTAAAATATGTAAAAAGGGTTAAAACAGCAATGTTAGATGTGCAGGACTCAAGTACAGTCCAATCCTCTTTATGTAGCACACTTTAAAAAACAATTAAGTTTACCAAAATGCAGCACAGTGATCACCAATCAGACACAAAATAAAATAAAATGAAATTGTTTAAAATAAATAAAAACACATCACCACACTAGAAGGTGTTGAAATGAAAGCCAAATTAAAAGAGGAAATTAAAGGAAATTTACTGAATTGTTGAGTAACTTCTGGGAGTCCTTGTTGTTGCCAAGCAACCTCTCAGTAATCACATGTCTCTGAGAGATTTATTTCTTATTCATAAAAGTGATTTATAAATATTAAACTGAATGATAATGGTGTTCAGTTTCAGTGGACAAATACCATTTTCATTAAATTATTCAGCATTTCATTTTAGCTGAATAAACAGCTCAATATATGAGTTAAAACCAAAGGCATGAAAACACCATTTTTCCCCTCTGTTTCTCCACTTCTAAAGACAAATCATACAAACAGTGGGACAATACTTGAGCATGGGACATAACATCGATATAAACAGAAAGATTTTTTATATTAAGATGCAGATAGCTCAAACTGTACACACACCGCTGTCATCAGACATCCCATCAGTCTGCGTGGGACCCTGCAGACACTCATTATCATAATGTCCCCGGGCTGAGCCCCCCCACCCCAGAGGCCAACAGGGTCTCCATTTCAGTGGTCTAATAATGGAAAGAGCCCTCAGCAGACCTGCAGGTTTAGCCTGCTTATCGCTGAGCCATTAGGAATATTGTGAGGAAGTGTGATACACACATGTGTGTTTGTGTGTGTACGTAAAAGCATGGACAGATGTATTATGGGAATAATCCATTGGCAGTTAATGGGATTTCAGTTGGAGCTCATGTTGTTGACAGTTTACTGAAGCCGCCTACCTCAGTGTGAATTATTAAACAGCTGTGAATTCATATTAGGGGCTGAGACTGTGGAGCAGGAAAGACAAAGAGCTACACACACACACACACACACACACATCCACACACACAAAGCACTGAACACTAGGGCCAGGACATTTGTGTCACTCCTGATGAGATTTTATCATGATCCCGGTGTGCTGATATAATTTATGAAGCAACTCTGTAAGGCCGGAGAAATACTTGCTGTTAACTAAACAGACAAGGATTCATTCTAACCCTGTGTTAGTGAGGGCCCGTTATGTGGGGTGTGCGTGCTCTCCCTGTACATGCATGGGTTCTCTCTGGGCACCCTGGCTTCTTCCCACTGACCAAAAATCACAGTTGTTAGGTTAATTGGTTACTCTAGACCAGTGATTCCTGACTTTTTTTTTCTCTGAGCTCCCCTTAGTTTTACCAAAGAATAGGTAAGCCCCCCTGGGACCTACATGGAAAAAAACAACATTTTACTGAGTGAAATAAACGCCAACTTGAGAAGTTTTCACTAATACAATCAGATAAAACTGGTTTACAAACACATTCTTGTCCAAAATACCTTTCAAGAAAGAATCTCCTTGCAGTTACATTTTTGTTTTTGTACACTTATGTTAACCATATTTGACCACCTGAAAGCTGACAGTGCCTCGTGCTCCCCCTGAGACCCTTTTGTGCCCTTCCTGGGGGGACCTGGACCCCAGATTGAGAACCAAGACTCTAGATTGCCTTTAGGTGTGGGTGAGTTGTTTTTTTCTCTATGTGGCCCTGCAATTGGCTGGCGACCGGTCCCGGGTGTCCCTCAGCTCTCACCTGGCATCACCTGGGGATGGCTCCTGTCTCCTGTGACCCCGAAAGGGACAAGCGGTATAGATAATGGACGGATGGATAGTCTTTGGACTGATTATTCTGCATTACATGAGCGTTGGTGCTTCCTCAATGCTCATGACCATGTGATCATGCAATCTGGTCAATATCTGTTTGTGTTTCCTGATGTGACCTTTGATTCATAACTTTGGAGAGACAAGACTTTGAGTAAACAAGCTGTATATCTTTTTTTAGTTGTTGCTCTTGGCTCTCTCAGCTGCAAATGGATGCAGTGTCATAATGATCAGTCCAAGAACAAGTTACTAATCTCATACTTATCCAATAACCATTCACAATATTTTAATAAACTGTTTTTTGTCCCAATTCTATTAAACAAATGCACACCTAACAAATAAGAGGGACAGCCTCTGTTTTGCTCGATTTGTTTTCTTAAAATTATAAATAGGAGACGTGAAATGCTTAACAAGCTTAAAAGAAAAGTATCATCATCCCCTTAAAGCCAGGCTGCCCACACACACACCTCCACACACACACAAATATAATACCAACGGTACAGAGGAAAGAGCACTTCCCAAGTCGCAGGGAGCCTTAATTTAATTTCTCGCTGTTTGCTGTGAGATGAGACAAGGTCATTTGAATTTTAGTCTTTTTTAAGCTGCTTCTCAGCCCACCAGCGGAGCACACACACACACACACACACAGACTCACAGGACGAGGGAGGAGAGGCTTAAATCCTAAAGAAGGATGTTGTGTTGTGTGTTTGTTAGGACTTGTGGAGTTTGTCTGCACCCATGTGTTTGTCTGTTTCATTAAAAAAAAACAGAAGGTTACAGTGGCTGCATGCTGAGTGTTTCCATATCCTGCCACATGAACACGAGCATCGCAGACAGAACTATTAAAGGCCAAGGTGCGCCCTCAACCGAGCTGTCTGTCAGCATGATTGGTCGGCTGTTTGTAATCGATGGCGCCCAGCCCAGCCTCCTAAATCCATACAGAGGGTTTGGAAAGATGAGATGGCAGGGGGAACATAGGCGGCAAGAAAACTGTCACACACACACACACACACATGCGGATGCTCCTTGTTTAAATGGCTCCCCGTTGTTTAAGACCCCATCGATCAGTGTGTGAGCGTGTGGCATTTTGACTTAAACCGTGCATGGATAATGGGCTTGGCAGCCACTGTACAGATAGTGGGACAGCAGCCCAAGGAGCGAGCAGAGGAAGGGGGGCTCATTAATCCAGGAGCATGCCGTGACACTGCCAACAGACTGCAGCTGGATCGGGGAGCATCTGGAGAAACTCCCCCTGATCTGCGACCCGCCCGCCCCTCTTTGGAGCAGCGGCCTGGCCTGGTGTAGTGCAGCTTGCTGCCAGAGCAGATGGTAGATTGGGTGGGTACAGGGTGGGCTGGAGATGTGCATGGGCAGTGATGTGGCTGATGGAGGCACACGGACATGCTTTGGCACGCAGTGGGCCCGCTGGTCAAATTTACTTAGACAGAGGGTGTAATGTAGGAGTCATGGTGTTGCATGTAAAGGGCTGGACATGGGGAGGCTTTGGGGTTGGTAACCTGGACTTAGACTACACACAATCAGCCGTAAATTCATTTAACCCTCTGTTGCTCAGCAAACACAAGTGAATCTATCTGTAGGACATGGACCAGCTTTTTCATTCCTTTCATCCTCTCATTTGATGAAGACAATCCCCACAAAATGCACTCTGGATGCCTCCAAAACTCACCAAAATTTTAGAAAAACACCAAGGTGAGTGGTCCACTGGGTTAGGCATGTAATGATGATATGAAGCATCAGGTTCTCTGCAGAAAAGGTAAAGCAAAAGCTGGCAAATGAATGTCCAGATTATAAACACACTGTAGTTACCATAAAAAAGGGCGTTGTTTTAGTGAAAATATAAGGCTCTTCCACAAAGTTAGAAATTATTTTTTTAACAAGATGTGTTAATGCATTTTGACTTGGTAGAGTCTTCATCAGGGCTTGAATTACAATGCAAGTCACAGGTGTTTAAATTGTTAAATAAAGTTTAAATTTGGGTGTCATGTGACCAATAACATGACACTTGCATTGTTAATAATGTCCTGATGAAGACATAGGCTACGTCCAAATGCAGGCAGGTATTTTTTATAAACTGAGGTTACCTCCTCTGCTTTTAAAAATATCTGTGTCCACACAAAAATGCAAAAACACATGAATACACTGTTACACTGTTTGCCTTGTAACTATGTCTGTGAATTGCAAATTTTTGCGACTTCTATGCAAAAGCAGTTTTATTTTCATATATGATCCTGCCAACTTAGTCTGCTATGTTCTGCTTCTTCTATATGGGTCAACTTAATTGGAGTTTTGCTGTGTTCACTGTGTGCCTGTTTCCATTTGTTGTCTTAATATCAGGATTATACTGTCCTACAGACGTTAGACTTTAGACCAAATTTTAGGCGGTCTGAGGTGCAGTCCTTTTCTCCTTTCTCAAGATAAGAATGCACCAGTTTTGAGTCTGACCACTACTCATTTTAAGACAAACATCCCTAGCACTGATGGGAGTGCATGTTTATTTGCCTTTCAAACCTTTCATGTTTTGGGCGTAAAAATGCAAACTGCATCAGTTGGTACTCTGGAAAGACATCTGCACTGCACAAGACATCTCTTGGTCTCTCACTATAGAAAGCTTTGTCTACCACTTTCAAGTTAAAAAGTTAAGCACATTTTCCTTATAATACTACCTTCCTTGAGTCACGAAGTCGAGAATATCTCAGAAGCACAACCAAAATCTTATGGTGGCCTGCTGATAATGGCGGCAGTGTAGATCAGTCCATAAGGGCTTGGGCTGGGGACTAAGGGTGGCCGGTTTAAGTCCCAATCAAAACATACTCAGAAGTTGGTTTGGTAACTGGGGAGATGCAACCTGACTCTCTTGGGCACTGCTGTTGGTTATGGGAGTTGGTAACAATGCTGAAAAGGGTTGGTATCCCCTACTTTCAGAGCCTCAGGGCATGGGGTTTTTCCCCTTGTGCCCTTAAACTTCATTGCATGCAAATGCCTATGAATGAAGAAGGATAAAAGTTGCTGGTTGTGCAGACGAGTCGTCAGGAATGATGAATGGCGAAGGCCGACCAGGCATGTGCTCCAAGATTTGACCTGACCTGAAGTTAAAACATAATTCAAATATGTAATTTATTGTGATGTTTGTAAATATGTCAGGGAATAAATTGTGGTTTTATGACTCCATAAGCTTACTCATGAAGAAGTGAGCTTGCCCAACCTCTCTAATGGACATGATTTTCTTTCTTCAGGTTTTTTTTCATTCGCTCCTGCCCTGCCCTGTGATAATGAGGTCTTTAAAGACAACTGACTCATGAAATTTTGGCAAAGTTCAATTTAGCCTAGCATCAGCCTGTATTTATCACAGTATAAATGACTGAGCTGAGATTGTTTGGCTCTAACTGAAGTTCCATGTCGGGCAGTCATTGGCCGGTCATTCACAGTCAGCAGCTTTACAGATGGTTTGATGGTGATATTTAGTTCACACATTCATCACACTCTGCTGTCCAGATCTCAGAGTGCATGTCTGCATATTCAGTTCGCCTTTGCCATCCAATCAATGATGGCACGTTCTCATCTGAAGCATCAGTGCTGCCGCTCTTCTGTCCTGCAAAATGACACCATTAATACAGCCTAAACACACACTCAGTGGTGTCCAAACTCAGACATCAATACACTAATCACACTCCCAGTCCAGGCCAAACAGCACATCGATGAGCCACAATCCCAAATGTCAGTGCTAATGAATGTAAAATATATTCAGCAAACCTACACACACAAGTTCAACAGAGCAGGGAGATGTGCCGTCCTGCAACAGGATTCAGTTTGACAGCAGTCCTCACCAGTAAAGGATACGTTGTGCTCCATGGTGCAGTTGTGTCTACCACTTACTTCTCTACAGGAATCTCTGCAGAGTCAGACAATGTAATTTTTAGGTGTTTCTAAATTTGCCAGTCACTGTGTTGACTTAGGGAATATTTTAGTGTTTTAGGCAACAGAATCCCATCCTAATGTCCACACATTAGTTTCCTTCAGTGAGAGTAGAGTTGTCAGGCAACTATAATAGTTTACTATACTATAGGTGAAGTTTATTAGATGTATGGACTCATGGCCATGGTTTCATTGTAGTTTGAACACCAGTTAAAATTCTAGGTGGTTTTCTCACCTACAGCTTGGTTGCTTTGTTGCAATTCAAAAACAACCGAAAAAAATCATACAAATTTGCATGTTTCATAGTTTCATGTTCCCACGGCAGAATGTTGAAGCAGGCTAAATAACACACAAAGGCAAGGATAGCTTTATGTCATTACATCACAGCCTGCCCTGCTGATTGCAAGCATTGCTATAACTACAAGCACACTGCATAGAGTGGTGCAGAGATGGCATGTTTTTGTAGGTCAGCATGGAAGTTGGCATCGCGCTGGTTGCCTTGATTGCAAGCCCATTAAAAGCCTATGGGAATTTTCACCGTGTTTTGGATCATTGCTGATAACGACCTCTGCAGTAAACAGAAAATTATGAAACTTCCATGTTCTGTTCTCTGTGATAATCTAAACAAACTAACATACTTCCCATGGTGTTTAAAGCTTAAACCTAATTGGTGAGAGTGAAAAGTTACTAGTATTTGTTTATTTAAAAGATCCCCATTAGTTGCCACCAAGGCAGCAACTAGTCTTTCCTGGGGTCCATACATACTGCAGCCATACATAACAGGATGTTAAAAACACAGCAAATACTTTACTATCATGCAACCTTACTCCGCCCAACAGCAGAAATTTCAGTGAGTATGATTCAAAGATGTCAAAGACACATGAACATCTGCACAGATTTAATGAGAGACAAAGAAGCCTAGCTTCAGCCTAAAAATATGTACTAAACTACTAAGGAAATTCAACTTAGAAGCAACTACAGTAATTTCAATGTAAAACATTTTATTGTAACCTCTTGTATGAGAGTTTCCCCATGATCGAGTCACCTACTCAAGTTGATCCTCATGGTTGTAGCAATAGTGAATGAATAAATGTTTATTGAATAACAAAAAGAAATACCTTTGTTTTAAACACACAACAGAGCTTTAACACACACAAGTAGACAACATCAGATGCATTTTATTATTTCCCATTAAACATTAAATCTCATGTGCGTGTGTTCACCACAAACCTTATTCCAGGCATTTATCTTAAGCTGGTATTCTAAATCCCATTTACTTTGAGAGGTTGGGAACCAAAAGTTCTAAATCCAAACTCATTTCTTCATTTTTGGACTCATTCCTGCCCCACTCAATTATGGGAAGGAAGTTAGGAGGCTAAGCTAACAACAAAACTGTTTTTGTTTGACAAAGCAGGTCAGATGTCATATTATTGACATCTTCTTTGACAGCATATTTATTGATGGGTCATACTTAATGATATAAATGTAATCAAACTCAGTATGTGAAGAGCAGGGTCTTTTAACACTTGCAGTTGTTTGCAGCACACCATAGAGGACACCAGATAATTTGGCAACTAATTAGACTGTAACACATAGAAGTGTCCTCAGAGAAACTGTCACTGATGCAGAGATGTAGAGAGCAGATTTGAAAAAAGGATAAACTCTCCTGCTTGAATGAGCTGGACTGAGTTCCAGGAATCTATACAAGTTTTCTAATCAGTCAGTGTTGTCAGATCCTGGGATGATCTACATCAACCTGTTTTTAATATGCACTGAAACGTGCTCATGAAGGATTACTGCTGATTATAAGAACGCTCAATAGGGATGTTCAAGGGATGTTTTGGTAATAAGTTTGTGGGGATGTATTAAGTTCAAATTGTTTGTAAATAATTTAGCCATGGAGATTCTGTTCAACCCTGCTCTTATATCGAGAGATGCTGGCACAGAAACTGGGTCAAACATTGCAGCAGATGGGGCCAAGAACTCTTCTCAATTTAGTGAATTTTAGGTAAAAAATCTTTTAACATATATTTAGCATTTGGGTGATTGTACACAGCAATGGACTGATTAATGGATTTGATTAAAAAGAAGAAGAAAAGTATGACATTGATCTACTCCTTTGTAAAGTGTCTAGAGATAATGTTTGTCATAAATTGGTGCTATACAAATAAATATTACTTTATTGATTAATTGATTTTACTTTTTCCACTATCAAGCCCATTTGTTTTGGAGCTAGGTTGCTCCAGCTGGAAGGGCACATAGGCAATGCAGTGTACTGAAGTAGTAAGTAATCATACCAACTCCTCTTTCTAAGGTTGACAGATTTAAACGTTTGTGATTTCTGAGAAGATGACCTGAAAAGCTTGTGCTGCAGCTCCATAGAGGGGTCATTGGTGGTCTCCTCCTTCCCAAGCCCCCTTTCCCCTCTGCACCAATCAGCTGACTGAAATTATGATTTTGTTATTGCCATGGAAATTATGACAGTCAACCTGCTCTCTACATTCAGCAGTTTTCCCTGTGTTTATGGGAAAGCAGTATTATTCTCAGCACCATACAAACAGTCGCAGATCTGTGTTGTCTTTTCCAATTACACAGCTTGTTTTCTGCACATACACAGTCTCAGCACATCAACTATCATTAACCAAGACAGACTCTAAATTGCGCAGCTTAATTTGACCAAAACTGAAGGAGGAGAAAATTGTTAATGACAGTGAACGCAGCACCAGAGACTGAGCATGCTCACAGTCATAGTTTGTGTACCAGTGTGTGATTACTGAACATCTTAAAGTGATCAGAGTAATCTTCACTGAATATGGCTCAGCTCATGTAAACTTCAGACAGCCTCACTCTAATTAACCCACAGAATCATTTGAACAGGAGTGAGCATGGGCGTGCTGGACCAGAGCTAGCGAAGAGAAACCATATCGCGGTCTCATCGCTGGGACCTGGACTGCTGAAGGAGACATCTGATAGGCTGACTGTTCCCCCCACTGTGCGTCTGAGTCTGTGCTCTATTGTATCAGCTCAGCAGGGGATTGTGGAGGAGAGACACTGATGGTCTCATAGCTGCTTTTTAGTGCATGCTAATGGATAATTAGGCATTTCATGACTAAAGCTGCACGCTTGTTCTCATTACATGCTACTCAGTACTCCCAGAGTGCCACAGCATAGTAGGGAAAATGAGCGGAAGAGGGCCTGCCTCGGCTTTTAGGCCCACACTGTCAATGCTGTTTAATTGTTTCTTAGGTCATCAGCATTGGGGCTGCTCCTTAGAAGTTGTCGTAGTACTACCTAGCTGCAGTATGGTAAACTTGTGGACCAACTGTTAGCTTGTTCAGCAGTGCTTGTTTTTTTTTTGACAAGGGAAGGATGGAAAACAGCGTCCCCAGGTTTTTTGTTTCCTGCTTGGATACTTAATTCTCTAATTTGAAGAATTTAACCAAAATCTCCTGCTTTCCACAGTACCAGACTTCAATAAAAGCTGACTAAAGCCCTGGATTAAGCATTTTTGGATTATAATCACTAACTGTTTAAGGCCGTAACTACCCCAAAATGGTGGCATAGCCTTGGACAGAGGTTTCGCTATGCAACAATGACCTTGATATGGCGAAATGTTCCTGTTTTGGCAATGGCTTTTTTTTTTTAATTTAACTAGATGTTGATGTTATAGTCTAACTTGTGACCGTGTTATTTAGAGCTAGCAGGCACTCTTCACAAACATCACCTTGGTAAGATAGCAGATTGGGAGATATCTCATGAGCTATATCAGCTACTATAATGAAAAAGCATCCATGACTTCTCTTTTAAGATTCAGCATCTGTTGTAACTACAGAAATCACAGACACAAGAAGCCATGGGTTGCCAGGTAACAGTTAAGAGCATTGGATTGTTGCTGTGAACAGCCTCCTGCTGTGGACCTGTAAACCTTCAGTAACTACAAATGCTAATATTTAGTCTTTTATTTATTTATTTTAAATTTATTGTCACAGTTTTAATTTAATTTTAATTTTAGTTTTAATAACCAGTCCATTGAAATTCATGGTAGTTCCTGCAAATACCCATATTACCAACATAGACGACCTGTTTCAAGAGGGAAAACAGATAATTGGGAAAGAGGAAATAGTCAGGATTGATTCATGGTAACAAGAGGCGAAATTGTGGTCCTGCCCATGAAACCTGTCTTAGGCTATACACTTGCCATTTTTATGCCAGATTTTTTTTTAACCCAAATTGGCCCCCTCATTGTCGGTGGGACTTGATTCCAGCCTTGCCACAACCAATTATTAATCCAAACACTCTTCAAGTGTCAACGGTACAGTTGCTCACGATTAGGTTTTAGCCTCTCAGATCTCAAACTAAACAATTCCAAAATAATGTCGGAGTACCTATGGTGTAATATCCACAAAAGCAACTGAGAGCAAACAGGCCAGGAAGTAAAACTGACCAGTTGTTACTTTTAAAACTCAAAAATATGGGAGTGTGGTCCGGCAAAGTTACCTTGTAAGAGAGTTTAAAGAATTTAAAATTGAGAAATCAGTTGAAGCTTTCCTCATGTCTGTAGCCTCTCCATTTAAAATGTGAAAAATATCTGTTGTGTTGGAAGTGTCACGACGTTCCTCCTTGATTTGCTGATCTTAAACTTTTGACAAAACTGTGGTTAGCACTGATACTAGCTAATCTGGCATTCCTTAGCATGGCCTCATTGAAAATGATTAATTATACTAACAAAGGTATTAGGTCATATGCAAAAGCAGAAAAGGTTGTAACATTATATTAGAAACAACTTCATGGGCCCTTTTTAATGACCAGTGCAAAGCATTCGGCATGAAGTGCAGATGGCATCTTTAATTTCCCCCTATACGCCATTCGCTCAGGCAGTTTAAATAGCAAATCAACACGTCCCCCCCTTTGCACCCAGAGGTGTGTTTGTCTGAAAACTAGGGGTGATCAGACATGTTCCTAACTTGAGGATGCAGACAATGACTGTAATTTAAACCTTCTCCTACCTGGTCTAAAGACTAAAGTCTGTGGAGTAGAGTGTTTCTGCTATTTTGTAGATGCATTATAGATTGGCACAGATCTGCAAGATAAAGTCACACTTTAATGAGCTTGTTTACTCACACAAGAAGCACAGCAGCAGACCTCTGCCACTGAGGAGCATGTTTGATAATCAGTTAAAAGTACAAAAGAGGACAAAGAGCTGAGAAACTGTGTGCCTTTTTCTTCCCTTCAGCGCATGCAATAGTGCACACAATAGGGAATAGAGCCAAGGATTCCTGTGGGGAAAATGAGAAAATAAATTGATAAAAGCAACAGTTGGATGTTTCTGGTTTTCTGATATGTCAATGAAAAAAACCCACTTTTATCTGATTATTAACTTATTTCATACAGGGTTCTGTGTTTGTTCTTTGAGTGTCGTGGCACAGTAAAAGGAGAGGAATTCAACAATCCACCTGGAATTCTGACCAAACATCTGAACCTGCTGTGTATAGTGAAATGCCCAGCACACACTGTTTTAAAGGGAATGACATGGCTTGATCTATGTTATGCCAAAAACACACCCATGTATGATCAAGAACATAATCCATCCTCTTTGCGCCCTGCAGCATTCACCAATCTGCCCATCCGCCCTTATAATAGCAAAGTATAGACCAATACACCCCAAACCACTGTGCGTCACACACTTTAGACAATGCACTTCATGCTATCTACATTTTAGCAATAATTACCTTTTTTTTTTTTTAAAAAAACTTAATACTTAGTATAATTATCAGAACATGAAAAGATTACATTGTTTTACAATTGTTTCAGAGCCCACTTTTTGTATGAGCTTTTATTTTTAGTTACTAATGTTGTTGTTGGTGTCATGTCAGTTTTTGCAGTGTAACAAACCATGTATGTCTTTGTAGACTAAGAACAGGAAGGGCTTTGTCAGAAATAAACAATAAATAGCCAGGACATAGACCATTAGCACTTGTGTGCCCGTTTTAATCAAGGAAGGCATAAGAGCCAGGGAAATATGTTACAGCTGAGAAGAACTTAACGTTAACTTCAGTAAAGTGTATACTTAGCCACACATGCTTTTCTGTGGGCAGGCCTGTGTTTCTGTCATGAAAAAGAGAAAAAAAGTAATTGTAGCTCCATATTGAATCAGTTTCCAGACTAGATGCTGGTTACGGTCCTCTAAACATCGATTGTTTTTGTGGGTTATTCATAGCTGGTTTGGCTTAATTGTATGATAAAAGCAGCAGCCCCATCTCAGACTCCATAGATGAATATTTGACTGTTCAAAGTCTCTCTCTCTGACATGATAGCGGCCCTATAGATGCCTCTGTCAGCTTAACTCCTCACCCGGGCTCTAGGTCATTAAAATGCTGTCTGTCAAACACCCTCCAAATTAGACACAGCACCATTACACTTACAGGGACCATGTGAGTGTGTTTGTGTGTATGGGTGAGATTGGGGGTGGGACTTTCCTGCTGTTGCTTAGTGATAAAGCTGTTAATAGGGTAGCCACAGAAGATGTTAACCAGTCTTCGTGCAGCCCTGATGAACACCCCAGTTATCACGATAATTTGACACAAGGGAACCCACAGCACAGCGTTTACGTGAATCCAGGGTAACTGTGTGCAAGTGGGTGGAGGGTCACAGCAGTAATAATGGAAACCCTGCTCCTTGTATTAGTTTACTGTCACACCATGTCAAAAAAGTGGGGTTTTCCAGACATGTATGGCATGCTTTTGGTATGAGTTCATGTTTGTACACAGAGAGGAGGTAGCTGCTGATTGAAGGCCTTAATTACAAGGACTTCACCTTGTTATCGAAGCATGACCAGTCATTTTTACACTTGGCTTTGTCTTCTGCCTATTTCTCCTCCGGCAGATAGAGTGCAGACAAAGTGACTGTTCCTCCCTCAAACTGAGTGTAGCCGCAGGTCCAAAACAAAAGCAAATTTTTAAAGCTGTCTCATGATTTAATTGTTTCCAGGGTGATCAGGCTGATTTTTTTGGGCTGTCTTTAAAGATAAATCTATGTTTGATGTTTTAGTTAAATAGCTTTGAAACACTAGATACTTAGGGTTGTTAATGCCTGAACTAGAACCTAAAATCACGAAATCAAGTTTCTACAAAAGAGTGTTTTTGTATCCCTCTGCAAATCACTCATAACCATGAGCTACCCACTGGTGCCTCTATGCTTTTACGAGGTGAACAATAGACAGAAGATGAAGTAAAACCAGTCAAGGTCCCGTTAAGTGTTCTTGGAAATAAAAAATGAAGATGAGGCACCATGAGCCTGACTTTTGGTCTCTGAAACTGAATCACTTCATCTTTGAGTAAGACCCGAGCTTTTTGTAAAACTTTGAATACACTTCCTGAGAGCACCATCAAGTTATGGTGTGCTGGTGGTGCAGTCCGATTGGTTGGTAATCGCTTGGTCAGTAATTGGAAGGTTGCAGGTTCGAACTCAACTCTGTCACATGCCGATGTGTCCTTGGGCAAGACACCTAACCCCAAGCTGCTTCTTGTGCTGCATCAGTGGCATGTAAATGAGTATGAATGTGTTAGGTAATACTGATGGAATGATGAAACAGGCCAAAGTGAAACCCAGTCTGCTCACGTTGATGACAACAGTCTCTGTACACGGGCACACAGATATTACGATGAACTATGTTTCATTATAAAAAAATCAGGCCAATGGGTAGAAAACTAAGAGCACAACTTTGATTATTGACACCTACAATTAAATCAGTTCATCCTTTAGTCAGAGTGAACATTTGAATGAACAAAGAAAGCCTTGAGCATCAATGACCTTGAAATTTGACCACCAAAATCTTAACACTTCATCCTAAGGGCCATTTTGCTTTCATCATGTTATCAATTCAGAACTTCCATAATGCAGGAGCGAGGTATGTGTCTCACATGTGTTTCCTGCACCAAAAATCTTAAAGATAGGAGGTTTGCCTGTCTTTTTCCGCAAGGCACACACATGTCTCAGTCAAAACAGACAGAAAATGAAAATAGAGAGACATATGTATCTTAATCCTGCCAGTATGTATGTCCACAGCAGTAGAATCTGTCACAGAAAAGACAGAAACAATACGCTTACTCTTCCTGTTTGTGCCTGTCAGAGTTAAGGCCTCAGTTTGCCTCCTCTGTGGAAACTCCTCTTGTTGAAGCTGCAGGACATTCGCACACCTGGATTGAAAGCTTTGATGACACTTGCTGAAGCTGACATGAGCAGCAAACGCATGCAAACAAAGCAGTTTCAGTGTAAAATGGACATTAGGCAGAATGGACTTGATACAAATTTGTTTTTCCCCTCTGTAGTCCTCCTAAACACACAAATTACTTCCTTAAGGATATTTGAATTGTGTCAATTCACAGTGTGATTCAGCTTTGAAAGACTGCACACATACCAGCACACACACATAACAGCACTACTATCCCCCACCAAGTCCACATGCTCCTCTCTGACCAATGCACACATATAGAGTTTGATAAAGCTTAGCAAAATGATATGAAGGGCAGTTTGACAATAACTCGCCCGACAACGCTGGGAATATCTCAATAGAGGTTTGTGCTCTCAGAGTGCTTCTATATTATCATTGATTTAAAAGTAAAACAGCAAACTGTGATAATTTGATTTGTTAATCATTTATCAAATAGAAGTAACCCTCAATGAGCATTTCCTCAGTTGATGCCCTCTCTTGACGCACTCCTTCATGTCTTCCCGGCTGTCAGCTCAGTAATGATGGATGGTCCGAGGGTGAAACAATAAGTACGTGTGATTACACCCCAGAGCCACGCCTGAGCGCACAGAGGTCACCCTCTGACCCTGACAACCAACGTGTGTGTGTGTGTTTGAGTGTTTGAGACAGAGAGGACGAAGTAAAGGGAAAGCAGGAAAATCCCTCAAAGCCACAGACGCCCCAGCTCATGTGTATGTGAATGTGCACAGCTCTGACTGCTTTCATGAAGGTTGGTGTAACCAGGGGAAATGCTCCCCCCACATTAGCCCGGCTCTTCTTCATGTCTCGGTGGTCTTCTTGATTACCTCTCAGGCCGTCATTGTTACCTCAGCCTTCATTTACAGATCTGAAAGCATGTGATCGATAGAGAGGGAGACAGGAGGCCACATCTCAGTCCAGAGAGGCTGAAGGTGGATTTCTGTTTGTCTCCTCTGATTAAAGCAAAAAATGTGTGATTAAAGAGATGTACAAGTCGTGCTGCTTTGAGAAACAAACTTCAGAGGATGACATGGGGTGAGGGTTAGGAAAGCTGTTAAAGTCCTTTATTACTCCATTACCAAGGGCAGCACTCTAAGAGAAGTCATTAAGCTGTGTGTGCATGTGTGCCACAGTCATAGTTAGGAGATGGAGACACTCATGAAAGATTGAGGAGATGTAAGAGCAAGAGTTTTAGAAGAGTGTAGTGGATGCAAACTGTTTCATCACAGTAAAAACAGAAATGAAAATATACTGTATATGTTTATATCAGTCTTATCTGTAAGTAATTTTGTTTATGTTTACTGTATTGTACAGAGTGAAATCATTGAGCCCAAAATATCATCCAGACAAGGGAAACAAACCTCAATTGACTCTTTTATCTTTCTAGCTTTTTAATACTTATTTTTTATCATAGACATATTTTGCCTCCTGCCCTTATTGCTAATTTTTTCATTCACATGGTATTTATAGAGCATCAGATCCCAGCAAGAGATAGAGGGGACTTTCACACCAATGTTGTTTGGCATGGACTTTCAGACTTTTCTGTTTGGTCCAAACCAAAAAGATAGGTGTGAAACCTCCCCTTATTTTGAATAGTTTGGACCTTCATATCAATGTCAGGAAATTACAACATGACTACCTGAAAAAGGAAATCCATCAACAAAACATAATGAGCTATGGAAGCACATTGGGAGGACAGGAGACCAAATGTCTTATAGATATTTAGTTAGATGTCAGATTATCCTCTACTGATAAAACTCATACGAGAAGAACTTGTCTCGTATGAACTCCAGACAAACTCGAACAAGCCTTATGTACAGCTCTTCAAGTTGTCGTTGTTGGTAGTAGAAAATCAACAATATTATGATAGTGGTGACGATTCATTCATGTTTACAACATTCAAGACCCGATTCAAGACGATATCACGTAGGTTTGTCATGTAAAGTCTGTTAGTGCATTTGCAATAATGAGAGTGTGAAACCCAAAAAGACTGAACCAAATGTAATGTAACAAAAACACGGACCTTGGTCTGGACCTTGGTTTGGACTTCCAGGTGTGAAAACACAAAGAAACTGATTTCTGTGTCGATGTTCACCCTGGATATCCATATAGTGCACCTGCGCAGCATCATGTCTGCCCAGCAATTTTGCTTCGGCTGAAGGCATTTGTCCTCACCCATGGAGAGTGTATTGTAAGTTTACGAGATAACTGAGAGAGCAAGATGCAAACAACAGGTTATACTGCCAGCTTGATGTTTATTTGCTCTCTGCATTGACATTATTTCCACTATTTCCACTTTATCTTAAAATAACCAGGAAAGCGCTGAGTCCTTGCTGTCCTGTGTGGGGTCGTTATTGACACAGAGTTGAAGCGGTTCCTGCTGAAAAAAGACCTACCACATATTTCCAGCGATCCAGCATGGAGCTGAACTGCTGGCATGCTCCACGGACAGATCCTGACACGG
This sequence comes from Cetoscarus ocellatus, assembly GCA_037902135.1. NCBI lineage: Eukaryota > Metazoa > Chordata > Actinopteri > Labriformes > Labridae > Cetoscarus > Cetoscarus ocellatus. The sequence goes on from JBAMNC010000142.1 coordinate 1,126,061, forward strand.
GCTGTTGAAACTGGGGGCAATGACCATGGAGACCTTCACCATGCAGTTGGAATTTGTGGAAATTGAGGGTTAGGGCTAGGCTGTTAAGAGTCCCATGTCTTGGTGTGTTTGAGCATTTATATCATGTCTTGGGTGTTTATTAACGAAGGATTTGATTTAAGTTGAATGAAAATATGAACAATTTTGTCTCTGTGGAGGATCAAAAGCAGCTCTTTTTCCTTCCCCTTTGGAAACTACAGGAGGCCATGAGAATGAGCTCTGCACTGATTGGCTGTCCAAATAACTGCGGGAGGAGGGAGGAGGAGGTTACAGGCCACGGGTTGGGCTTTCAAAACAGCCATGGCATCTGCCTGTGTCAAGCAGAAAACATATAAGTAGGGGAGGCTGTATAGCTATTACATAACAAACCCCAGGAAGCAAAAACCTGAGCTTTTCAAGGGACACTTTCTTTGAAGAAGCAAAGAGCCTTTCTCAGTGAACTGAGAGTTTAGTAAAAGGTGCCATGTTCTCTGCTCCCCAAGCCCCCTCTCGCAACATTAAAAGCAATGAAAATTGATTTTGCACTACATGGAACCATTAAAACAATTTTAGAGAAAGTAGCAGATGGCAGGGATGGTTGATGAATAGATAAAAAAAAAAAAGAGGTTCATCTTATCATACACGGTCATCTGTGGCTGGCTGGTTTGCTACTCCATATCCTGTAATCCACTTGAACCCACATATCTGCTGACGGGCTGATCTCTGTCCAGTCATACTCTTAAGAGTGAAGCAGCAAAAGACTCTCTCTCTGGGAAGCTGTTTCACACAACAGAGGGAATTAAGGTGTCTTTTTTGTTCTTACTCACTCAGGGTGCCAAGGACTTCAACACTCCTGAATAATAAAGCCATGCTTACATTCACAAACACTTTCACACATGTCTGAAAAGCACAGTGTGTGCAAATGGAGGTAGTAATTGTGTGAAACTGTTGGAAAACAGCCACAGATTGGCAATTACATAGACCAATTTGTAGAAACATTTTGTTGTTAATGTCTGAAAAGTCCAAGTGTTTTTGCTCCAAGAGCTGAATATACACAGATCAACAGTTAAAACTGAGACAGGCTTCTAAATAGAGTGTTTATTGAGACAACATTTGAACAACACTTCTGCCATGCAAGATCCACAAATGTGTGTGACAGGGAAACAACTGTCTGTCTTTCCCGAGTGCAGGCTTATTATCTTTTCAGTACTAACCCACACTTTCCAAAGAGCCCATGTTAACAGCATTCTGTCCACGCCACAGTTTTGCTCTGACCAACAGCATCTGACCTCACTGGGTTTCTAAAATGGAGCACTACAAACATATAAACACAATTATATCTTGTTTGTCTTAAGTTGGTTTGTAATTCATTTGCTTCCTGTTTTGACATGTTAATTCAGTTATCGAATAAATGATCAGCAGTCTGTACTAAATATTTTATTTTCAAATTGACCAGATGTTCTTTGTGTCTTTGTATCTAACTTTCTGTTTGGGCCAAACTGCTCTGCTTTGATTGATGCAGACTAGTTGTAAGCTTTGCTGGGAATAAACCATGTATCTGAAGCACAGTAGAGCAAAATGTTACTTTTGTTTTGCACTACTCTCAAAACACAGTTTAGGCTGTGGAAATTGCAAGGACGATATTAGCTCTGAAGTGTGTGGTCTGGACAGAACACTGCGCAGATGGACAATGAGGAAAAGTAATTTTCATCAAACCAGCCCTCAATAAAGTTTTACTGTCTTCATATGGGCGAGTATAGCATAACTAGATAAAGCAGAGGCTAATATCTATTTTCTGTTTTAGCCAAGACAGTAGAAGGGCTTTTAAACAATCAGCAGTCAAATAGAAAGTGTTTTGTCCCAACGTGGACTTATGGACTAAGTTGCCTGCAACCACAGTCTTGTATGATGTCCCCCAAGGATCCATTTTAGGTCCTGTGTTATTCCTTACTGTAACAAATGAATTTCAAAAGATACGTAAATATGAGTGAACATTTGGTTCTTTTAGAAGTTTGGATAAATGTTAATGTGTCATATTTTATGCCAAGATCTGATTACATGACTTATTTTTGTCTGTTGCAATGTTACTGTTATATTAAAATCAGAGCCCTAACATTGTGCCCTGATTAGGCCAATAAACATGTCTGGCTTGACATTATGACTGATGTGATGATGTTGAAAGAAAGGGGGACAACAAAGACAGCAAACAAAGTTAATTTACAATATGAAATATATGTTTTCTTTAGAAATATGATTGGTGATATGTTAGCTTAAATGTTAGTAGTTACACTCTGAGTTGCTTAAGTGCCAACAGTTTGTGATTTCTTTCAAACACATCACTCTTTTCAGTCAATCATGGTCATCCCTGTATGACACATCACAAAGGTGGTGATGTTGTTTCAGAGCCTGACAAACTTTTGTGTCTGACAGTTGCACCTCAATGCAGTAACCTGAGTTTATTTACATCAGTAATTGTAGCGTATGAAGAGTGCTTCATGCTGTCATTGGTTAAAGGGGCAGAACTGAAATCAAACATGCTATATATTCTGTAGGGTCATTTTGAGTTGTCCCAGACAGATCTGTGTTGTTGTTTATGACATGAGATGAAATGACCGACTCTTGGGGCTGATGAGTCACTAAACTCGACAATTGTCAGGTCAGGCAAAAACTGTGCTGAAATTAATCTTACCCTGGCATAAGTTAGTATGTCTTTGGTGATTAAATTTCCTGCAATGACTCTCTGCACTTGAAGGGGTAATGAGGCTGACAGCAGGATAGGACACTCCGTCTTTGTGGAATCTAGACACTTGTGCTGGGGGATATACTGTAGATGATGAGATGACGAGTGGACTTCCAAGGACCAGGACCTGGACACTGATGAGATGGATCAGAGATGACTGAAGGTGGAAGAGGGTTGCCACCATCAAACTGAAACAACAGACTGACTGGGAGAGAAAGGAGAGGAGAACACCCCTCAGAGACTTCAGAATCAACTCAGACTTTAGGTTTGAGACTTGTGTCCAGTCATTTTATGTTCGACCTCTGGGTCACTGTAGATGCGAGCTGCAGTTATTTTTTCTCCTCACATCACAGTGATCCTCTGGAATGGGTGTGAGAGCAGCCAAAACTCCTCATAGATAAGCACGGCACCTGTCAGCTGACTGGGATGCCATGTGGAAAAGGAGTTCTGCCTCAAACCCCAAATTTTCACGGTGAATGTTTTAAAGAAGATTGTCATAGGATGCCACAGACAGTGAAAGACACTTCCTGGCACTCCTCATCCTCACTGCTTTCTCTGTGCGTCTTGCTTATTATATATACGAGAAATAATGAAGGGTACAGTGAGAGTGAGACTTAACTGGCCCTCAGACACTTGGGACTTGACTTTGGGTCTGTTCCAATTCTACCCCTTAGCTTTGTCTTACCCCCTACCCCTTGGTTTTGCATGTTCAAGAAGGCAGAGCAGAGACGAAAGGAAGCACATAATTATAAGTAATTATTAAATCATCAAGTAAATATATATCATGCTTTGAATTGTTGTTCGTATTTTAAAATTTCTCACTATAACGAGCTAGCTTTCGCAGCTGTAGCCATTACTATTGTTGCATCTGCCTACGTCACAGTCAGCGAGCGGCTCTGGGTGATGATGTAGCAGGAATCGAGTGGCGTCTCGTTTCTTAGGAGCATGTTTTCACCCCTTCCCCTTGGCCCTCAAAACAGAGGTCTAAGGGGAAGGGGTAAGATGAAGGGGAAGGCCTAAGGGGTACAATTGGGATTCACCCTTTGACTTACCCCTAGAGACTTGAGACTTGACTTGGAATGGCCCTAGAGACCTCAGGTTTCACTTGGACTGGCCCCCAGAGACTTCATTTGTACTTGCAACAAGTTACTTGAGACTTGACTTGGACTTGCAACAACTGATTTTTGCCTATCTTTGATAAGTGGTGACCTAAATGAATGAATGATTGGATGAATGAGTACACACTTCTACTATTATGCAGTATACCATAATTTCTCAATTATAAAATGCGCTCGATTATAACACACACACCATATTTTCACAATTTTTTCCTGGAAAAACACTGTACTCAAATACTAAATGCACCCAAATTTTGCCCAAACCTTACTCTCTCAGACAACTCAAAAATTACCTTTATTCAAAGTTTTAATCAATGAAATTTCTGTATTTTCACAACAAGTACCATACACGATTTTCTCTCTCAAATGGATGCGGAAACACCTTTTGCTTCATGCATGTGCAATTACTCGGTTTCCTCCTGAGCATGCTCAGTCGTAGTGTACCCACCAATCAGAGAGAAGCTATCAACATGCCAATGTCTTCAACCAAGCACAGCTATTTAGCGTCCGCTTGCTCACAAGATGGCAGCACCCTGTGTTTGCATGTGTTTTCGCAAGGAAAGTGAATATTTCAGCTTTTTGTATTAGATGTGTTACAATCGCAATGTTGGCGAGACGAAATATGGTCAGTATTTGCTTGTACTCATGTATAATGCACACCTGAAAAATGAGCGCTTATTTAAAAGCAAAAAATGCGTGTTGTAATTGAAAAATTACGGTACTAGTTAACATGAAAAAGCTGAAAGGAATGTCTGCTAACAGTGGTGGGTGTCGCCAAGTATCCCAGCATGCTTTAAACAGCTTATCATGTGCTTGCAATAAACAATGAATCGTATCTACAGAAAAGACCAAAATTGAGGTCCCTTGAACATAATGTCAAAGCTGTAGCTCTGTCAGCCGTTCAACTTCGTTCCTCTCTTGAGTGTGTTTGGCTCCACTGTACATGGTGAACACACACACACACCTACACACACTTCCACTTGACTCTATCCTGTCAAAGTTATGACAGACTAATTCCCCAAATACAGTAAGACTGTCTGGTCTGAGTCTCCCTGCTGTGCAATGTCTCTGGTTCAACCTCATTCCACGCACAGCGCCCATGTCTGCTCGGCTCTCCTGCTTGGTAGTCTGAGGAGGTGAGGGCTGAAGGTAATGGTTTCTATTTTTCCTTAATGCCAGTGGGTCAGGGAGCGATGGCAGGGCAGAGCTTCATTACAGCAGCCCAGCAGGGTCCCAAGTCTCCATTATAATGCTGCCCTCCCCCCACAACCCCCAACACATGCTCCAAACCAGGCTGTACCTTGAGCTCTTCATGAAGGTTACTGTATGTAAATACCGTCTGATGATAACTTTTTTGAGTTTGCACCAGAGAAGGATTCTTCTGCTGCTAGGTAGGAAGCACCCACTCCATTGTCTCTGTTACATTTTTGTCTTGCATGTGGATAAACATCCACCACACACCTTTTCTTTGACCGTTGGTGCGTTTACATACAAACTTCAGTGGGAATAATGATTTATTTTTTGAAGTGTGTACCACTCTATTACAATAAATGGCTATTTACATCCTCTCAAGCAGTTACTATCAGAACTTCTTCTGTTTGATCTTCCAAACTTTACTGCGCTGAACAATTAGTACATATTCTCTGCATGCCACCTATCTTACTAGTGGAGACATCTGAAGACAAATGACGAAGTAACTTGCTACACTGTGCATATATTTGGCTTAACATCAAATTGTGGGGCATGCAAAGAATGTACAGAATAAAAGGTGGACATGAAAATGATCAACTTTGGAAGAAAGATAACCTGACACGCCAGATGGACGTGATATTTTTCACTAGTCCATCTGGGAAAGAGCCCATAGAACGTGTTTGGGAATGGGCAGAACCTTTCAAAAGCCTATCAGGCATATGATTGGACGATTGCTCCATCAATCACATTCATCACGGCCGATCAGATACTGTAATAGGTTTGCACTACTACCTCTGTATAAAGTACAAAGATAAGCCACTTCATAGAACAAACTGTCATAAAAACATGTCAGAAGTTTAGTGAAAATATCCTTCCCATCCTGTGCTTTCAGTGTTGTTGTTTGTTTTTCATTTAATAAAGAAATGCTGTCCAATTCTGATAAAACTGCTACTGAAGCTGTTAGCATCCATGCTTATGTCTGTCCAAGCAGTCAGTTCGTGCTGTTGTCTCACTTAGCTCCAACCGCTTCCTTTCAAGGACTGTGATTGGGCCATGCCACTTTGGGCCACTCACAATTTTTGTAGGTTGGATCTTGGCAAGATGGATCTGTCTGATTACAAACTTAGAAAAAGGAAGATCCAGCTGCACTGCAAGGTTAATTTTCATCAGCTTTTTGCTAAATGCTCCTCTGCCTGTTGATAAGAGGTTTATTTTAAAAGTCCAGTTTTAGTTGGATAAATACAATCTGTCGCTTTAATCTAGCTGCATGTAGACATACACTATGAGACCAGTTCATCTTTTCTCTGGTACATTTTGATGAAATATTTTGTGTCTTTTAAAAACTGATTCGCCTCAGAATTTCAGTCTGCACCTCTGTGCGCACTGCTGAGTCCAGGGCCATCACTGCATTCTTCATTCAAATCATTTCCTCTTCCACAGCATGGAAACCTCCTGCCAAATCTCATGAACAAAGCAAAAAAGGTTTTCTTTTGTAGTCTGCTAATGGTTTGACACAAAGACCTTTTTTAACAGTGTGAAAGCCTCTCACTGTTATAGAAAATGACTAAAGCTGCAGCAGTATAAACATATTTTACAAAAACATGGGGTCCTTTTTCAGATTATTTGACTCAATACAGCATGTGAATGAAGTGTGAACAGTGCCAGATCCATTTTTTGTTCAGTCTGTTTTTGCTTCAACCATCAACAGAACGAGCTGAGAGAAACACACAAGTACACAAAGGGAGATCAAGATTCAAAAACAGAAACATTCATTTTGAGATGTTCAGAGTACAGGTACAGGCAGCAAAAGGAGGCACATTTACAACACACACTGTCACACACACAGGCGCACACTGATTAATGAGAGGTGAATATACTTACTGCATCCAGGTGTTTGCTCCTCATCTTCTTTTGTCTAAAGCAGCCTTGTGCACATCTCGTCCATAATGTTTGCTTTTTTCTCTCCCTGCTTCACAAACAACATGCTTCCAAGGAGAAGCTTTTAGAAGTGGCCTATAGATGATAAATAAATTTACACAAAAATGTGATCTCCTGCAGCCAGGCTTTTCATTATTTCTCACTTGAGTTGCAGCACAGGGTCTTTATAAACCACAGGATGCAGAAACAAAAAACCTGCTGCTATTGGAAAAATGTACAGCAGTCAATGAGAAGATAAGTACCTTTGCTCTTAGACCCCCTCATGAATTCATGTAATTTATATTTTCATTATACCTGTGCTGTACTGCAGGGGGTTATGTGCTCTATAGTATGCTATATTGAATAGATGGTGAGTTACTGTGTTTATGTATACATGTATATTTTTATCAGCAACGTCCATTACACCCTCCGCACAATTTTTATGCATGACTGGGTTCAGAAAATATAAATGAAGGGGAGAGACTGGGTACGGTTAAGAAAAAAACCTAAGACTACGATATGTAAACCAGTTAACAACACATAAGTTATCTATAGGTCCATTCATGCTGTCATTTCAAGCTGTAACTTCTGTGATGTAGTATCAGAGGTGTAATATTGGTGAGAGGGGGACATGCAGATTCAGCAGGAGACAGGAGCGTTGTGAGAGTCTCTGCATTTGTGTTTTCAGGGAGCACATGCGGTGTTGCACTCATCCAAGCTGTATTGCAGCGTGAGTTGGTATTACGCCCTCATGGTATTAATGTGAACTCCTTCGTTGCAGCGCTTTTGCATAAAGGGCCAATATCATGGTTTCCCAATCTGTGGCCCACAGTCTCCAAGTGGGCTCCAGAGATACTGCGACTGAGCCACAAGAGGAAAACACAAACATTTCAGTTTTTACTTTGACTTTAATAATAATGATACATTTTATTTAAAAGCGTATTTCATTACACTCCGGGACACTGTACAACATTAAAAGATCACAACAACAATAAAATCAAGCAATAAAATCCACAAAACACAACAGACAATGACAGGTATGGGGATGCAAATGGCAGGTTGTTGTTAAATGGAGTATGCAGTCCTGAACAGGTGGGTTTTGAGTCTGGATTTGAAGAGGGGCAGAGAGGTCTGGTGGAAGAGAGTTCCAGAGGTGGGGAGCAGAGGGACTGAAGAGGGCTCAGTGAGGTGGATGGAGGAGGAGGATCTGAGGGAGCGGGCTGTAGTGGTGATGTGGACGAGGTCAGACACATATGGAGGGGCGAGGTTGTGGAGGTGCTTTAGGATGAGGGTGATGTGAGGGTGTGAAGGGGTCTTGGTGATGATGTGGGCAACTGTGTTCTGGAGCAGTTGGAGTTTGTGGAAGGACTTTTGGGGGACTTTACTCAGCCTTTTTTTTTTCTCCCACACTACTTAGTGAGTGAAGAAGTGTTCAGCGATATTAGTTTAATGACCTCCCGGCAAGATTTCATGTTCTGTAAGGTGTCATTTCTTAATCAGTAACACTCTGGAGTGGTAAATGCTCTTTGTTTAGTAAACTACAACTTGTAGTCTGACAATCTTATGATTAACACACAATTAACTAGAACAAAGGTCCCCAAAATAAGAAAATTATGAAGTGCTGAAATTCAAGATTTTTCAGATTAGAGAAGAAGATAATAAGATAAAATGTATTACTGACTCTCCATCTTTTTACACTATTTGGTCTCAAATAATTATCAGTTGTTTTGAGGCCTCTAGTGACAGATTTTTACACACTGCATTTAAGGGTCATTCTGTAACACATGGTGACTATTTGAGGTCTCTTAGTGCCTCTGTAGTCACTTTTCTCTATTTATGTTTTGCCCTGTGTGGCTTTTTTGGTTCAGTTATGAACTAAGTGCTCAGAGAGCATTAACCTCTGCCAAGGCATTTTGACATTCTTAGCCATGTAATTGGTAAAGATGTGGAAAACTGCAATGTCTCACAGAGCAAACAAATCTTTTGAAAAAGTCTTGGAATCACCAGCATCAGCATTTGGATTACCACCACGATCTAATCACATTTCCTTGTGCCATGACCAATATTCCCTGACAATTTCATCCAAAACTGTTGAGAAACTATTGAATGGTCTTACTTAAAGACAGACAGACAAATAGAAAAACAAGAGTCAATCAAAAACATAACCTCCTTGGTGAAGGTAATGAACAGAGAAAAAACAAAGACAAACTGCAGCGGGTGTATAAAGAATAATAAAATTTTGATGAATCTTTCAAAATAATTGAAATATAATTGCTTTAATTTAGACTCTGTCTTCACAGAAAGTGTTTGATAGTGTAACCCCACACCTGCTACTTAAACAATGTTTGGTGTAAACCTTTGTGAGTGTTTGCGTTCCCATTAAGTGTTGTTGTATCCTCCTAAACCCACAATAGTGATTTATCTGTCTCCTAGAACAAGTCAAAGATTGAAAGTATTCAGAATATTTTTTTTCTTATTTTAATTCAAATCAGAATTGAATTTAGTAGAACAAGAAACTGAAAAACTTTGAAAGGACATATACATTTGAGCCATTTGCTTATGCAGCTCTGTGTCAGCTCTAGGATGTACATTGTCTACACTATTAGAAAGAACAAAGGCAGTATCAAACCTTAGCCTCTGCCATATATATTCCTATAATCCTCTCTCCGCTTACCCTGTGGCACACGGAGGTGAACCCTGATGCCACAGCTCAGGTGGATATACGATGCACTGACCGCTGTCCCCTGGTTGTTCTGACTTTTACGGCTGACATTTCCTGTCGGACCCAAGGCAGCTGCTGAACCCAGGAGACGTCTCGCTTAAGGATTTAGCCTCAGGGCCAAAGGCTGTCAACACAATCACTGGGTTAATGTCAGACACAGGGCTGTGCACACACACACACACTCATAGACGTCACCTTCAGCAGGAGTCCTCATGCAGCACGGAAGCAAACCTTCAGGCTGCTCCAATCAACCTTTGTTTCCTTGTCACCTGTTTCCTCAAACAACACACCTTTGTCAGAGTGAAAGCAACTTTTTACCGTTGATTGATGCCCTTGTTCTTGTCTTCACTTTCTTTCTTGTCTTGTTATTATTTATCTCTCCATCCATGCATGCCAGGTGCTGCGTCTCCAATGCTAATCTAGTCTGCGAGGGTTGGATAGATGGATTGGACAGCAGATAAGGTTTAGTCGGGTTGAACACCGACACAACCCCTCATGTGTGCACTGTGGGTTGCCTGATAAGAGATAAGAAAGTCAAGGACGAGCAATTTGTCTGAGGTGTAAATTAATTTGCTACATTAAAAAAATAGATGGCGATATGGAAATGGAAGTAATTAAGATGATAGATTGGGTACAGCGTGTGAGATTCATGTGTCATTGCCGCAGTGCTCCCTGGATGGAGATTCACAGTCATAAACAGGAGTTCAGATGGCTCAGCATGCACCGGGGGCTCAGGGACCCACACTTCAAATGGCCTTTGTTTGGAGGCTGAGGAGATGGTGTCCAACTAAATCTAGTGTAGTGTGGATCATTTTATACCTGTTATGATTATTTCATTGTGGTTTTGGTTTGTTTATGACCTTATCATCTGTTGTTTGTAATGTTGTCTTAAGAGCACAAAGTCTTTGTAGCTCATTTCACATCGGTGTTATAGCAACACACAAAAGTAGTATTCCCAGCAGCTCTGCATGAGGTTAGAAAAGTAAATGATGTGAATTATGTTGTTTAACACTGCAAAAAATATAGAGTTTAAGGTATGATTGCATTGTAAGAGTAAAACTTTCTAAAGACAGAAAAATTCTAAAAACAGGCAAGATAATGGCAACTATTTGCCATGATAGCACATGTTAATATGAGAAAGGCTGCTGGACAGGTAAGCAGAACCTGCTACTGCAGCTCTGTTCTGCTCACCTGTGATGGCCCACCATCAATCTCTGCTGTCATTTATGTCATTCAAACTTTCTCCTGTAACTTCATCCCCAGTCTCCCATGAATATATGTAACGAAGATCCACCGTCTTCCTCGTCACTAAGAATGGAAGTATTAATATGGAGTTTTGAAGTATTGATACTTTTATAAGTAATCATTTAGTATCGAGTTCTTCCCTAAAAAATCAATACCATATGAGTGCTCTAACAAAACGTTTTTCTGTGAAGTTCTAGGGACTTTTCCAGTTTTTCTCTCTTTCTTTGTGCCACTTTCTGTGTCATTTGACTGTGGAGACCAATCAGATGTATCAAACAGCACTCACTCACCACGCACTAACAAACACATAACAGTTTTTTTGCAAAGTAAAGCAGAATAACAGAAAGAAAACACCCCCGGGAAACTAAATTTTACATACTGCACCTTTAAGTATGATCTTTAAGAAGATGACTTTCATCAATATTGGAGCACTTAGTCTAAGGTTATAGTTGTGAGGTACAGAACAACAGCCCGTGAGGAACACACCTATTTTTGCTTTTGGAGTCACTAGTCCCGAGTACACAGGGTTTCAAAGTAACAGTTATTGCAGTGTGCATCGTAGCTTTGACTTGCAGTTTCATGTCCATCCGCTGTACATAAATCTCACCTAATAGGCTTACTTGTGTAGACAACGCATCCTTCCAGAATCCAAATCTTAAAAACATGTTGTTTTGATTTATTGACAACTATCCTGTCGTCGGTTAGTCCAAAAGTTCCAAATAGCTGGCTTTAGGGTTTCTTACTAAGCAAAATAAGACTTTTTGATGGTTTCGTTACAAAAATATGTATCCATCTCCTGTCTGTAAACAACAAGCATATATGAATAATTCTTCCTCTCCATCTGGTGCTCGCTCCTCCTTTCAGAAAATATATGTGCCTTATGGACCATTTGGAAATATCCCCCCTAATGATGTCATTAAAGGAAGTGCCACATATCCCATTTGGAGGACGCTGCCAAAGCCAGGATTTTGTTCTGCCCATAGGGGGCTCCAGTAGAAGGAACATATCTAAGCATGCAACCACAGTAAGCATGAGTGTACAGAGCTGGAAAGTCGAAGCCACGTCCTCTTCTTGAAAGAGGCATAGTCACATATCTCAGGAGGATTTAAAGCTGCAGACATCAAAACAGCTAGGTCTGTGTGGGGATGAAACAGAGGGGTTTATAGGCAGGCCAAGATCTGAGTGGGTTTTCTGGCAAGAAATATATTTTAGGGATGTCTGGACTCATGTAAACCTGCTAAAAAGGATTATAATATTTGACCTTTAAGTTTTCTCTGCATTTTAATGCTGAAACAGTATTACATCACTTTACCTGGACCACCATCTAAAGGGTCAATTCACACGTGACCCAGGAAGCACAGCTTGTTTAACCAAAATTACATAAAATGAACAAATGAAGGAATTTGCGGAGTTTATTTAAGAAGTCTGGCACACAGCCTTTGTAAAACAACCCGCTTCTAAGAGTGTGACGTTTTTTATATAAGCAGGTCCTTGTGTTTTTAGGGATCCTGCTCTCAGGCCAATGCTAAACCTTGCTGTGTTGCATGAGGAAGCTGGTGGGTTCAAGCCTTCAGACAGTGGCATGACTCTGCATTTAGTGTATACATGTGTAGTTTTCCAAATGTTGTGATTCTTTTTTTAACCGTAATCCATTTGGAAAGACATCTCTATTTCTTAATCACTTGAGAGTTTTTACATTATGCCCTCAAAGTGCCTCTGTTTGTTGTCTTATCTTTAATACTCTGATTTGTTTTTATCTGTATCATTGTCTTTGTTTATGCAGTGCCTGGCAGGGGAATCATTAAAGCTTAACTTCATCGTCTGATGTAATCTTCCAAATACAAACGGCTTTCTCAAGTCAAAATCATTAAAAGTCTATGAGACAAAACCAAACAGTTACATGCCAAATTTCATTCTGAATCTCTGTCTTTAACCACCTTTGGCGTCCTGTGTCTGAGCTAGAGCGGTCTGAATGGCTCGGTGATAAACAGACCTATTACCGAGCTCTGATTGACCAGTCCACAGGCATGCAGGCACGCTCACTCTAAAGATAGCAAAAGCTTTTTATTGCTCTTCTAATCTCTTCATACTCTATTTTATTTCCTCATTGGATTTTCCTCTCTTTTTCTCCCTCGCTCTTTTATCTCTGTATGTGCTGCATTCAAGGTCAACAGGTTTATCCACTGACCATTTCTGCTGAAAATTGCTCTTAAACAAGTTCTTGCCATGCAGATTCACAGACGGGGCTTCAAACTTTTTTCAGATATGCTTTGTTTCAAATTTTGGTTTGTCTGACCTCTTCTTGGTGACAAATGATGCTTTTTAATATCAATTGTGTCAACTCTGCGGGACTCTTTTGGTATGGTACAAAGTGCTTCATTGTCCATCGCAGTTTGTACTTTGATGGTTTCTTCTCAATGTCAGCAGGTTTGAAAAGCACAACTGGGCAAAACTGCCAAGATGTCGAGAGAAAACAACAATGAAGGACATTGCTGTGAAAGTGTAGCTGCTCTTGCTCTTTGGCTTTCTTCTTTTTTTTTTTTTTACAGAAAGGAGACATTTTGTTCAGGAGACAATTGCAAGCAGCAAGACAAAATGGCATTTTAAAGTACAGTAGCTTGGATGTCAAACAACATGGTGGAGCCAACAAAGGGAGGCATTTCATTCATTTTGACATTTTCATGGTGATACTCTCCCACCATTCAGTGGTCAGGAGAGTCTGTCAGAACAATTTGTGGCGCCCCATTTTTGTTTTTGGCTTGACTCTACCTGGCTTTGGTTCAAAGCTCCTCATTTTTCATTAAAGTTTAAACTCATCAACATTGGAGGGGTCACTGTACCATGGCATTGCACAGATGGCTCTCGGTTTGTGGCTCTTTACACACAGGACACAAATTTTGTATCAGAGATGAGTGCAGGTGGTAAAACAACACTCTGTTGAAAGCAGAGGGAAGTCTGGAGGAAGTCACACAGAGCTGACAAAGGGAGGTTTTACTTTCCAAGTCTGTTATCATCATCCTGTTGTGATGATACTTCAACCTCTCAGATGTCAGAGCTGTCTATCTAATGTTATATGAGTAGTCCACGTGGCTAGCGTGACAGCACACACCCCATAGTGGGGGTCCTGTGTGGCAGACTCTTCCCAGCTGTACACATTCTAGAAATTTTAATAAATGCAGCTGTGGCTGACAACAAGATGGCTAACTTGAAGAGCTACCTCTGCCTGTAGTAAAAGCCCATTCACACATCAATGCGTATAAGCTGACATTGACCATCGTCAATGAAGGTCGACTTATCAAAAGACAGAAGTTGTGCTGGTGGAGTATGAAGTTCTCAAGAGCACCTTGACTTAGCAACGATGGGTTTTAAACATTTGCCAATGCAGATGTAATACATGGGTAACACACTAAACTTTTGGGAAATTTTGCCTAATGGAGCTTTGCACTGCTGAACATTGTACAAACATATTCTAATGTCACTCACCGAACACAGACATGATGTATATATGACATTTCAGCATATGCAGATGGTCTCAGTATTCAGACACCATGTCTGGAGGACGAATGATGGCTGCACCCTAAAGGACACCTCAAGTCATACTTCAGGAGTCCAGTCCTGAGGTGGAAGAAGCTGTAGCCGATAAAGATGAATGCAGCTGTAACTGAGGGTAGTTAAAGGTAGGGTCTGCAGGATTTTCCTTAAAAATAAAATGTAAACTTTTTCAGGAGAAATCCTGCTCAATCGTCTCCTATGGGTCTCTATTGATGTGTGATGGTGTCTTTGTTTACCTTACTCCCCTCCTCAGCCTGTATTTCGATGTTTTGGTTGCCTCGGGACGCTTTTGGGCGAAGAGTAGGCTGGGATACCCCAGCCAATCACAGCGCGCCCAGTGCACAAGCGACTTTGAGTGTTATAAAATGCACTAACAGAACGCTACACAGACCAGTGTTCTGTTAGGCTTCCCCGTCGAAAAAAGCTACCCTCACCCCAACCCTACCCTAAACCTAACCAAGAGAGCGAGTGAAGACGTAGGGTGCATGCGCAGAACTACCGGCGCATGCGCAGAACTACCGGCGCATGTGCTGTTGCGCTAGGAAGCTCATCTCGACAGGTAGCGTGTTTCGACAGAACACCGGCACCGTTCTCCATCTGCTGCCGGAGAGGGTGGGCCCCCGCATCAGGTAGCGTGGAGTTCAGAGGGAGGGGCTTCATCTGAATGTTGTGTTTATAAACAGTTACAAAAAAATCCTGCAGACCCTACCTTTAAGGTTAATTGGTGGTTAAGATGTAACTCAGTTCTGCATGGTCTGACTTAGCTCAAGCGACTTGAGGTTTTCCTCTGTGTTTGCAAAAGTTGGCCAAAACATCAGTGCATAGAAGGAGCTTAAGGAAATTCATTCACAAACTTCTTATGTATTCTCATATACGACACATACATCTTTATCTATCTCTTGCATTGACCTCACATAAAATTGACTCCAACTCATCTAGCCTGTTTGATTTTGCAGCCATACAGACTAACTCCCCCTCATCTTTTTGTTGTCTCAGTAGATTGAATAAACATTACTCCTTCACGTGGCTCTCCATTTTGCGAACAAGCAATCTTCCATGACAGCTAATCTTCTATGACATAAAACTGTCCTATAGGCGTGACTTATATGAAGAAACTGCTACATTTTGGTAAAATATTAGTTTGCGACGAGGAGAAAGCCACACTCAGTATTTAAACTCCAATCTGAATCTGTATCAGGATTCAAGGTCATGTCGCAACGATCTATCCAGAAAGCATAACCAAGCCTGAAGTGTCTTTAAAATGTTCCTCCTCTCCTAACTTTTCTGCACAAAACTCACCATTAAATAATGTAAACAAAGGTCCTTTCCGCTGTGTAGAAAATTGCTTTTTGGGACAGAGGCCTGTGGAGGGCAGCAACAGGCATTAAAAATAACTTAATGGATATAACCAGACTTTACCCTGATGGACATGTGGTCAATTTGTTTTTGTAGGTCATCCAGTGGCTTAAGTGTTCATCTCAGACTATTGCATAACCAGATGAAAACTCAAAGTACATAAATGCAAAAGAAAATTTACAGAGCAAGAGAAACTGACTCTTTTACACAAACAGCAGTGTATGAATCCCTTCTGCTGATAAAACAAGTCACTTACTTTATTAAAAAAGGGACAGGTTTCTGTCATCAGTGGCCACTTATGGTCAAATATCCTGCTTAATGCACCTTAAACTTGTAACTGCTTTAGCTCCTTGGGACTTTTTTCAATTATGTCAGTCAGACACACCCTCTTTCCACTTCTTTCTCTTGTTTTTTTTGGTTCTTTGTCATTTTAGCACAGGGGAGGGGAAACAAACCTCTTATTGCTTGGAGGCTGCCATTTGCACCATACCAAACATTTAAAATCAAATGATAAGATTATCATATCCAACCGAGCACAGACCTGAGTAAGAGAACTCCCATTACAGCATATAATATTCTCTGATAGTACTGCAACCTTAGCGTAGCCAAAGGTCATCATGGCTCAGCTGTTTAAAACTGTAGTGGCAGGCAATTCAATCAGGGGGCAAATGATATCTGAGACAATACTTCAGCTAAAGAGTGGTATGATTCATTCAGACTTTGATAAAGTTTAGAGAACAATTTGATTCCATTTTTTTGTGTCTAACTATACATCTGTATAACTTAATTGACTGTTATAATTTAAACAATTAAATTTATATCAGTGTTATGTGATTTTTGTGACAGACTGGACAACTTGTTAGCATTAGCATTAGCATGAGGGTTTTAAAATCCAGGATCTGTTTTCCCTAACGCTGATGTCTCACCCTAACCTTTCAGAGCAGCTGGATCACCCTGATTCAATATCTGTAATTAGACGGATCCATCTTGCCAACTGTGGAACAACATCCGTGATGAATCCATGAGACTGAAGGCCACAGCTGCTGGCAGTTTTTGTCACAGAACATAAAAAAAAGGCAGTTCATGTTGTATGGCCTTATAGATAAAGATGTACCAATGTTCCATCAGTCTGTTGTATAGAGAAGACTGGCCAACTCTCACATAGAAAACATGGAGTGTGCACATACCTTCATGTATCCACTTTCTTTCAACTTCCTTAAGTCTTGAGTAACTTTCCTCCCCTCACTTCTCATTCTCTCTTCTAACTGCCCCCTTTCCTCTCTTCCTTAATCTTCCTCAGAAACATTTATTCTGGAGTTGTGTCTTAGTTGCGGTCGTGTGGGTAATCACCTTAAGCCAAACGTTTCGAGGAATGAAGGTAGTCGTAGGAGCGTCATTAGCATAATTTCCCAGAGGCGCACTGAGCTTAATTATCAACATGGCTGTGTGCAGAGAGGAGCACAGCTCATCACATTAGGATGGAGTCCCTGCTGTTTCTGCCCACGCTCCACCAGGTCCCAGCTGACTACCTGAAGATTCATCGCTGGCACAGTTCAACTCTAGACAACTCGGAAACTTTCATCTTCCACGCTACTATTGCTCACCTTGAGAACGCAGAGGGGTCGAAAATAATGGAGCCAAGTGGATGCACATTTAGATACACAACACTGGAGACTTTAGACCATCTGCTGTAGTCTGGGTAGTGTTGTATGTTATTTATTTGAAATGGGATTGGTTTTTAATATAGAGCAATCTGTTGTAAACGCTCCCCTTAGGGATCCTAACACATTCCGCTTGTATTTCTTCATCTGTATTATTTGCTGTGTTGAATAAATGCAATTTCTCCCTAAGTGTTTGGACGTTTCTTTGATTCATTTTCTTTCTTGCTGGACTAAGGGTCAAGGAAAAACTGTGCTTTTTGTGAGAGAGAAGCAAAAATTATCAGCCCACCCATCTCTATTTGCCTGCAGTTAAAGAAGGAAATGGAAATACTCCTTGTACGCAGCCAGTGAAAAGGCAATTTCCTCGAGATGCAACACTGTTTCACACTGCCCTTTGTTACACTTTCATTACTGGAGCCACAAACACACATATACACACAGCAATCTCAGATATATTTGTTAAACTGTCCTTGAGCCAAGCATTCACTCTGAGCTGCTATATAAACCGTTAAGCCCATTTCAGACCAAAGATTTGCGACAAGTTGAAACTTGCGACTGCTTTCTCTGCAACTTTCTAAAAGCCTTCGAGTTTACACCGATACAGATGGGGTAGCTGATGCATTATTTCTGTAGCTCTCAATTTTTTTTTCCATTTCTATGATTCATGCTCAGATTGTAGCACCATATTCTTGTAGCAGGCTTGGAAATTACCACCGACCACCAGCTAAATGCAGGTGTTTTTGTCACAGTCAGGTAAACTTTATCAATCGACTGTGGTAATAGTGATGGGGAGTAACATTACTACAAATAGTACCTTTAGTAGCTTAATTGCTTTTACAAATAGCTTAGTGGCTGCTTCACTGTTTTCCGAGTCAAATAGCTTTGGTACGCACATATACACATGAAGATTTTTAAAATCTTAACAGATTTTGAAACAGTGAGAGAGCCCACACATGAAGACAGATGATATCACTTATTGCGTTTGTTCCCATAGTGTGTTGTGTGCCACAAAGAGTGACATTGGCCACCACAAACCAACCCATTCATTTACCAAGAAGGCACCACCTCTCCTCTCTCAGCTTGTGATCTTGAGTGACAACACGTAACTTTAATGTAAACAAACATGGCGGACAACGTCAGGTGGCTAAATGCAACAAGCGGTTGGCTTCCTTAAACATCCTTGGCGATTGTGTTTATAAAATTTACAGGTTACTCTGTTTAGACGCTTTAAACAAATCAACAAGTTGGACCTCTATTTTGATGTCTGTCTGACTTTAAGCTTCACCTTTACTCTTGTTGTCATGGCTATGTTTGCTTCCTGCTTCAGCCAGCTTGCTCCCTGATTGGCTTTGCTCTGGTCCATGTGACAAAACACAGAGGACATGCTCGGTCGTCCTTGGTACACTCCAGACTCTTCAGGACTTCTGGTCGTTAATATTGAACATGTTTAATATTTACGATTTCAAGTCAGGTCAGCCCTGATCCTCTTTTAAGGTCTGACTATTAACACACTCACGCCACTGAATAATCAGGTAAGATAATCTTTAGGACCCCCAGATAATCGGACCTTTACTGGATTTGATCTGAAGCGGAGAATTTACAAAAAGGATTTGCTTTGATTAAAAATATTTCAATAGTAATAAAATTGTAAGAGAAAATAATATTAATGCAAAAACCAATATTGATGCCAATACTATTACTACTTCTTCTACTACTACTAAAACCAATATCTGCAAAGGTGCCTGTAGGTGTTTGTTTCTGCTGAGCTGCAAGTGGCACAATGCACTCTGTTGTGCTTCACTGTGGCTAGTTGTTCAAGGCATTACCTATAGGTGTGTTATTATTTTAGCCCCACATAAGCACAAAATCATGTCTGTTTTTAAAATGGTAATGCCAGTTTTGTTAAAATCTGTGTGGTGGCACAAAAATACCAGTGATAGTGTAAATGCTGGTTTACCACCCAGCAACTGTACAAGGTATTCCATTTTTTACATTTCCTCATGGCTTCAAGGTGTCAATTGGTTTATGAAAAACATGAAATTTTGTTAATTTGATCCGAATTGCAGGAAACACAGCTTAATTTGAGCTACAGCTACCATACTGACACAAACTTTGCAGTGTCCAAAAATGGCCTGTTCACTTCACAATCTGGGCTCTGTAAATCATGTCACACAGTATGTTCGTATGCCAATGCAGCTGTGTTATTGTCTATGTGTGTTAACATTAACAGTGTTGTGAGTGTATTTGTGTCACACATTGTTTACAGCCCCAGTTTGTTACGGTGAACCAGCCTCTCACTTTCATCAGATGGCCTGATCACATCTGGGTTATTATTGTCTACATGAGAGAAGACAGAGACCAGCTCATCTGTTTCATTCCTGGAAAATGCTTACTGATGAAAAGCAGACAAGATGATAAAGAACATGGAGGAGAAACAGCAGTTCTGATGTATGGCTTTGGGCCTACATCCGTAATTAAAGAACATTTCTCTTGCATATGTTTCCTGTCAGCGTTTTTCATCAATGACAAACATGGCCGCCAACACAAACAAATGAGTGCTGCATCGGCAAATCAAGATTTATTAGTCTCATTTCGTTCCTTTTATGCCTGTGTCCAAAACTTTACCTGGGAGAAGGCAGGTGTTATCCTCGGCAGTGAAGAAAAATGTGCTTTTTTTCTGCTGCTGTTGGCTTGTGTGTTGAAGGTAATGTGACATCAAACAGGTTTGTGGTAATGTAAGGCCACAGTCTAATGTGCTTGCAGCTCCATGTGTCTTTGAAGTAGCAGCAGATAATGTCCCTGGGTGGAAAACAACCAGATAAGAAGTTTCTAAGCTGCAAGTGCAGGGGACACAGAGGCTATAAGTAACACCCAAAGGTCCACTGTGGCTCTCTCTGTCCTCTCTTAATGTTTGCTGTATTTACACATCGGCTGCTCTCGTCCTGGTTGAGCTGCTGGTCTCCACTTGACTGTCTGTGTGGCTTGTAGGTCAGAGCAGATAAGCAGGGCATTAGTCTGCTTTAATATATTCTGCTTCCCTCTCTCTGGCTGCACGGCTGGACTCTATTGTATAACCTGTCTTGTCTTATTTTTCAGTGTCAGTCTCCCTCCTGCTGACTTCTCATTATAAAGTACTTCAAAGTTTCTGTCCTCTGCAGGAGGGCACATTAAGTCAGCCACTGATAGAGAACCAAGCGAATGTTAAACTGTAAATTTGCCCCTAATTCTTTCAAAAGCTGAACACTACTGTAGTGTTTGGGCAGTGAATCATTCTTTGTTGTTATAAAGTTGCTGTACACAGTGTCATCTCTGCAGGCGTCTGACTGTGTAGGCTGGGGTGACAGTAATCAGTGCACTTAATTTATATTATGCACCAGTTTGCCAGAGGGAGAAAAGACAAATGACAGCAAAGCATAGCAGGAATTACAGAGTGATGAATGAATAGTAGGTGAGGCACCGACTTCCTGTTGAGTTTAATTTTGTCATGTTAACAGAGTTATTAGAGTTTAACCATGTCTTTAGGAACTTACCTGTCTGTACTGCTTATCACCATGAAATAATGTCCTAGTCACAATAAACAACATTAATGTGGTGTGAAGTTGCAAGATGGTTGTTTTGATAGTTTAAAGGGGCTACGTTTCAACCCTTACCCTTAAGGCCTTTTTACACAGCAAGAGGGATGTCAAAACAGACTCAACATCAAATGACAGTGACCTTGGGCTGATTTTAATTAAATGAAAACTAAATGGGCACACATTTTGTAAAAGAGAGGAGAACTTGTTGAGTTTTATCATTTAATTCAGGAGCTGAGAGTGCACCACAGCTGCTTCAGAATGCTTAAGTTTACACTCACAGTTGCCGTACTGCAGCTCCAATACTGTCCTCCTCCATATATTGTCTTTGAATTCATATTCCTTTTCATTTTAATATAATCTGAGACACCAGATGGACTGTTAAACATATTCATTGGATATATTTCTCTAGTACAGCTGAGCTAACCTTACAGTGCAGATGGATCAGCCTACAACGAATGTGAGGAACCCAAAGCAGCACGACTCCCCAGACACTTTCTATGGGCCGTTCTCCAAATGGCCTGGTGAAATATATTAAACAGTTGTTGTTGTTTTTACACCCAGTGTGCACATTGTTTCAACAGCAAACAAACATGCAGCCCTGTTAGCTCCCAGGGGTATTTATGGAGGTCTCATGAATATAGTATTTAAAACAAAAGAATAAGTGAGATTATCGTGATTATCTCAGAATTCAGCTGGCTGGAATTGTGCTGCAATTAGGGGCAAGTAGGGAGTAACTGTATTTACAGCTGCTCTATGACCACAACTGATACGTGAATCATCGCTGACACGCAATGAGCAATAACTTGTTAAATGTTCTAAAGGATGAGTGACGCAGGCCAAGGGCAGAGGCACTTACTCCCAGCGCTCCTGTCGACCCCTGAGTCTGCCTGAGTTTGCCTCCCTCTCTCCAATATCACATCTTTGTTACCCCCTCTGGAGACTAAACAAAGAGGGGCTCAACTTGTTTTCCCTGAGCTCAGTCTGCAGAGGTACTGCCCAATCAGATTACAGTGAGGAGAAGGAGGTGGTAACCATGAGCATCATGACAGTGAGAAGCAACTGCAAGCCAGTGAACTATGATGAGAAGAGTCAGCATTGAGGCTGCAGTTTGATCAGAACTGGACAACATTTCTTCATTAAATGAAGAACAAAGAAGAGCAAAAACATTTCCCGATGGAAAAGATGTTTTTGTTCCTCTTGTGACAGGTTTAATTAAAAAAATTGCAGGTATTTTGTACTTTACTCCTTGGGGCCTACTACATTAACTAATCAGCCACTAATGAGTGTGATTGACAGGGTGATTGGCCAGTCACCATCCCAATACATTTTTAAAGGCTCTGCATCTCCAAACACTTTCTACTGGCTGTTGCTCCGATGGACCTGTAGAATATATGCTATTTATTGAACTGTTTATCTGACAAGTCAGGTTACTCTGCCCTTAGCTAGTTCTAATATACACTTGGGTGCAACTTAGACACATCATCAGTGATGTATCCTGGGTTCATTGGGTGTTTCGGGTCTCACAACATCAGACACCCTCGCCCAGGTGACCCAGTCGGGGTTGATCAGTCCCCGGCTTGTGTCTAAGTAGCTGTTACGGTCCACGGATCTCCCCTCTTGATCCACAGCCATCTGGACGCCTTCTCTGCTGCGTCTGTGATGTTTTTGATGGCTCTTCTGTTTTGCAGCCCCTTCACTCCCAGCATCTTGAGTGCCCTGACGAGAGACTGGCCCACGAATCCTCTGCACCCGACCTCGATGGGGTTGCATCGGGTCCTCCATCCCCTGCTCCGGCACTCGCCTGCCAGCTCCTCGTACTTAGCCCTCTTCCTCTCAAAGGCCTCCTCCATCCGGTCTTCCCAGGGAACAGTCAACTCCAACAGGACCACTTGCCTTGTTGTTTCTGACACCAGGACTATGTCTGGCCTGAGTGTGGTCACTGCGATGTTCTCTGGGAATCTGAGCTGTTTCCCTAGGTCGACTTTCAGCTGCCAGTCCCGAGCTGATGCCAGCAGCCCTCCTGCTTGGCTCTGGCTCTTCTGTGGCTTCTCTCCGGCTCTAACAAAGGCGATGGACTGCCTTGATGGTTGCGGGTGCTTGCTGGTGGAGATCCCTGTGCTGATGACCTCTGCGATAACCCGCAGCACTTGGTCATGGCGCCAGCGGTAGCGCCCTTCTCCTAGTGCCCTTGGGCAGCAGCTCAAGATGTGCTCCAGCGATCCACTTCTCTGGCAGAGAGGGCACAGTGGATTCTCGGCCAAGCCCCAGCGGAAGAGGTTGGATGGGCTTGGGAGGACATCGTACACCGACTCGATCAGAAACTTGATCCGGTGTGGCTCAGATCGCCATAGCTCTGTCCACGTTATCTTCCGGTCAGCTGCCTCCTCCCATCGGGTCCACGCCCCCTGTTGCCGCATCCCTACTGTCCTACTACAGCGGGCTTCTTCCACCCAGGCTCGGATCTCCTGCTGGATCAGCTGACGCCTCTCCTTTCCCTGGGCCTTGATGTAGTGAGGTCTTGGGTTGCTCCCGAAGCCTGCACGGCCGGAAGCCACTGATCCCACCAGCTTCCTGTGTCGCAGGCGGGACTCAGCCTGGTCCACTGCCTCGTGAGCCTTCCACTTCCTGCCAGTTCTTACTTCTATGCCGGCCGAGGAGACTTGTGATGTCACTGGAGTCCCTATACAGCAGCACCTCTCTTGCTCGGGTAACTATAAACTCCTCCGTCACACTACTGAAGGGCAGTTTCAGTTTGTTGTTTCTCCCGTACAAAGCGATGCTGCTGAGACTTCGCGGTAAGCCCAACCACTTCCGCAGGAAACAACTTACCTTCCTCTCGAAGCCCTCAACGGTGGTTATTGGCACATTGTAGACCAGCAGAGGCCAGAGGAGTCGTGGCAAGATGCCATGTTGGTAAATCCAGGCTTTGAACTTACCTGGTAGCCCTGACTTATCCACAGCTGTCAGCCAGGTTCCCAACTCCTCTGATGTTGCTTGGAGTGCTGCAGTGTCCTTCAAGGTGCAGTCAAAGATCTTGCCCAGGCTCTTGACTGGCTTCTCTCCCACCGATGGAATCTGGGTGCCTCCAAGTGAGAAGCGAAACAAGTCTGTAACCTTCCCCCTCTTCACCACCAGGGACCTGGACTTTGCTGGCTTGAAGGTCATCCGGGCCCAGTTAATGAGATGCTCGAGGCCTTGAAGGATCCATCGACATCCCGGGACTGATGTTGTAGTCACTGTCAGATCATCCATAAATGCTCTGATGGGGGGCTGCCGCGTACCTGAGTTGGCGAGCGGGCCTCTGCACTCCACCTCTGCTGACTTCACCAGCATATTCATGGCCAAGGCAAACAATATCACGGAAATGGTGCGTCCAGTGATAATGCCTTTCTCGAGCCGATGAAATGCAGATGTTACTGTTCCGGAAGTGACTCTCACGCTGAAACAGCTGTAGTAGTCCAGTATGAGGTCCTTGATCTTACCTGGAACGTGGTGTCGGTCAAGCGAAGTTTCCACCAGCTTGTGTGGAATGGACCCGTAGGCATTGGCGAGGTCTAGCCAAAGGACTGCCAGGTCTCCTTTACCTTCCCGTGCCTCCCAGATCAGCTGGGTGACGACTCCTGTATGCTCGATGCACCCTGGGACCTTCGGAACTCCCCCCTTCTGCACAGAGGTGTCGATGTAGCTGTTTCTAAGGAGGAACTCCGTCATGCGCCGGGCAATGATACTGAAGAATATCTTGCCCTCGACACTGAGGAGTGAGATGATCCTGAACTGCTCGATGGTGCTTGAGTTCTCCTCCTTTGAAATCCAGACACCCTCTGCATGTCTCCACTGCTGTGCTACCTTCCCCCTTCTCCAGATGACTTTGAGGATCCTCCATAGTCGCTTCAAGAGTCTGGGGCATCTCTTGAAGACAACATACGGCACTCCGCTGGGGCCTGGTGTTGAGCTCGATCTAGCTGCTCTGACAACCTGCTCGACTTCTTTCAAAGTTGGCTCCTTGGTGTCAAATGCCGTGGTTGGTTCTGGCGGAGTTATAAAGGTCTTGCATGGCCCAAGATCTTCTTCTCGAGCGCTGTCACTGTAGGTGGCTCTGAGGTACTCGTTGACCTCATCTTCAGTGCACTATAGGTGGCCGTTTCTTTTCTGCCCGAGGATCTTCTTGGTGAAACCAAAAGGGTTCGAGATGAAGGCTGCACGTTTCCTGGCTCTCTCCCTGCCCCTTTTCCTGTGCCACTCGGCACGATGGAGGGTGGTGAGTTTTTTCCTCACGATGTTGCGGAGTTCTGACAGCCCAGCCTTTTCCTCCTCCCTTGCCTGCTTAAACTGCCTCCCAAGCAGTCTGAGCTCCTGCCGAAGCTGGCTGATCTTCACCTCCCGTCTGTTTGGCTCCCCTAGACCTCTGGTTGGCTGTTCTTCCTTTATGCCAAACCTTTCAGCACCGATGCTGATGATCATTGCAGACATCGTCTGCAACTTCTGGTCTGCATCTCCCCTTGCGGCCGCTTCAAGGACTTGATCCAGATCTCTGTCAAACTGGAGCCATTCGCCTTCCTTGGTGGCACCAGGCCATAAGACCCTGCGGTGTTCGGAATGTCTGGTACAGGGAGGGGCTTGTGGAGCATGGAGGGTCTGGGCACTGTGGGTTGACTCCTGGCCGGGCTCCTCCTGCGTCTCACCAGGTACTGGACCTGTGTGTTGCACCACCTGCTTCCCCGTCAAACATTTCTTTCTGGCCTGGTGGATCTTCAGGCCATGCTGGTTCTTGCAGACTTTGCCACATGAGCAAACTGCGCTCGTTGTCTTTTTTCCGTTAGCATGGGTCATAGCAAAAAATAGTATACTTGAAGTTCATTTTTTTAAGTAAACTTGAGTTTAAGTATGACTATAGTGAGTATACTACGGATCATGTATTTGTAGTGTGCTAGAAAGTATACTGATTTAATACGTCTTTGGACCAAATTCATACAATTTTAAGTTTGTAAAAGTATGCTTTGAGTCTTCTTTACGACGTCATTTTAAGTTTACAAAAGTACACTTTCAAGGAAACAAGTACACTCATCTTTATACTACTAGTGTACTAGTTATATACTTCTAGTCCACATTTTAGTTTATTGAAGTATACTTAATGTATACCCCAAACCTTTATGAAAGGGACTAGAACATTATCAATAAAGTCAAGTCCAATGTCTCTCTGTTTACGTGTGTGTTTTTAAGGTACGTAGAAATAATAAAATTGAGCACACATACTATTAACTGTAAACTTTTAAACTCCAGCACTATATGATCTTGAACATGTAAGTTTACAACAGGGGTAATACCTCAAAGCAAATGTGTGTAGTGAAAAGCATTTTTATTCTGCTAAATTAAATGTAAGCACAATGACTTGACCTTATTCTGTACTAGGATCGAGATATACTAAGTATTACTAAAAGTAAAAGTATACTAAAGTACAAGTATAAGTTTGAGTGTTAAAGTATTAGCGTAAGTCTTAGTATTAATGTACTTAGTCTTAAATCTTTCTTTATACTTTTCAATATAAGCCAAGTATACTTCACTACACTATTCTTAAGTATTTCAAATATAGTATATAAAAAGTAAACTTCAAGTATACTGCCTCAATTTTAGTACAAAAAAGTATACTTGTAGTTCACCTGAATAAACTACTTTCTGCTAAGGGTAACTTTGGTGGTTTCTTTACAGTTTTCTTTATCGAAGGAAAGTGGACTATCCTGAGATTAAATTTGCATTAAATAATATTCCAAAATTATTTACCTGGTAATATACCCGAACACAAACATCTAATAACCCTTCACTGAATGCTAGTAAAGTTTGAATGTATAAATTAACAGAAACAAATTTAACTTTTGTGTGAAATGCAGTCACCTTTATTTAGGCTACCTGGCAGAGCATCTCAGTTACAATACCAGAACTGACAACAAACAGTGAACCTGCTCTACATGAATATATCAATTCATAAAGAGAGTCGCTCTGATTGGTTCGCTCCACAACTTATCCCACCACCACGAAACTAAGGCAGTTGTGATTGGATGTCCCTCTAAACTCATTCAACCTTAATATATATCCAACCAAACTAGCTGTGGTTGGATATATTCCTAACTTGTCCCTACTTTCTACATGATGAAAATGAGTTTGATAGGATCAAGTCTCTGTCAAACATTTTCATCTAGTTTTTACTTGTTGACGAAAATGTCAGTTAATTTAGTTTTAGTATTTGTCCATGTGCACTTGTTTTTATTAGTTACTGTCTAGTTTCTTCAGGGGAAAAAGGTTGTTGACAAAAGTAATTAGTCAACAAAATTAACACTGCAATCAGCATCCATACTTTGCTGTACTCATCAAAATCAACCTCATTCAACCATGTCTTCATATTGTTAATATAAAACTTCTTTTTGTCTGTATAATGCTGTTGTTAGTGTTATTTCCTGGAAGCGAGACTGTATAGTCTACAGGTTATAAAGAAGAATTATTGTTCTGAAGCCAAGCTTTTTTGTAATGCAATGACTGAGACCTTGGAGCTCATTGCACTGAATTAATTAAATACTGGTAATGTCTTGGCAGGACTAAAATGAAGAGATTTTATATAAGATACAAGCAGTATCAAAGCCTCAGACTACAGCACCTTGGCTTTCTTACATTTCTGGCACGAGTGGATTTAAGACTTTTCAGATTCTCACAGCTGAACTCAGGCGTTCATATTGAAATATGACACATGAGTGATTCTATGATTTGTGTGTTTCTGTGTAATAAACTAAGCAAGTGATTTCTGTCTGAGGTGTGTGATGAAATTGATTCAGTGTCACGCTTGGATGCCAGGTCATCACACACCTTCCTGCCCCACAGACCTATCCAATCTCTTTCTCTCATCCTCACCGCTGTGAACCTGTTTCTCCGTCTCCATGAGTAGCTTTTCCATTTCCCGCTGCACCACTGAGAAAGACATTCAAGGTTAATTTAGTTCATTTGGTTGTTTCGAGCTGTAAAGTCTTTGTATTGGTGTACAATGCTTTTGTCCTTGTTTAATTTTTTTTCTCCTCTAATACACTTGACCTGGATAAACACACAAACAATTGTCCTCACAAAAAGAGAGAAGTGAGTCCTGAAAGGCATTTGCTATTCATGGACATTCACAAAAGCCTCGGTAGCCTTGCAGCTACCTGTGAAAACAGCCAGAGCGAATGAACAATGAAATCTAGTGCTTGTGGACACTTTTGGCTGCTTTGCACGATCAAATCGATAT
This sequence comes from Cetoscarus ocellatus, assembly GCA_037902135.1. Classification (NCBI taxonomy): domain Eukaryota; kingdom Metazoa; phylum Chordata; class Actinopteri; order Labriformes; family Labridae; genus Cetoscarus; species Cetoscarus ocellatus. The sequence continues at coordinate 1,154,420 of JBAMNC010000142.1, forward strand.
TTTTCTTCCACAGACAGAAATCTGCATGCACTTCAAAGCTGCTGAAGTGTATATCCAAACAAGTTAATGAGAAACATTGTTAGTCCTCCAGGTTTTTTCCTCTAATTTCATCAGACTGTCTGTTGTCAAACAAGAAAAGTGAGAATGAAAATGTGATTTTAAAAACTCAGAATAATGCAGAACAACATATTAGTCTGTGATAAATGTTAGTGGGTGAAATTTAAACTTCCATTTGCAGACTCTTCTACAAAGAAACACAGACAGCGATGGCCTTTTTGAGCATTAAGTATTACAAGTTTGCAGAAACTGGGACACATTAGTGCCCAGCTCACTCAAGGTCTCTCCATTATTCACTGTCTCATCATCTCTCAGCCATTATGAACGTCTTAGCAGCACTCAGCTGATCAAGGCTGACACTGTCTCCACACCTCTTTCCTTCTATCTATCTCAGTGGAAGAGGAAAGGCCAAGCCAGACTTTACTCTTTGTGGTCACTTCTTATAAATGCCAACCATTGATTAGCTGGTGTAAAGTAAGTAAATTGGCTGCTGCTTGAGTCCATTAGGAGGTAAATGATGGACCTACTTATGGCCTTTTGCTGTCTGAGAATGTGAACTGTTTTTTTTTCCTCAAAGAAGTGTAATGAAATTATTAGAATAGTAATGGAACTTAAATTACATGTTCTTTTTTGCGGTCAGGGTCGGTCTAAATTCACATGATTTTAACATTTTAGGGACCCACAGAGAAAAGCTGCAGCAGAGTAAACTGTCTTTTTATAACTCTACTCCTACAAAGTAAAGGCATGACTCTGATTCTGAAGTCGTCAGTGGCTTGTTTGAAATGTGAGGCACATTACCTGCCTCCAGAGTTCATCAGCAAGTACTGAAATCTGACCAGCAAGTCTGATACAAAATGTCAGCGGGTCAAAATGGCAGCAGTTAGGACGACAGGAGAATCATCTATCAGTTAGTCTGAAAAATAGCCCTGTTTGCGTGAAACAAGTCTAAGGGGGAGCAATGTTAAAATTTTCTCAAGAACTCCTGTTTTTGAGCAAGCTTGGACTTGATGAAGAGGTGTTATTGTTAAATTCTGTAGCCCAGTTAACCTTCCTCAGGCATCTGCACAGACCTGATGCAAGATGAACTAATTTTGTAAAATCTAGTAAAAATACAAGCTGCACTCTGCCGCTCTGCTGTCTGTGGCACTTTATACATTACATGAACACAGATCAACATATAAATTGCCCTCTATTTGACGCAGCTTTATGTTGAAATTACCACTGCGTGCCAGTTTCCGACGAGCTGTGCTGCTGTATCCTGAGTTAAAACAGGCTAGCGGTAGTCTGAAGCTAGCAGCTTATGTCTTATGGGGGATGAAGACTGCATTCTCTTCTCTCTACTGTGGGGCAACAGTTCTGACTAAGATAACACCAGGAAGGACTGCTTTGCTCAATATGAGGACCACATTTTCATTTTTAACTGTTTCATACCGACATCGGCTTAACCTTCATGGAAAAAATGATCTTGGTTCACCTATTGAGCGCTATTGCTGCGTCTGACACAGACTCTGTAGGTGAACAGAAAGCAAGAAGCCTGCTGTCAGGTGTCTATTTTGGATTCTCTAGATGTGTCACAGTTAATTCATCTAAAGACAAGCTATATATTAACTCTGTACCCACAAAAATGATCATATAACACACACACACACAACAGGTTAAAGTAAAACATACATGTGAAACAGTGTTAGTTTTGGTGACTAATTATTTTCGTCATAGTTTTCGTCAACAACTGTTTTTCACCTGATGAAAACTAAACAGTAACTAATAAAAACAAATGCACATTGACAAAAACAAAAACTAAATTAACTGACATTTTTGTCAACAAATAAAAACTAGACGAAAATAATTTTTGTCATGTAGAAAGTAGGGACAAGTTAGGAATATATCTAATCACAGCTACTTTGGTTGTGTGGAAAGGTTGGATGAGTTAAGAGGGACATCCAATCACAACTGCCTTAGCTTGGTGGTGGTGGATCCAAGTGTAAACATGACTTCAGAAATTAAAGTAAACAAAAAATGCCTTTCACTTTACAATTCATATTTTAGTCGCCTAAATTTACAGTAGATTTCGTCGACTAAAATGTTGTGAAATTTCATCGACTAAAACTAGACTAAAATTAAAACAATTTAGATGACTAAATTATGACTAAAACCAAAAGATATTTTAGGCAGAAGACTTACACTAAAACTAAATTAAACAGTGCTGTCAAAATTAACTCTGATGTAAAAATATACAGAAGAACAGAGGGAAAAACAAGTGTCCCAGGGGAATTCTATTCAATTAATTATATTCCTAGTCCACATTTAATACTAAAAGTGATGAGTAAGTGTTGTTTTAAATATCTTGTTATGAGCTAGCAGTTTCTAAACCAACTCTTTTATGTGCATATGGGGAGATTGCTTCCAGTTGAGAGGCTTTTTTTTTCATTTTTATTGTTGATTAATGGACATGAGAAACCAAAGTCTTTCCAAAATAAAGAGCTGCTTGAAGCCTTAATACTAGCTCATATTACAGAGCTGAGCCGGATGATCCAAATCTCTACACATAGCAGAAATTCCAATCACCACAAGTGAGACTTGACAGAGGCAAATATACCGCACTTTTCCCTTTATGGAAGACCAACAAAGATTATTTTACTTTGACGTGTCAGAGTGCTGTAGGTTACAAATCAATGAGGAAGAAGGCATCCCACATTAACCAGCTAAACAAATACATATGGATTAAAAAAGCCAACATAAGATTTACAGGTTGGTTGATTCAACTTTCAACATTTCTTATCAACACAGCCTTGAATCCCCCGGTCTGTCTTAGCTGTACTGCAGCCACTCACCTCTAGCAACCAGTGGAGTTCAGTGTAATGGCTGCTGCCTTGCTGCTGAAATGCTCTTTTACCCAGATGTAAACAAAGGACCATAAAAGAAGGCACTATGAATACACTATGCTTACATATAACCACTCCACTGAAACAGTGAGTAATCATGCTGGTATACAGCACAGAAGGCTAGCAGTGTTAGTCACTTTCCACTCTGCAAACCAACATCGCATTGCTTGTCCATTGACGCTGTGATCCTGTAATAAATAAAGACTGTGTGATTTGGATGATTTTCTGGGTTTGCTATTGCCTTAAGACTGGTTGGGAATTCAGTTCTAACTTGAGTTCAGCCATATTTTAAATGATTTGCCAGGAAACATCCCTACTTCTTATGTAGTCTGAGTGATCCATCACGCTATTTCACAGAGCATTTAGGATTATCACTTGATATCTGAATGCCCAAAACAGATGTTAAGCTGTGCTGATGCATCTTAAATTGAACCCTGCGCTCTGTCGAATACACACAGCTCTGTCTTCCTGATCCACATCTTTGACAGACAGCTGTTTTATTTTAGTAACACTGGTTTAAACAGGTAAATTTTAGACATATAGAAAGCATTCTTTACTCATCCCTCATGGTGAAATTCCTTTTTTGCCCTTTGTTGTTGCGACATGCTACACACACATAAGCTGAAATGCACATGAACAAAGAGGCAGGTTCTGACAGAGATGTCAGAGTGATAGCTTGCTAACCTCGAAGAGCTGTTCTTTGAGTAGTTTTCTGGAGGGATTTAGTGCATTGCTCAAGGGTACTTCAGCTGTAACCAGGAGCTCAGCTGGCACCTCTCCAGCCACCAAACCAACTTCCAGACATGGTTTGGTAAGAACTTGATCCTGACACCTGCTAATTCCTTATCGAGGTCATTTTGGACTGAGCTTCTGCTGCCCTTTGAGCTGCTGCCACTCTTTTTAGCGCACCCTTGACGTGTTCATTACAAATTTTGAAAGTTTCAGTTTGTCATCCCAAAACTTTTGTCTGAACTGTCTGACAAATAAAACTCTCCCAGCAATATTACTATATCTTTGGGACTCCTCCGTTGACCTAAAAAAGCTTCAATACTAGATTGCCTCCTTTTGGCAATAAAACATAATCCTTCTTCTCCTATGACCTCATCTGTCTTCCTGAAAACTTTTACCTTAGCCCTGAGTGCATTGTAAGAAGACTTGTCTTTATCTGTCCAAGTTAACACATGTTCAAGGTGGTGATGTAACACGTATCTCCTTGAAGCTCTTATTTAAATGTTTTCTCACTGTTAATGTATGTTGTTCACAGCATTTTCAGCACAGCATTGCTTTTCTGCCTCAGAAGCTCTCTTCAGTCATCACCTGCTGACTCACTCTAGCATGCTGTCCTATTCATTATCAATGATGTCAACAGCACAAAAGCATGCAGTTTACCTTGAGTCAAGTGAGCGTCCATATGCACACTGCCCTGCCGGCTGATAGTAAAGACACTGTTAGACTCCAGTCTCTCCTTCATAGCACCATGGTGTCATGTCTGCCTCTTTCATCACACTGGCCATTCCTCACAGGATTAAACCATTGAGCTATGTAAGACCCCATCCAAATTAAGCCTGTCTGCCATGCAAGCAGAGGAAACTAGAATGCTGTTTCAATACTTTAATTGAATAGAGCTCATTGTTGTGTATAGTGCATCCTGTAAAATATACATGCAGTCAGGCATAATGCTATTAAGAAGAGTACGAGTAAGAGTACCCCACACAGGCTCATAAATTACAAGAGTGAAGCAGGAATAGTTTAGGGCTTCAGACGTCTGATTGGTTTACTTTTTCCAACTCGCTGATTAATGCTGCCATTGGCTGATTTATGGCTGTGTTGCTGTCATTCAGACCATCTGTCTGTCTGTCTGTGTTTGTTCACCCATCTGTCTTGCCCCGTTTATAAGACATTTACACAAAAGGGCCACAATGAAGCTCTATCATCATTACAGCTTGAGACATTCACATTATTTCCACAAGGACATGATATATTTTGTTTTTGTAATATATTCAGTTGAATGTAGGTTGAAATGATTACCAAATCATTGTGATTGGGGTTTGTAGGTTCCAAACTCAAACTATGTTGCAATAAATATTTTATACATGAGTTTTCAGAGTAAAGTAAAACCATAAACTTAAGGTGCAACACTTAAAACTATCCACCTGACTTAACAGATTCTTATAGAGCCTTGCTTCAACTTGGCCTTTTATCTGCAGAAGCATTTTGCTGCTACTAAAAACAGGCATCAGTGTCTAACCTTTGTGGATTTCCTTTTAAAATTTGCTTTGGTTTTACCTCTCTCTGACCTCAATGACAAAACTCCTCCATTTCCTGCTCACCTCTGCTTGAGGTTGAGATTTTACAGTTTTTGGACAGCTCTCCGCTCATTAAAAGCTTACAAGATCCACTCACCGCAGGCAGCAGCATATCTGATCCAGACACCAGCGCTACAAACCCTCCTGGCCTGATAAAATAAAATCCAGCTCTCACCTCTGTGCTCACCCGACTCTTGTTTGCGACTGTGATTTCACTCCTGTATTGATTATTTTGGGGTCTGTCCAGTGTTGTGCATCATTTATCTAGTGTAGTACTGTGTCCAAGGTTGCTTCTAATGCCGCCGTTTTAGAGGAGGTGGGAACTGGCCTTGGGTTCTCATCTGAGTCTTTGTGATTCCTCCACAAAAGCCTATGTTAGTTTGATAAAGAAGGTCATTAAAGTGTCATTAGGCAGTGGGTTTCAAGGCGTTGGGCCACGGCAGATAAAAATGGAGCTACTAAAAGCTGGGCACCAGGTGAGGATACGCAAGGCTGAGAGGCAGACCCTAAATGAACTCCATAGAGACCGCACTGGTAGACAACCTTACTCCCAGAAGAGATACGCCTCCTTCACCCATTCAAACCTCTTTCTTTGTGTTTCTCCCCCATCATTCTCCTTTTATTCTCCTAACAGTCAATCCCAAAATCCCCAGAGTGCAACTAACATCAGTAAAAGCTTCCTACCTCCTCATCCCTGCTCCACTGACACAATCCTTCACAGCCAACACAAACCATCGATTTGATACTCATGCAGCTATTGCGTTGTAGCTCTCGTATGTTCACATTTTTTCCTGCTGACCATGAAGCTGCTGCCCTCAGTAGTAAGAAAACAGATGTCTCCATAAATCAATACAGCGTAGTAAAAGATAAGTTTGTTGTGTTTTTCTCACCAGAACAAGTTCAAGCTTCCCCAGTAACCCTAGCTCTCCAAAGCTAAAACAACTGTGACACCTGGCATTGTAGTGGAAATCCAGCAGGCACTCAGAATGACTAAGAGCACAAGTGATAGCCTGTGGCGCAGTCGATAACTGCCTGGCAGCTTGGGCTGGGAGCCCTGACTTAATTTGTAAGAGTGAGCCACACACTGCATAGGACCTGGAGATAGTGTCTCAGATGGTGCAGCAAGTGCAGGAGGAGAGAGTTTTGCTTTTATGAAGCATCAGGTTTTAATATGAGGAGAGTGTGTGGATTTAAAAGGGCATTCATCATTTCTATGAGAAGTTTCTGTCAATTACAAAGAGTTAGAGCTTTTGTTGTTTAATACATTAAAAGCTCTGCCCTGCCATTGTTGAACTTATAAAACATCTCGGTCCTGATTTATTTTTACAAGTGTAACACAGGGAACCAATCATAATTCTCTGTGGAAAAAGGATGCACTTAAGCACTTGTAAATTGACACAACTACACTCCTAACTCACAAAAGAGCTGCACAATGCAAAATCTCTACTGCCACCAAGTGGCCCCTGGTTAGAAAGCCAACATAATACGAGGGCCAAACAAAGAAGCCCTAATACTTCTCAGAGTATTTTTGCACAAAGTACTTTCAGCTCAATACAAACTGCTGTACTCATGGTGCATTCATGTTAGATCTTGATAAATAATAATAATAGATTTTTAAATTAAACTAAAGAAGAGGATGATCTAGACCTACTGATTTGTAAAGTTTCTTTAGATAACACTGGTTATGAGTTAACGCTTTACAAATCAAGATTTATCTATTAATTGAATTAATGACATACATTAAATCATTAATCTTTTTTAACTGCAAAATACTCTCTTGTTTTTTTAGTGTACTGAGAGAGACATTAAAATCTGTGTGCTTTTATGGTAAATGGTTGTAAACAATATTTTATTAGGGCTGTGCGTCTTTCCTGGTCTCATGATTCAGTTATGTTATTATTCGGTCGACAATTCAATATACTTTGATGTCACAATACATCAAGATCCGACACAATCATGGCTATTTTTTTTTATCAGTGAATACAAGCAGTCAAAATAATATAAACCCCTTTTATCATTTAGAAAGAGATTTCTAATTCAAGTTCATCAAAAATTTCTTTTTATCATAAACCAAAATAAATAAGCTTTGCAGGTCCAGCCCACCTGTAGGGTATTTCACAAAACCTAGATAGGGGATAAGTTTAGTTGTGATTTGATTTCATGAAAGCAGAGGTGCTGAAGTTACCATGGAGACTTATTCCGTGCAGCTAGCCTGCTGCAGGCTTAATAAATCCTGCTGTTCAGTCAGCAGCACTCTCATCTAAAACCGGCATGTTTCTTACAGTTGTAATAATGATAATGATTATAAGAGGTATAGGCATGATAATATTGATAATAATAGTACATTTCATTTAAAAACGCTTTACAAAGAGCTCAGAGACACTTTAAAATGAGGATGAGAAAGAAAAATAGGAGTAATAAAAAAAAAACAAAAAAACAAAAAACACAAGTAATTTAAGCAGATTATTAAAATAGCCCAAATTTAATGTATTTTTTTTTTCAGCTTTTTTTCTATGAACTCAAATTAGTTTTGTTTAGATTCTTAATAGCAAGGATAAATATTCTGAAGACTTTGAATCATATTGTCATTAGAAGAGAAATATTGGTAGGCTTCTATTAGAATGATGAATGGTATACTATTGTGGCTGTGAGATGATTACACGTTTAACAAAAGAGCAAAGGTGGTTTCAGTCAGCCAGTCATGAATATGATATACAATCAGATCAGTTTTCTCCCTCACATTACATGCCCTTCCCTAGACTAGATAATATACTTAACTTGTTGCCAAGTTCTTTTCTATCCACTCACTTCACTCCTGATCAAAATTTTAAGGCCA